>WOVY01015155.1:0-300000 GCA_013436015.1 Rhipicephalus annulatus
GGTGGCGGTATTCGAATCCGCGTCCCACAGCCCGAAGGTGAGCGCATTCACCACTCGGCTATCCAGGCACGCTGACGGAACATAGCACCGCATTGTATATCATCCTATAACAATGGGGGTGGAAATGTGAAGCGAAGACGAAGGGAGAAAGTGAAGCAAATAACATAAATAACAGGAATAGAAGGAAAGCAATGAACAAAAAGAGGAAAAGATAATCAAAGAAGTACAGAAAGAACGAGCGAGAAAAAAAGAAAGAGTAAACGTAAGAGAAAAAAAAAGAAAGAAAAGCCGCCCACCTCCAAACGCCCATGATGCTTGGCAACATTAGTGCGAAATTGCCCATCGCGCTACCATCTCTTCAGAATAGAGGCTCGAGTGCAAGCTACGCAAAATTAATTTTTTTTCTATCGGTGCGACAGCTACGTTCTAAAAGAGCCCCAATAAGCGAAGACGTCTCGAAGGATCTATAAAACACTTACAACAGAGACGCGTATCAACAAGGCGCAGCAGAACAGGATTATATAGGACGCGAAAGTTAGTCCACAGCGTTTGAAAAATAACCAAAATAAAAAAATGAGCAAAGTGCATTGATAAAAATCACAGACACACAAAACTACCTTAACCGATATGCATTATCCAGTGGCTGGCCAAGTGAAGAAAGTACGAAACAAATCAGCTCTGACATTTTTTCCCCCTTAAAAGTTCTCGTCATACACAGAAAAAAGGTAATTCAGAAATCACAGATTACTGGGGTTTGATGACTAACGAAAAATAAGTACCAGCCATGACGCCGGACATACGTTTTCTTGCTAGCTTCATTTCGAGAAGTAATTCGAATTTTTTTCATTCGCTGTCTGTACAGACCACGGCAAGCAGTGTTCAGGACTTCCGGACCTCTCCTCTGTATGTGCCCGAGAATGCTATAACAGCGTTGCAGAGACCTTGCGAACCAATTGCTCGACCCACGACTGCAAAAAGTTTCCAGTGAATCTTGACGGTGGAGTCTTCTATAAACGCTACCGGGAAGTGCACCTCTCGCTACACCATTTCACTTACGGCGAAAATACGAAGATTTCTTAGAAATAGCCGCAACCTTTTGCACAGGGGTAGTGAAAATGTAATATACATTGCAGAGGCAAATGAAGTAATAAAGAAAAAAAGGACAAGCAAATTGCTGGAAGCGTTAGTTAGGCGGTGTAAGCGGCGGGCTGGCCGTTCAGCACAGTCGAGTAATTATCGAACCTAACGTCCTCGCACGTCACCGTTCGAACGCTGGTGGGAAGAGAGTACGCGATGTATACACAGCGGCTCCCGGCGGTGTCTCTCAATATGACGCCTCCGACGTTAGCTGTTCCTCGTGGCGACGCGGTTCAGCGAGTGGCGTTTACCGTAATTAAACGCGCCCGCGAAGAGCCGTGCCACGAGCGGGGCCTTCTTCGTGCAACGCGCGTCGTCAGAAAAAAAGGCGAGCCTTCGGCGGGTGGCGCACGTGACGCTAGCTTGGCGCTGTAATTAACGGCCTTCCTCGATCGGCACTCGATGCAACGACGTGGTGACAACGTCGGCTCCCAAGTTGGGCGCGCCTGTCGCCGTCGACTGTCTACCGGCGACAGACGGCGCGCTTCACGTGGCACTTTTGGGAAAAATGCATGCACGCACGAAAAAGAGCGCGCAAACATTAGGCGCCCATTTATATAGTGCAAATGCTTCACTTTTCTACCAACGTTCGTATTTGTGACGACGTGTATATGGCAAATGACACCTGCGGGCCTCTTGCCGGTTTTATACTGAAAGACGTTTTCCTCTCGGTAGACATGGCGCTATACGTTACTTTAAAGCGAGGCCATCACAAAGCAGCTAAGCTGGCAATCTTCAAATCACGCAGCTGGAAATGAAAAAAAAAGGAAATGCAAACGAGCGACAGCGCAGGAACGTGAAGATCTTCGCGTTTATGCGATGGTGCAGCAGCTGCAAGTGCGCGCCGTCATTCTGGCCAGCCTCTTTTGACAGCCTTCTTTGAAACGCGGTGCCACCTGTGGAGCTGGTCCACGACGAGTAGGTGGAGTATCAACGAGCCCTCTCTGTAGGTGCACTCCGGCGCTTTCAGTAAAACGAGAGGGACGGGTGTGTAGTGGCGGTGCGCCAGGAACTTTAATTGCGTCCGCATTAAAATGAGCCGCGCAGTGGAGGAGCGTCGGGCGCATCTGCCGCCGGCCCCGAAAGTCTCGTCGGCCAAGTGGAAGACTCGCGTCTATTCTTCCCCGCAGCGCGCGCCACTGATTCAAGACGCCCTCGCGTGCGGAGGGCTTTGTGGAAACTTCGGGCGCCGCCGACTTTCGCTCGCACCGTGGGCGGCCTTCGTTATACGGGCTGACGTCGTCGGCAATTCATCCACCGGCGGAAGGGCGCCGAAATCGACTAACGATCTCTCGCGTGCTTTACCGCTGCACTGCCTGCGCGCACATCTATATAGTTCGGCAGGGTACGGCTTACGCCAGCGCTCGATCGCGGCCGCCTTTGTTGGCGCCCCGTGTGCGTCCGCATGGAGGGGCCCATTGTGCGCTCCACTGCGGCGCGGCGCCCGATTCGGCGGCGACATCTGGAGCGGAGCCCAACGATCCGCGCCAAAGAGGAAGAGTCTTCCCCAAGAAACTCTTCTCTATAGGCCTTCCTCGCCTCGCGCTATCAGGCTACGCTTTGCTCTTTTGCTGCGCCAGCACTTCCTTTAGGAACTGCGCCGTGCTCCCGACCGGGCTGCAGAAATTGGGTGCCTTTTCTCATCTTCTAACCAATACCACCACCACTTCCTTATGCGCAAGTGTGCCTTCGCGAGATCATAAGTTTCGCTTTGATCTAAATAATGAGGTATGATTAGATTGCAAAATGTAAAAAAAATGTATATCTTTATCGCCCCGATATACGCTCTACACTTCTCGTGTAATAAGCGACGTAAGAAAACAAGAAAAAACCACCTTGTCGTGTGTAGCTTACCTTGATCAAAATGGCATACTTCTGATAATTAGGACACCACATCGACTGGGTGGCCATCGCAGTGACACTTGTGCTTGGGGTCTCGACAGGTCTTGATGGTTCAATTAAGGGGCCAAACTTGGGCTGCTCACCACATAGTCGGCGACTCGTGCGTTGGTGCACAGGTGTTAATTCTGCTGGCTGCAATCTTCTGGGATCTGGGCTTCTCTCCCTTGCCTGTGGTGGGCTTGGAATCACACCCAGAACATCCACCAGAATGTTACCAATAAATATAGCACCTTGTACTATACAAACAATTTGTTTAGGGCGAACCTATGACCGTAAACTCAAAACTAAAATGGTCAGCCAAAATGCCCCTTGCTCGCTGTCTTCAACTTCGTCGGTCGCTTTCTCTTCACTTCGAGTCTCGTGCCGGTCCCGTGGCGTAGCATCGTGGCGCGTGCTGGACGGCGTTTCATGGCGCGGCTTTCTTGCTACTTGTGTGGCGGCTTTTACGATAGCAAATTGTTGCACGAGTCTTCTGCGAATGTCGAACTGTGGCAGTATAAGCTCAACTTATCGATACCTAAGATGAAATATGCTAAAGAAAACATCGCTGAGCCGTCTTCAGAACTCAGGGCTCTTGGGGGCGTGCATAAACAAATGTACATCACTCGGTGGATGGACCCCATTATTGCCTCGACTCTGTTTCTCTTGTGTTCAGGTACCAAGTTTGAAAAAGTTGATTACACAGAGCGTCAGGTACATCAATATCGTATCCATTATACGCAAAACCTCTTCCTTTCGTGCAATTTGTATCATAATGTTATTTGTATGTGTGGAAAGAGGTACGATCGCCTATATCCGGCAAGTAGAGGTTATTAGTCAACACTGTGACAAAATTAGGTGCCTAAAACTGATGCATTGTCAATCCACAGTGCACAGAGGCACAATCATGGTACCGAGTACAGCACCCTACTGTCGACAACTTTGTCCACACGTTCCTCACACGATATTTCCGACGTTTAATGAGCTGAATACGAAAAGCTGCGTTGACCGTTTGATCTTCAGCTGCATATCGATATATTAGTGGTACGCAATTTCAGGAAAGCCATCAACATGGCTGATTTTTTTCCTTTTGTTGTTGTTGATGTTCCGGAAATTTTTGTTTGGCTGGGTACAATCTTTTCTTTTAGAACTTTATTTCTTTGTCACTTCAACTTGACGTCATATTCGTAAGTCCTGATTTATTTCCTGTTATACATATTTGCGAAGTTTATAGCTGTTGCCCGAAGTATTCCAGTCAACGCCACATTCTTCAAGTTAGCAACTTTTGCTTAGTAGTCAGCATTTGTGCTTCCACCTTGGTGCAAAACTAAAATAATTTTCAGGATTTCGTTTATGATTCGGTCAACTGACAACTGTGTCAAACCAAATGCTTATCATATGGCTATATCAGTCATTAAACAGTTACCGTCTACCGTAGAGCTCCACACCCACGCGGTCTATGTTCTCATCTTCGCGAAAGGTGCAGGGACGCTTTGCGTCATCCTCGGTGTCGTCGCAGAATGAGTGGTCGGACTTGAGCACAGTTATTTCCTTAAGGAGATTTTTTTCTCCATGTTTTTTTAATAATTCTCGAACATATAGGTGGTATCAGAGCCCAATTTCTCAACCTATTTGGTACTGGTAGTTGATCTCTCTGTTCAGAGATCGCCATTTTGACAAAAATTGCAAATCGGTACCAGAAGAAGCGTACGCATAAAATCTGATTTGCAATACAGCAGTCTGACTCGTACTGGAGGTGAGGTGAAATTTTTTTTGGCACAGACAGCGAAAGTACTGTGCCACTGCTTTAAATTCACCTGTTTTAACGCATAAATTTAGAACTCGTAACATATATGTTACGCTAATTGTACAGACTTTGTGTAGCTTTGAAATTGGGGTAGAACACAAAGGAGCCTTGCAACACTTTTTCCGAGTTAAAATGAAATAGCCTCATTATTAAAGCATGACCATTCACGAATCACATGTCACAAATATGTTTAGAGCCTATCAAGTACGAACGGGGTCATATGTTATTTGCCGTTGTAACTGACCTGCATGTGTGTATAGCTTTTATTTTTCACCTTCGCAACTCAATCTCAAGTGCAATTGTTTGTGTACTCTGCGCGAAAAATAATTCAAGCCAACTTCAAGCTTCAACTTCAAACAATATTGTCCATCAGTTCTCATTATTAATTTTTGAAACAAAACAACAACAAAAACAACAACACGGCATATCTACAAAGTGAATGATGATGAGTGGGCGAAGCAGTGGGATCGTTCGGTGTTGACGTATATCACCCGTGACGTTCAACACTCGCGCATGTAAATGAGTGACGAAGTGGTGTACAGTTATATGCAATGTGTATTGGTCATCAATGGTATGCTGTGTTGAGTTGTGAATTTCGTTTTGCCTTCTTTATTACCACTTTGTGGTATCGAATCTAGCCTAAAGTTGGCAAAGAAGAGGTCTGTGCACATTCCCCTGGTGGTTGTTTCCAGTCATACGAAATGCATTGTAGAGCATATCGAGACGTCATATACTGTATAAGCCAGTCGTTGTCCGCGATCATCATCGTCATCATGTTCACCGTCAACATCGTCACCATCATCACGTCTACGGCGCACGCCAACGCCACCAACAAACAAGCTTAGAACTTCGCCCCGAAAACGAGCCCTTAAAATTTCCACTTTTTTTCGCCATGTTAGTTGTCGCACGCTTCGAGCGCTTTCTCTCTGCTTTCGTGAAAGGAACGCGCTGAAAGCAACGCAGGATGGGGGAAGGCAAGGGGACAACAAGAAGCGCCTCTTCGTCAGCGCGCCTCATTGCCTCTATTTTTTCTCGCAGCTCACGCACCTCGTCAAGAGGATCGCAAACCAATGCAATGGGCTTAAAGAACACGACACCCTACGAATAATGCAAGCTCTGCTCACCAGCCGCATCACGTATGGCACGCCATACCTCAGTTTAAAAACTGCGGAAATAGAAAAACTTAATATCATCACAAGAAAGGCAACCAAAGCTGCCTTGGGACTACCACCCATGGCTTCTACTTCACAACTTCTTGAGATGGGTGTCCACAACACGTGAAAAGAGCTCGCGGAGGCTCACAAGAACAGCCAGATAGAACGATTCAAGCTCACGCCCTCTGGGAGGTCGGTACTCCGGTATGTCAATTACAGCGAATCATACATTGCTAATGCAGACCGGGAAAAGCGCATCCCGGTGGACGTTCGAGAGTCCTTGTCCATCGCAGCTATTCCACGCAACATGCACGCCACATTTCAAAAAGGCAGACGAAAGGCTAGAGCAGAAGCTTTTCAGCGAAAGTTCAGGCAAGACACAAACGCCCGCTTTACCGACACGGCCAAGTACCCCCGTAGAAACGCGTATGCCATCAGCGTCGTAGACTCTCAAGACCGTGAGTTAGCATCGGCCCCAATCAAGGCACGCAACTCAGACGCAGCGGAGGAAGCGGCAATTTCGCTCGCCCCCACCACATGTAAAGACGCCGCGGTGAACCTCACTGACTCACAAGCCCCTTGCCGGAATTATGCGAAGGGCCGCGTCTCAGCCAATGCAATTAACAGCCTGCAATGGCGGAGCTCTCCACTTCCATATACCTGCGTAATCTGGGTTCCTGGACACGAGGGTCTACAGGGAAATGAAGCGACCCACGCCGCTGCCCGCGAGCACGTCAGTCCGGATGCCCTGGGACCAAAGGATACCCGATCCGTGGCTGCAGAAAGGGAGGTATAGTAGAAAACACCTACTCGTCACTACTTCAACACTACAAACTATAGTGACGGGTGTACCCCCCACCCCATCCAAGACTAACTGTAGAAGAGAGCGTGATTTTCAAACGCCTGCAAAGTAACACTTACATACATGGCATATTGATGCACCGCCTCTACCCAACGACACATGGCTACATGTGCCTGCTCTGCAGCGTACCGGACACCCTGGCACACTTGCTCCTGGAATGTCACTGCCATGTAAACCACGACGTACAACTGGAGCGGAACCAAGCCCCAAGAAAAAACGACGACCACCTAATGGAAACGTGGGAGGCCAAGCTCGTCTTCGAGGACCTGGAAGACCAGCGGCAACTAGTCGCCAGGGACAAGAGGGCAGTCGAAGCCAGAGGGTTCCTTGACTAGGGAACGCTCCCACCTTATGGTGATACCGGGCCTCGCTCGGAACACTGTTTCTAAACAAACGATTATTTTTCTGCCTCTCTCTCTTCTGTGGAACGTGCAGCTTACTTTCAGTGTGATCGCGAGCGCGCAGATACATTGTGGCATTCCGCGGCGTTCACAGTAAATAGGCAGCGATGAGGGCCATCACCGTAGACTTGAGTATATGGCATCATCTGTAGAGAGAAGGGACATGCATTGGAGGCTCTAGGTGGCGTGCCATGCTGTTTGACTCGCGTGTTCTTGGGAGCCCTGACTACCGATCGGCTGCGTTTTCTGACCATGTTTAAAAAGTGTTGCAGCTAGGCCTACTTTAATGGGAGGGGGCAAGAAAGTAGGAGAGGTCCGTATTATATTTGGTCGCCTAGAGATCGACAGGAAAATATAACCACGCGAGCACTTTCGATTTTGCATGCACACGAATGCGAACACACAGGCAAGAACGCACCTATAGACGCGTCCACAGAGAGAGGGAGAAAAAAGAAAGAGATATGGTTATAACACAAAATTTTTCTAATAATACGCACTATCCAGCATGGCATACTACTATCGACCATTACTGCCTTACTACTGTCATTCATGAATATACAAGACATCACTAAACTATAAAGGGATCGCGAACGCGCATGAGAAAGTGCTTGTGAAGACAGGAAGAGTTGAGTGGTCAGACTGGTAACTTTGCCGTGTGGCTTTAAATTTGACCTCTTCTCTTCTTCGGAAGGCATCCAGAACACTCGGATACCTTCCACTTAGTCAGCCTTGCTTAGAAATTGGCAGTTAAACATCAGGAAATCAAACTACCTGAAACAAATGTGAGAAGTGACTTGCCAGCGATATCATCTTCTCATTCCTTGCAAGTTTGACGAGGTCGTCCGACACGCAGTGAATACACGCTACGCGACTCATTTTCTTCAGTTTTCTATGGACCTGTACAGAGAAAGGTAGCCAGGCGAATGCACGGCCAACCAGAAGCTACAACTATACGGGCGCGTATCACGGGGGAGATCGCCAGAGCCACTGTGGCGATCTGAGCGAAGCCACAACGGCAGAAAAGAGACAAAAGTGAATCGATGAGAGCGCACGCGTTTCATATTTCAATGCGTGGCCCGGAATTGCCCCCATGAATCAGGCGGGGTGTATCACCTGAGCCCGCGGCGCCTCGGGCGGCACGTAAAGACACAAGGTGGCCGCCGCACATTGTCTGCCGATCCATTTGGGCGCAAGGCGCATTAACTGGGCTGCCATCGTCATCAATTTCGGATCCTGTTCATTACAGGCGCGAAGCGGCCGCCTGTATTATTGATCGGATGGACCGCGCCAGGCAGTGGGGATCAGATCATGCTGCAGCGTCTTCTTCCCGATGGCCACCGCTTCCTCGTGCGGGTTCGCGTGCTTATACTTTCGCAATAGCTACAGGTGCCTCACGGCAGCCGATCGTGCTAAATAACAGCTGCAGCCTACTATACGCGGATGATAACGATACCCACATTCTCTGCGGCTCTTCCTAGCCGCTGCGTCATCTCAACTCACTTCTTTGCAAGCAGGTACAATGGCCAGAGGAAAGCGGACGTTACTAGACTTCTTTTTGTAGCACCACGAGTGCGTGATATTGAGTGGTGCCTTTTCATGTGGCGACAGGCACTGGATGCGCACATACATACATTCATTTCTTTTCATTCATTTTATTTTGTTCCACCTAAAGACTCCGCAGTGGTGTTACATAAAGGTGGGGGTATACAATATAAACAGTAAAAAAATTACAGAGACAGTTCACAAACAAAAAAATCATTGTTAATGCCTCCATGAAGGCAGTTGAGCTGGCGATGGAAGCGATGTGGTGATGAAGGCCGTTCCAGTCTTTGGCTGTGCGATGAAAAAGTGATGACGAGGCAAGCGACAGTGGCCGCATATGGGCGAGCAACGTTACAAGATTGGCCTATGCGCTGTGAAATGCGTGAAAGGAGGAGAAATGTAAGGTGCGTGGCGAAGTGAACTGTAGTAGAACTTGTGATATAATGATAAGCTCGCGATACGACGATGATGAGCCATTGATTACAACCCAGAATCTGCTTTTAAAGATGAAACAATGATGTCGTATGAGAATGATGAATGATTATACCTTACTTCGCGACTCTGCACGGACTCTATGGCATCGTTGAGGTAGTTCTGATGAGGATTCCGTATGGGTGATGCATATTCGAGCTTAGCCCTGACGAATGTTTTATATGCGAGTAGTTTTAAGGTTTGAGGAGCAATGCTGAGGTTATGTTTGAGAAATCCTAAAGTTTTGTTTGCAGATGAAGTGATGTTAGTCACGTGGAAGCACCAGTTGAGATCATGCATAATTGTAATGCCTAGGTACTTGTATGAGTTGACATGGTCAATAGAGGTGTCGTCAATTGTGAAAGCAATGTGATTACGATTATGTCTGCGAGAAATCTACATGAATTTACATTTATTTGTATTCAAGACCATCATCCATTGATCAGACCAGTTTTCAATGTTATTTATGTCTTTATACAATGAGATGTGGTTATTGTTGTTAATAATAGATCGATAAAAGACACAATTGTCTGCAAATAATCGGATGTTAGATGATACATGGGATGTTACATTGTTTATGTATATTAAGAATAAGAGGAGACCTAAAACGGAACCCTGGGGGACGCCTCACGTGAGTGGTAGAAATTCAGAAGCAGTATTGTTAGTAATGACAGATTGTGATCAGTTACAAAGAAATTCTTTTTTCAATTTAGCACGTTATGGAGCAAGTTTAAGTCAGAAAGTTTTAATGTTAATCTTTGTGACGTACTTTATCAAATGCTTTTGCAATGTCAAGGAAAATGAGATCTGTTACAATGTTGTGATCAAGGTTTGAGTGGACGGTAGTGCAGAAATGAGGCCTAGTTGGGTTTCAAATATAAAATTCTTACAGAAGCCATGCTGTAACGGATGAAAAAAGTTATTACTGTCAAAACAATTTATAACCTGTGAAAATGTGACGTGTTTCATGATTTGCAAGGTATACTAGTGATTGATATGGGGCGATAGCTCAATGGTGGATTCATGGTTACCTGATTTGTAGACTGGAACGACCTTGCTCTTCTTCCACTCGTCTGGAAGGACGCCTGATGATAATGATTGCGAGAGCAGCAGGGTTAGGTGCATAGAAGATATGCGCTTATTGTTTTTCAATAACTACAAATTGACTTCATAACACCGGCTGATGAGGATAATTTGTGTTTGTCAATCAGTGCAGACATATCAGACTGGTGAAAAAATTACATAAGGCATTGAAATCAATACAGGAACAAAATTTGCAGAGAGAGGCACGGGCAGTTCGATTGTGAAAACAGACGCAAAACCGGAGTTAAACACATTGGCACAATACATGTTGGATAAAACATCACAGCCTCAAGAGATTGCGATACCAGAGGTTGAATCGGAGTTGATGACCCGCCAGAATTTTCGGGGACTGTTATTAAACATGCGAGGTAGATCTGAATGCAAAAATGAATATTTGTGTTGTTAAATAGCGACCATGTAGGTGCGTCAGCTTCGTAATGCTTATCCCAGGAGTTGGAGTTTGGCTGAAGTTTAGCTGAGCGAAACAACCGTTTATTTTTGTATTCAAGTTTTCCTAACGTGTTAGTGAACCATGGTTGGTTGCGATTTGGCCGAAGTATGGCTGTTGGTATATATTGCGTAGCAAGCTTAGACAGCTTGTTCAGAAAGAGTGACCAGTTTTCTTTCATCAAGATATTTTCAAAGCCCGATACAAATGATTGGTAGAATGCTTCTAATTACTATTTATTGCAACATAGTCTCCTTTATCGTATAAGCGGATTGTTTTGCGATCGCTATAATGTTTGACAACGGAAAAAGAAAAAAAAAACTGCATGAATTATATTATGATCGCTAATTTCGCGTAGGTAGCTAATGGAGGACATGATGTCTGGATGCGTGGTTAGTATCAAGTCAAGGATATTTGCAGTATCCGAGTCACACGTGTGGGCTCCTTTATGATCTGTGTAAGGTTAAAATCTAGGCAAACGTCAAGGAAATCTTTAACTCCTGTATTACTGCTACCCGATGTAGAATAATTAAGTCAGTCGACTTGTGGGTAGTTGAAGTCTCCAAAAAGCAGGATGCATGCGTTTGGGAATTTTTTCTGTAGAAAGATCAGGATATTGCTGATCCTCCATATGAATCAGCATAATACATACATACATACATACATACATACATACATACATACATACATACATACATACATACATACATACATACATACATACATACATACATACATACATACATACTACATACATACATACATACAATAGCAGTTGGCATTGTTTCAGGGAGTTCTGAACTCATGTTTAAGCTGCGATTTCTGACAAAATTAAAACAGGCATGAGTTCGAAGTAGCAGTCCCTTCGGATATTCTATGAGGGGCTGGTTTGCTGAGCCATACGGCCCTCTTGAAGGCTGATCCGGTGTCAGGTAAAAATATAACCCGGCCGACAGATAATTAAAGAACGATATAACGAGGCGGGATAGTAGAACTTGCGAGAGACTTGCAAACATTGAATATAAGGGTGCAAAGGAAGACGGTGAAGAACTCCGGAGGCGGCGTGCCCATAGTATTTTTCCTTCCTCCGTGGCACGCCCTTGACGCGGCGGATGAGGCGCGCGAGCCGAGGGTCCGCCACCTTTCAGATGCAGGCGCTCCCGTGGGCGCGTACGGCGTGCACCAAAAGGACGTGATTCGGGCGCGAACGGCGACCAGGATTTACGTGTCCCCGGAACGGCTAATCCACAAACTAGCGCAAAACCTCGGAACTTCGAAGGCGGCGAGGCGAGAGAACGCGGTGCATACACGAGAGAGCGAGGACGGGTGATTCACTGATCAAACACAGTGAACGAGCGGCGGCTCCTGGAGAAAGGCGAGGCGTTGGCAGCAGCCAGATCCAATTCTGACGGGGTCCATCTTGTTAGGGCACCATCTGTCAGGAGCAGGCGCTCCCGGGTTGGGCCGCGTGGCCGCATAATGAGCTCGACGCCGACCATCCCATTGTTCTCCCGTGCGTCAGCCGAAGGTGACGACGCGAGTGAGCCCCTGTTCGCGCAGACAGACCACAACGTAAGAGATAAGCTTGCCCACAATGAGCGTGAAGTGAATCGACCGGACTAGGCTCACGATTGCGCACGTCGAATGCTCGGTCGGGATAATATGGCGATTCGAGTTCGTTTCCGTTCTTTCTCGCTTTTCGTCACCAGAACGGGCGGCATTGCTGCTGATCTAATGAGCAAGGATCGACTTTGTTTTGAAGGGTACATAATAAAAGAAAAAGAAAAACGAAAAAAATAGAATTATGTGATTCGTACAACATATCACTGAATATGCACAGCAGGTTAGGAGTAAAGATGCCTTGTTAGGAGATGAAATTTTCATTGGATGAGCGCGAACATTAGCCAGATTTCTCAAATTTAAACCGAATCATTGTAGTTTCAAAATGTTACGGTAAGAAAACCGCGTCGCGCCCGTTCGACGGCTTGAAGAGTCCTACTTTGAAACCTGCTTGGTGATGTGGCCCCTTCTAAGACGTCACCTTTGGCTCATATTTATAAATCAACTTAGCTTGTCGCCTCAAAAGTCTTCGACTTGAACCATTCTCAGCGGACGGCTAGGCACAAAGTGATTTAAACATACGTATCTTGTAATTATAATCGCATGGCGGAATATACCTGAACTATAAAAAATACTAGCGTGTCGATAAACAAGCGAAGCAATCAGCCATGTGCAAGTATGCATTTATTGTAATTGAGTACGTTGCCTGACAAACCACTCAAGGAAAATTCTAAGAAAGAAAAAAAAATATTGGAAAGTTTTCTAATCGTAACGTTCAGTCCCATTGGTATATATTAAAACGATGACAATGAAGTACTCATAGACAAAGCAGCGTAGAGCCAGCGGGATCAACTACAACGATGGACGTTATTCGAGCCCACATATGATAGATTCGGATGTTCGCAGAACTGCGCAAAAATGCTCCCCCCTTTACCGTGTATACACTGGATGATTTCATGGGGGCCCCCTTCAGTCGCTGCGAACTCTCAAACTGGCAGGCACGCAGGCCTTCATCTCGACTGAGCCTGTCAAACTTCCTAAGCCGGCGAGTGTAGAGGGAGAGCGACAAACTGGGAGCGTCTACAGGTGTCAGCCTAAAGAACTCGATCTCCCCCAGAGCGTAAAGACGAGGCCCTAAGGAGAAGTGCACTCGGGGCTCGCCAATTCAAGCGGAGTAGGAAGCGGGTCAGAGAGAAATTTCTCTCCGGCGACGAGAAAACCTCCGATCGTCGTGGCGGAACACGCCGAGTTGGAGATATTCAGGGCCGAACAGAGCGGAGCTGTCAGGGCAGATCGAGTTCATCTCGGCGTCACTGGCCAGCCGAGTCGAGCCTTAATCCAATCAGGCCCCGCGCGACGTGACAGGCAACGGTCAAGGGGAGGGACGTCAGGACAGCAGCGGTGGACCAGACCCGCCGTCGTGCCCCGAGTGCGTGATGGTTTGTGCAACGTGCCAATGGACGCTGCAGTCGGCCGTGGGCGACAGACGAGAGGCATCCTCCAGTATGTGGTTGCCGCGGCCGAGCTGAAGAAGATGGCAACCGATAGCACGACTGCGCACCCGTTTCCGGGTCGGTGCGAAAAAAAAAAAAAACTCACACGCGAAACGCAAACAAGGAGAATACATAGTAGAGGCGGCGAACGAACAGACCTAGCTTGTTAGCAGACGTGTTCAATACAGTGGATCTATCAGTAGATTGATTGATTCATTGATGAATTGACTCAGCGTCATTAACGTAAGTGCTCGATATCAGGGGCGAAGCCAGAAATTGTTTTTCGGTAGACGAGAGTTCAACTACCCTTTATTGACGTTCGTGCCTGCTTTTGTAGTTAGTGAGTAAATAGCATATGCGTATACAAATTAAGAAAAAAAAAGAACGGAGAAAAGGCTTGCTACGCTAACGTTCACTGTACAGTCAGACGGTGTAAGCTGAGTGCGTCTTCAATGAATTGGAATTCATTGAGCCGGGCCTAAGCACGTTCATCTTTCTTTTTCCGTGCCGAGAAAGAACAGCTTGATGCTCTTCATCGTCAAGTAAATATTATTTTCTCTTTGCAGGAATTTCTCGTTTCAATCAATTTCCGTACAATTGACAAAAAGTTCTTGAAGGGAGCTGCATTAATTAAATGGCTGCTTATTAGTGGCACGAGCAACCAGTGACACTCTTGTTTCTCTTTCAAGCACTTCCTGTTAAGCACATACTTCCGGTTTCTTGAATATTCATGAATGTGTTTGTTTAAAAATAACACTGCTACGAAACCAATAGTTATAATTTATTGATTGTTTGATATGTGGAGTTGAACATCCCAAAACTACAACATGATTATGAAAGACACCGTAGTGGAGGGCACCACTTGGTGTTCTTTAACGTGCGCCCAAATCTGAGCACATGGTTATGGATCAAATTAATAGTTATATTAAATACATCTGATATCGGAGCACAAGTTTTCTGTAGGTAGGGGGCAATTAGCTGTCATAATAATAGATAAGTTTAATTGCATTAGTTCATTGAAGAAGCAAACGCTTTTCTCGTGGACAGCTGAAAGTTTCTGTGTAGCATGCTTCTCGGACTACCTAACGGTAACATATAGACTAATTCCACGTTTTGAAATAGAAGTAGGCGTCGTCGACATACCGAGGCGCTTGTAGCTACGTCGCGGCATGTAGGCTGCGTCCTGCCCAAAGCTCGCCACCGTCTTCTATGACCACGTGACAATTGGCAGAGCAGCTGCAAACCTGCCTCCGAGCACAGCGCGTCGGAGAGCCCTCCCCGACGCGCTTTGCTTGGAGGCAGGTTTGCAGCTGCTCTGCCAGTTCACGGCCGGTCTGGAGGTGCGTGCTCAGACGATCCGTGGTTACCTTGGCAAATTACTCCAGAGCAGCTGAAATTGTTGCGGCGCCAAGCGGAGCAGTTCTCACCCACGCGCTTCCTTCTTCTTGACCTTTGAGATACGCTTCGGCAGTGCAACAAAACATTAAGTACCGACGAAAACCAAGGATTACTACGAAGACCACGAACGCCGTGTTGCGAGTACCGTTACCAGGCACCTAGGATTAAACTTGCTTCCAAAACTTAATTCGAAGTTTCCTTCTTTTTAATGTTAAACACACATACTTTGCATACAGCTTTAAGCTGACTGAACGACGGGAACAATACTAGGGAAAAAAAGACTGACACCATGGAATGTACTGTGATATGCACTGAAAGGCGCGAGAAGCGTGCTGCGCATTTGAAAAATGACTCGCCTTTGTGACAGTCCTTGAATGTTCAGTGAACGAATTCAAAGGCTGTGCGCACACGTAAGATGTTATACATTGCTATGCACTTTCGCTCTTCATCCCGCCTTTTACCTCCCAAGTGTAGAATAACAATTGCGATGACTCTTGATTAACTTCCCCGTCATTCCCTCTCTCTTTCTTCCGACTGCACCTGAAGATTCTATGCTTCACTATACGCAGATAAAAACAATACCCCTCATCCTCTGCGGCTGTTCCCACCACAGCGTCATCTCAGCTCACTTCTTTGCAAGCAGGTACAGTTTACCACTGTATGCTGCACCGGAGAGCGTAGACCGGCGGAGGGGGGGAGGGGGGGGGTGTTGCGAAGCTTAAAGTCCCCCCAAAATGTTTCAATTTTGCATGCGTCTATGAGGCGTACACATACCAACATACGTGAATAGGCATAAAGGTTGGTCAACCCACTCGTCCCCTTCCCACGGAAAAAATATTCGCAGCATATTCACGCAGTGCATTATGACGAGTGGGGCGAAGCGTCCGTCAGTCCATCCGCGCTTCCATCCGTCCGTTCGTTCTTGCTTCCATCCGTCCGCCTGTGTGGCCGCCTGTGCGTCCGTCTGTTCGTCCATTCGAGCGTCCATCCGTCCGTCTCTGCGTCCATCCATCCGTTCAACCGCGCGTCCGTTCGTGCGTCCGTCCGCTCGTCCATCCATACAATCGTCCGTTCGTCCAGCCGTCCGTCCGTCCGTGCATCTGTCTGTGTGTATGTTCGTTCATCCGTCTGTCTACCCATACGTCTAGTGAACACTCCAAGTACCGCCATCTCGCATCTTTTCATCATATATTCGTGATACAGAAGTAACGCCCTCCAGTGGACATTCCAAGAGGTTGTACGGCCGGACTAGAGAACTATAAGAGAGGTGGCATGGCCAGACTAGAGGAGTGGCACGCGCACACTGCCTTACGGCCTGCGCTTCGCGCCTAGTTCCCACGTTTCACGACTGCTAAATCATGGCAATGCAGCGCAACTCTCTCTTTAAACCTTACTAAAAACTGAGGAGGTTACGCCAAGCGAGTTTAACGTGACAATTGTTTTCGGACAGATAGTGCTCAAAGTGCATCCTTCTGTTACATTTTTTCTAGTAAGTATCAAATTCAAGGCATATTTTGTTAGATAATAAGTAACTAACACTCGTCTCTGTAGGTTATTTATACAGAAATAATGGAATGGAATGAAAAAAACTTTATTTCGGTCCTGCAGGACGCGCTTTAGCGTGTAGCGGGCGTCTCCCACGTAGGAACCGATAGGGAAAACCTGGCGGCCGCTTCATGGGCTTGCTGGATGGCCCATAGCTGCTCGGCGAGAAGTGAGCTACTGAGGGACCTCTCCCACTTGTTTGAGGTAGAGTCGGGAGGAGTTGTTCTACACTCCCAGAGCATGTGTGCGAGCATATGTGCGAGTGCATGTGTTAACGTGCGCGGGTTTCTTCCTCAATTCCAAAGAGTGTGCGCGTGCCGCTCGTCTATGGTCCGGTCGTGGAGGTGGCTACCTACTACTACTACTACTACTACTACTACTACTACTACTACTACTACTACTACTACTACTACTACTACTACTACTACTACATACTACATACATACATACATACATGCATACATACATACATACATACATACATACATACATACATACATACATACATACATACATACATACATACATACATACATACATACATACATACATACATACATCGTGGACGCACGACCCGCGGCATAAGGAGCTTCGCCTTTAAAAAATTGTGGCAACGTCTCAGCCACGCTGTCTTCTATAGTAGTCTTGCGACCATGCTTCATAAACGTCTACGACGTTTCTCGAACACAACATGGGTACTGCCGCACGATGGAAGAAAATATACTGCACGTGCACTCTTGTGGTTGCCGGCTTCGAGATCACACCACCATAAAAGGTGCGCTAACGTTTTCTCGTTCTCCTCCACGCGCCGCGCTACCCATTCCATTCAGATTTATGGGATTCACGTCTCAAGTGCAGCCAATCGACAAAATCGAAGACGACAAGCAAATACGGCGCACACTCGCCACCGATCAAAGGCCTCGCAAACCACTCAAGTTTATATATTTCAGAGTGTTGTTCAGCCCGTTCGAGTCAAAGCGAGTCTTATACGTGAGGTCGGTAGGTGGACGAGACAAATAAATGAAGGGACTCGTCATTCTCCCTCATCCGCGACGCTTTCATATCAACAGCAGGCGTATAGGTTGTCTGCTTAAGTTCGCAGTCAACAATCACGGGGGAAAAAGGCAGGAGCGCTTGCTCAACGATCGTAATGGCTTTTGCGAGCCCGACTTTTGATAGAGCGCTTTCTTCCACCATAACCCACCCATGTTCTTAGCGCCCTCGTACCATAGTATCCCTGCATTGGTTCGCCGCTAGTTGTTAGAGCTGAATGAGCCACCATCATGAAGAAGGGTGAGTTAGTGCCGAAATTTATAAATAAAGAAAAAGAGAAAGCGCAGGGTCGTTTGACTAGTCGTGGGGGTGCGTGGAGTCCTTATTCCAAGACCCAATGAACCATGCCCGCTCTCGCGACCAGATCAAGCTTGCTTATCCTGGTGTGGGATTCAGGCTGACGCTCGTGAGCTGACATGTACTCGTGGCGTGGTAAAGTGTAAAAGACTGAGAAGAACTCTTCGAACGCTCAATGTCCTCCCGCTATGTCCGTGTGACACAGTGCAAGTGAGATCCGAGACGAAGAAAAAAATCAACTTTCTGAGCTTCTAGTGCCCTGATGGCACATAACTTTATTGCTAACTCTCGCGCATGCTCTGGCAACGTCTCGCGTGACTTCAGGGACCTCTCACCAGTGTCCGACTGGGAAAAGGCCCACCGAAGTTCCAAGTTCCACCACCAATTCAAAGAGGGCCCAAGAACTGCCGGAACACCTCCACGTTCCCGCTGGAGTACTCGGGCGCCGCCTACGGCACTGGCTGTTAGGGTGTCCCTCTTAGATCTCCTGGCGGTTTAAAATTGCCAGGATCTATCAATAAAGTTTCTTTTAATCACCAACCGACCTACTAAAAGTGTCCGAAATGAAGCCTGTCGTCAGCGCAGAATGCCGCAAAGGCGCACGATTTTCAAGAGCAAAATGGATCTTTATGACTCTCAGGCAAATGGAATATAACGGGAGCGTTATCTCATAGAAAAGAGTCAAGCCATTCTGGTATATGTGGCTGAGCCCATGTGAGAAAAAAAAAGATACACATGATGATTTTTCTTCCTATTTATTAGCTACACAACACACTCCTACACAACGCATTACGTTGCTTGCTTTAATTTCGGACGCCGCCAGTTAAAACGTGCGTGGTGGTACTGTATGAATAAAACTTGGGGCTGCCACGATCATTAAATGAAGTGTTACATTACGGTGTGGCGTATGCGGGTCACCGCCCATCTGTTCCTCTCCATATCGCACTGGAAAATTTCGAAAATAACGTTCCGGATTATCCCTTTTTTAGTAAAGATATATGAACGATATGATGGTGTACGAAAGAAAGAGAGAAAAGAAATAAGCTTTTAGCCTCGGAAGATTTCCCTGGGCGTGGGTGATAAGAAGGTCCAATGCAGACACACAAACGAACGGGCAACACCCGGAACGCAGCACGGGCCGACAAAAGTCGGATACGCGGGAAAGAAACTCGCCGTGGTGGCCAAACGGGAATCGACGTTCCACTCTGAAAAACATTCCCCCGAGAGGCAATAAGTTGGACGCTCGATTGAAGTCCTCTCGCCGAGAAAAAAAAAGAAAAAACGAAGACGTACTCGAAAAGTGGGCGGCCGAAGACGAAACAGACGTTCGGCGCCGCGCCGACACGCAGCAGAGCCGGCGAAATAAGCTGCGGGCGAGACATATCGTCGCTTTGACAAACAGTGAAAAAACGCGCGCGCCACTTTACGGGCGGCCGTATATATTCGGTCGAGAGGGAGCGAGGCCTCGAGATAGCGCGGAGGCTCTTCTTCCACCGCGTCAACTATTTATCTGGCGCGGAGTGCGTTGAGACGGCATGTGCCTGTCCAGTGAAATTTGTATGTTTTGAAGCGCTTGGAATTGTTTATTTTTTTTCTCTCCTCCCACTTTTTTTTCCGCATTTTGAACTGGTTTTACGCGTAATTAACGCGACAGAGAAGTGTCTGTCTCAGCGCCATACTTACATGCGCGAACATATTGAGAAAGAAAGAAAGAAAGAAAAATAAACACTTACAACAAAATAGAGAATGAACGACCGTGTTGGTACTATTGAAATCATTTGAAAGAAACGTCGTGAGGCCTGTTGCACATAGGCGTCCATGGAAACATCATATCGGGAAAAAATATTATATTATCTTTGGCAATGCACGAGAATTTTTAACATGACCGCCTTATGCAGATAATTCCTACATGAGTTGGTTAGGCGTCATATCAGCCATTTGTTTATTTTAATGCACACAAAAATGGTGAAGCTATGCACTTGCTCTATTACATCCTCTGTCAGCAAATCCATGATCCTACGCAGAGACCACTTCCTTCCGTGTGAACTATAAGCAACGTAAGCGAATATTTTTCCTTACAATAATAAAAAAAGACAGGGAAATATTCAATAAACAGTATGATGATTCTTCAGGGTTTAACGTCTCAAAACCGCCCTATGATTATGACAGACGCCGTAGTGGAGGGCTCCGAAAATTTCGACCACCTGGGGTTCTTTAACGTGCACCCAAATCTAAAGAAAGAAAGAAAGATAGAAAGAAAGAAAGGAAGAAGGAAAGAAAGAAAGAGAGAAAGGAAGAAAGAAAGAAAAAGAAAGAAATAGAGAAAGGAAGAAACAAACAAAGAAAGAAAGAAATTATATAGGGAGTTTGCATTTGCATGTTGCAACTATAACCACGCAGAATTTCAGACATGTAATATCGAAGGGCTTCAGAGGGATGTTTTCGACTACATAACGCCCTCGTATGAATCGATCTACACCGATACATCAAAAGCGCCCATGTGAGTGCTGTCGCACCGGACAGGTATTGAACCCATACGCTCGTGACCAGTACCAGAAAGCGTTATCATCTGACATGGCACCGCAGGTCATGAACTTTCCCTGTGACAGCTTGAGATCGAGTTGTTCCGAGAACAAACTGTGTATGTAGAACATGCATCGCCACTTTCGCTGCATCAAATACTGAAACACAAAAGAAAAGGAAAAGAATTAAATAAAGCCGTAGCTATCTCTTAACACCATAACCAGTATTCTTCCAGCGATGCGTATGATCACGGGCGAGGCTTATTATTTCTAACATTCAATAAGTGCTTGTCGATTTCTCTCTTCCTGCCAGTATACTCGTAGAGACTCTGAATTCCTCGGCAACTTCATTTGCATATGTTACTCAGTGAGGAATAAACCACAATACTGAAATAAATCAATGAATATAAAAACCTACAAAACACAAACACACACGCGCACACACACACACACACACACAAAATAGATAACGCCGTCACATCGGAAGGTTCACTTGTCCCCTACCACGACCTCGCACTCACAAAAAATTAGTGCGCACTTCTTATACTTTTTTCCCTCTGATTCGAGTACACTGATATAGGCAGACGTAATTTTCTAATGTGCCCCGGTATGTGTACACTGCGTAGTCTGTCCCGACGGCCCGTACACTTCACCGCGATGTTCCACAGCTCCGAGCGGATTTGGTGCCATAAAGAAATTCGTTTTCCTCATGCGCTGAGACCTCGTGGCGAAGCTTTTGCATACGCAAATTCTCTTTTCAGGCTGGCTGCGTACGCCGTTCCGGCGTCTTCGGCGAACATCGAAAACGAAAGAATTCCGGGGCAGCCGCCGGAGGGAGTTTCTTTTTCGGGCCGCCGAGAGAGAAGCGCGCCGACGGACGAGAATATGGTGATTGCCCCAAAGTGAAGTTCAAAGAAACTGGCCACCAATGAGCGGCACTCGGGAAATTTCGGGACAAAGCCTTGATTTCCATACCTTAATTGAGCAGAAGCGCCCGACAAAGGCGCACTTTCTTCTTATCGTTTTTTTTTTCGGCCAGGCCGATATTTCAGAACCCACTGCCGGTACCGGCGAGCGAGCGCTTCCTAACGAAGCAAACACTACGCGACGGAGGAAGCTCGGCAGCGCAGGCAGAAACAAGGTCGCTTGCAAAAGGCGCCGACGTTATTAAGCGAATGAGATTTTGCAGCTAATGACCGAATAAACTCGAACACGTGGGCGGCAAGCCCCAGAGACATGAAGCGAGAAAACCAGTATATTCACCAACGTTTTCACGGAGCACGGAACATAGGAAAAGCAAAATTGGGGAGACAGCGATGTCATAATCAGAAATCATTGTTATTAGTTCAAAGCTTGCTTGCAAAAAAAAAAATCGCACGCGTTTATAACAACGGGTTTAATGGTGAAATCTGCCAACAACCGGCATGAACCATTAAATAATTGTGAAAACTGCGATCAAACTCTTTTTTTCATTTATAGCCCGGTAGCACGGTTTTCTCTCTAGCTTACGGTAGCATTCGGCGAGAAATAAACAGGAGAGACAGACAAGCGCTTGTCCGTCTCTCGTGTTTATTTCGCGCCTACCGTAAAAATAAACACACTAGCTCAACAAGTCACTCTACTGTTCATTTAGCGCAGTATTTAACGTAGGAAACAAAAATGGAAAATGACGCGCGTAGGAGTGGAGAGAGAGACAAAGAAAAGAAAAAAATATGTTCGAATATAAGCGCCTTAACAACCTGAAAAATTAATGAAAAGTTAGGACGAATGTGCGTGTAAAGCTCCACGGAGGTAATTTACATTCTACCGTTTTTATAAAGACACAGACACACGCATATATATATATATATATATATATATATATATATATATATATATATATATATATATATATTGTGGGAAACAAGTGTATATTTAAGGGCTCGTTTTTCGTGTTTACACAATATTAATGCGCTCGAACAGACAATAATGCCGAGGAAAGTATATAAGGGAAGTTATTGGGCCAATTGTTATGTAAATAAGAAGAAAAAAAGTGGGCTAAAAGATAGCTTGCTGTGGGTAGGAAACGAACCTGCGACTTTCGAATAACGCGTTCGATGCTTTAGCACTGAGCTTCCACGACAGCCATCCCCCAGCCACTTTATTGGGTATCCATGTCAATTTAAACGTGGGAGTGTCAGTCGCGCCACTAGTAGCCATGGCGTTGAGTGTGGCACACTCTTTATGAACCTGTTTGGCGTCACGTAGCACGTGAACTTATTACTAACTGGCAGCTGACCAATAGTCCCTCGAATACAACCTAAAGGCACCAAGTCTGCCAGTACGAGACCCTCGTTAATGAATAAGGGAAACAAGTGTATACTTAAGGGCGTGTTTACACAATATTGATTATTACACACGCAAACACACACACACACACACACACGCACACACACACACACACACACACACACACACACACACACACACACACACACACACACACACACACACACACACACACACACACACACACACACACACAGTGTAAACGCTGCATGGCGTAATAATCTAACCATTTTATTACAATGCTATTCGTTCTCGTACTTCGTCGGTGCCCCGACTGGCACTCCACTCACGTTATCACGAAAACTGACTAGCATGAGCGGTGGGTGATAAGAAAGGAGTAGAATTTGGCGAAAGCAATCAGGGGCGTAGGCATAAACTTTTTCGGCCGGGAGGGGGGGGGGAATGTTCAACCATACTTTATGTGTGTTCGTGCGTGCGTTAGTATGTGTGCGTGTATATATACGCAAGCAATAGTGAAAATTTTCGGGGGATTCAGCTACACCACTGAAAGGTTGCGTCATATCGGGCCTTGAGGCTTTCTTTTCTGTCATTGTCTCAGAAGTACTGTTTTTTGACGATGAGTGAAGCGCACACGTGCAACGGTACAACACCTTAACATATATGCAATGTGCCCTCACACATTGTGCTTGCGTTCACGAAAAGAGAATAAACTAGGTTGGGTGCGAGAGCTTTTGTTCTCGAATATTCACTAGTAAAGTGCCTTTACTGTACAAAATGCTGCTTGTACAGTTGAATTGAGAAAAGCAGAGCAGTTAAGATGACGGAAAAGATGTAAATCGTTAGAAATAATAGCGTTAAAAAAACGAAAACGGAAAGGCATTGAAGAGAAAATGGTTTCGTTTATACTTTGTAGCATTGGGCAAACATTACCAGTTCGCGTACGCGATCGGAAGAATGCAACCACTCAGGCTCCCATCTCGCAGAGCTTACTCGGAGCCTGCTTTCGATCGTAGCCAAGATGAACGTGGGAACAAACACGTTTTTTCGCAGGCGCCGCGCGCTCGGACAGCGCTTGGCGAGCACAAAGGGCCCGCCAACAGCGATCAGCGGGATCTGCACAGTCTCAGTTGGGCGTGTTTATGGGGGAGCAATTGTACGCGCCATTATGGTCTGAGCGTCCGAGTGCGAAGGTCCTCGATCGATGCACTTACAAGACACGAAAAAACAACAGTGAAGATATAAAACAAGTACCTCTTATGGTAGGCGCATGAAAAGAGAATCCGTGCCCAAGATTGGGGCTCGGATGGCAAAGCTTTTGAGTGATGGCAATTCGCTTGCGCACGCAGTTCACAATTAATCTTACGAAGAGTTTCCTTTTCTGCGAATGCTCGCAAGAATATTGGCCAGAATAACGAATTTTTTTTTCACGTATAGTTGCTTTCAACACATGTTAGTCACAGGCCGTCGTTAACAGCCATTATCGCGGGCTCAGTTCACTAACCTTTCCGTTAGTATGAACTGCTCGTAGATGGTCTGTGTCCTCTGCTACTATTATGTTTGCTTTCACAAATCACTGACGCCCGTTCATCCACATCGGTTCCGTCAAATACGGGGTCATGTATATGCGGACGCATTCAGCCCATGTTTAATAATCTCCCAAAGCACTCCATGCACTTGAACAGAGCTATCGAAGTGCGTTCAACTCTGTCTTGAGACTTTTAAGGTCACCGCACACGATGAAGGACTTTGACGTTTCAGAAACGTTTCTCAAGTCATTTTAAATTCCCATCGATCATTCACTGCATACAGTGGAACAAGATTAAAGTTTTATTTTTTGTTAAATTTTCATAATAACAAAGCAGCCAACTAGAGATCTTCAAAAGCGCAGCCAGTATTGGCTTCGCTCTTGATATCGTGTCCCTCCCTTTTACAGTTCGGCGCCTTCACTTCGTCAACAAAAAAAACTTAATCATGTTTCAGCATTAAACTGCAGCACAGTATAAACTCGTACAACTGCACCATCGGCAGCCATGAGGCACTCACTCCTCGCCCACTCACTATCCGGGTTAAAAAGCTGGTGCGCACCGGCGACGAGCAGCAGTCGCGCGACCATTTGCGACTGGCGACCAAAAAAAGCGACTGATGTTCACACCAGCAAAGGCTGCATGCGATCTACCGGAAGTCGCAAACCCGGAGAGTCACGTCCGGATCTCGTTATCAGCGAGAACTCTGGAGACAGGCGCCGATCAGCTGATCGCCGCTAGCAGAGTGAGCGGAGCGAACCGAGCGCGCCGCATTTATTGTTTTAGTCCGTTCTCGAACAGCGTTCCCTGCAGCGTCAAGGAGTTAGATTCAAGCGAAGAACAAGACATTGTGATGGTACTGGTGCGCTGTGCCATGGTGTCAGCACTGGCAGCACAGATGCCTCCAAAGAAAAAAAGCCGGTAGTGGGTGTGATTGTCCTTTTGATCGCGGGAGTTTGCCGGCCGTATAAGCCGCCTGCCTCCCGAGTTGTGCTGAGACGAAGAGGAGTATTTCTGAGATTTGTACGCATTCAGAAAGGGTCTTTTAATTTAAATTGACTTGCCACAGCCTAAAATGCAGCACAAACGCGTCACGAACGCGGTGTCTTAAGTCGCTGCCAAGGCATGAAGCACAAACGCGTTCCAAACGCGCTGCATCGAAGGCGGTGGCAAGTCAAAATCAAGACAAAAAACGATTCTGAATACGGAAGAAACATAGTGGACAATCCGTTTTCTCTTTATTTCGGCGGTGTTTAGCTTCTTGCGAATGCCGCCGCGTAAATTTGACACCTTGCTCAAGCTGCTGCGCACCACCATCTACAAGCCAAGTATTCTGCGGCGGCCATTGTGCCAGAGACCCAGAGGAACGCACTCGTTTGTATCTGGCGGGAGGAGGCCAGCGCAATGAAAAAAAACAAACAAAAAAAACAAAAATTGAGCATCACTGATAGGTTTCAGCAGCCTTGCGACTGCCGTCGCGCGACTGAAAAATCGATCAGGAAGCGACTATAGCCAAAGCATTGATTGATATGTGGGTTTTAACGTCCCAAAACCACCATATGATTATGAGAGACGTCGTAGTGGAGGGATCCGGAAATTTTGACCACCTGGAGTTCTTTAACCTTCACCCGAATCTGAGCACACGGGCTTACAGCAATTTCGCCTTTATGGAAAATGCAGCCGCCGCAGCCGGGATTCAATCCCGCGACCTGCGGGTCAGCAGCCGAGTACCTTAGCCACTAGACCACCACGGCGGGGCTATAGACAAAGCAGTCCTTTTGCGACCGTTCGCGACCATTTGCGACCAGTCGCAAATGGTCGCGCGGCCGCTGCTAGTCGCTGGTGTGCACCAGCCTTAAAGCCACAACAAGCTCGCGCAGTTGTTTGCCTGCGCGCATCCTAGGCCCGCTGCTCATGCAAACTTAAAGCGTGCGCCACTGAAGAGTGAGAAAGAGAACCTGCGCATCCCGGCCGCAAACAAATGGGAAAAAGCCACCGTTGCGGGCCCGCATTCGTTATCCACTCCGCCGCTGCGCACGGCGTTGCCGTGACAACGCTCTTCTTTGCCACCGAGCTTTCTAATTGGGAACGGCGCGAACGAAGACGGTGCCGTGCTTCCCCCAAAGTGCTTCGGCCGTCGGTGGGCGTCGATGAGACCCAAGGCGTATAGTATGAGCGCATGGATAATCCATTTATGCAAGTGGCGCGCACCCAGAGTGGGCCTCTGATCAGGCGCGGTGCCCAACGGAGTGCTCATACTGCTGCAATCTGCTTGCGGGAGCTCTGTTAACCAGAACGTGCCGTGTTGCTCGGAGCTGTCGTCGAACTGCGCTAACGCTAAGCCTCAACACGCGACAAATGATCAGCACCCCTGTGTTGACATCGTGAACAATGTTTGAAAGTTTCTGAGTTTGTATTGATGAATTAAAGAAATTGATTTAGTTAAGCGATGGTTCACAGTTGATGGAAGGTTATTTAGCGGTGCCAGTCATAGACTGCAAGAAGCATAGACACACAAGTGACCAGACCAACACCTGTTAACTAAAGTGGTATTTGCTACGAAACTATGTTCACGTTACAAAGAGCAGCGCCTTTTATTGCGAGAGAAATTCACGAACGCTCAAGGCGCATTTTTTGCCGTTGCCATGATCTTCTGCTATAATGTACGAATCTATAACACCGGCCCATGCATCGTATATTCGCACAAGACAGCCCGGGGGGCTGCGCATCTTCGGTATGAGCTTTGAATTTTGACCGGCCGGGTGCCATCGTCCGAGGTCGTGCGTGCCGTATCTTTACAGGGATCAGCAGACGACTCATACCTTTGTACGTGGTGTGCTCTTATCACAAAGTTTGCGTTGAACTCATAGACAATGTGAAGGTCTTTTCGCTCGCCGTCGAAGAAGCACCAAAAATATACGCGTACAACAATACATTCTGTCTCTCTCTTTTTGAGTACGCTTCTTATATCATATTGTGAAATCATACTGCGATGTGTCGGAGAACGCTATTCTATCTTTCCACACATCTTTCATGTGCCTACGTTTGTATACACTTTACATTTGTTTCGCATTGCTACTTAGGACGCAGAAACTAGCTTGCGCTCATCCCGAAAGGCTTGAGAATCCTGAGGAAGCCTTAGCGCAGAGCTAACTAACCTAAGAAACGCGTGCGAAGCGCAGAAATGTGTTTGTAGGATGACAGTTAAACTTTAATGAAATTTATGGAAACGTTTTAATTCAGGCACATTTTAAAGTTATCTGATTGCTGAATATCAAAGATATTTTAAAATTTTATTGAATGACTGATTTTTAGAGACAAACTTAAATCACAGCGTCGGCGAAGGGCAAAAATTTATTCACCACCAGAACTTTTTTTACGATACACCGATTAAAATCAAGATAAGTGAAATGAAATAAAATAGCAGAAAATTTACAAATACGACACTACACCACATTAAGAAAATTTAATATCGTAGATTTGCAATAATACCAAATTGCTTATAGCGCTTGTGTTTTGTTTCGTTCCTTGCGAGATAATTTAACAAGCACATACCGCATCCTTGCGCACTTCGACATTCTTGCATTTCACCCGTCTGGAATTGCTGCGACAGCCAAGTGCACGCCCGATTGCGAGTGTACCGGTTAAGTGTGTTGTTATGAAGCACTGTGGACCAACAATAAAAAGAAAATAGACGTTAAGCTGTGGCAAGGGGGATGGAACAAACAATGCATATCGAAACTGATAGCATCAATTGCTTAGAAGAACGATCGTTGCGTGAATTTATTCAAACGAACAGTAAAGATTGCAAATGTAACTAGTGCAAGTCCATGTTCACCCCCCAGGCAAAGCGGGCGTGCTCATCAATACACGCCAGTCTTTTGACCATGCTGCAGCCACTTGTGGTCATCTTCGCCGACCCTGCAGAAGTTCGCCTAAGTGACGGACCCTTTTGAAGTGGACATATCCGCGACACTTCACGGATCAACGAGATCGCCGCACACAGTCCGTTCATAACGACGCTCGGAAGCCAAAATTGCGCGCTGTACGGTGATCTATTCCGATGAATAAAAAGCAGAGTAGCGCTAGTGCGCTACGTGGGATTGCGCTCCCGTGTAGCCGCCGATGAGCGTTTATAGTAACGCGATCCGAAGCCCAATGGAAGGGCAAACAATCTGGCCCGGAGAGCAGAGAGCGGGGGAAGGGAGCCCGAGCCTTCTCCGAGGCGCACCAGAGTACGACACTGCAGTAACGACAAGCGGGAGCCCAGCATTTCACTACTCTGCATAGCATCAATTATTCATTAATCTCGCGTCTTCTGAGAGCAGAACAAAGGCGGGCCGCTGCGATTTAGCCCTCGCGGAACGGCCACCTACAGCCAGCGCTACACGGGGGTCGATTGGAGGGCCCGCATCAGCGGCTGCCGGATCAGCGTTTCGCCGGATCGGAAGGAAAAGCATAATGTCCGCTGCCGGCTATCGCATACGCTTAGGCGGACCTCGAGAAAGGGACGTGCTGGAACAGAATGCAGATAACCGCTAGACAAAGGAAAGAATGCCACACTGACGGCTGAGCTCGAAAAAAAAAAAAGCAACGCACTGTCTTTGGCAAGGTCATTACTCACACAAAAAATGTTTGGCACATTACCGTTACTTGCAACTAAGGCACTTATAATAGCTCATGCTACGTTCATCCACACTTACGAAATTAAAAGGAAGGGGAAAGCGCAATTACAAGGCGGCTGACGTGAGGCTCACGCCTGTGATCCATGCACGGCCTAGCCGACTTTCTCGGCTTTCCTTTATTCGAGTGGTGAGTTATATATATATGCTTAAACGCACTTATTCACTCACTCCCTCACTCACTCACTCACTCTCACACACACACAGAAACACACACGCACGCACGCAAGCACGCACGCACGCGAAGAAACCGTTCCGTCTTCACTCGCATCCATCACGGCGACTACACCTTTTCTTTTTCTATCGCGATTTTGCTTACACGGGCGCAGTGCGACAGGCAACGCTCCCTTGTTTTTTGCGCGATGACGGCCACCTCTCTATATGGAGGGTACAAGACGCGCGCGCATGCCGCCGCTGCATATAACTGCACGTGGGACATTTACTTCATTGCACACCGAAGCTCACCCCCGAGCTCGTTGTGAGTGCGTCGGCTCAGTAGCTGCCGTCTCGTATTCACCCCCCCCCCCCCCCCGTCGTCCTCGTCTCAGAGCGTATGCGCAGTGAGACGTCCTACATGGTGTTGCTGGCTGCGCCGTAGCGTCCTCCGACCGGGCGCCGTCGACGGCAGATGCGGTCTCTTGTCGAGAGAGACTTCGGTTCCATCTCGGCGGCCCGCGGCGCGTAGACAGACGCACTTTCGCAAATTGACTGCTTCGGCTTCTCTGCTGTTATTCTCCCGCTTCATCTATACATTCGCTTATCTGCGCGAAAAGTGCCGCATCCATATGACTAGTTTGCGTTTCCTTTTGTTTTTATTTTCATTTCAGGAACACGGAAGCATTATCCGAGGCAATACACGCCCGATTTAGCGCGCCAAGTAACAACTCCTCCGGTAGATGACTGAAAGGTTCTGGAATGCCTTTGCCATTGTGTAACACCCAGCAACTGCAGTTGACTCCACGGGACTTCTATATGCAAAGTGTTATACATTAGCGACAAAAAAGAAAAGGCTGGACAGAAGCGAAAGAAGATCGATACGAGAGTCTACATTCTCGCATGGCAACGGCTCTGGCATGCCCCGAAAACGTGACGTAAAAGTACCAATGTACAGCGAGTAAACCCAACTTAACCACTGTTTTCATCTTGGCAAGTGAGTTCCGCGGAATCTGGCAAATTTAAAGCAGGCGAATGACAGAAGAAAAAATAATTAAGCCAACTGCGCGTTGTACACGCAGCTGTAAAAGAATGAGACATGGATTTCTTTTTTTTAAATAGAGACTTTGGAGTTTATTATTTCTTTCGTTTTACAGAAAGAGGATTAAGAGCTAAAGGCCATGTGACCTGACAGAGGCTCTTACTCCTTTGCGCATTCGTCATGCGTACACATGGTTTTGATGCATCTACAACAATAAAGCATCTGCTTTACATAACTTTAAGTGTAAACAAAGCAATATAGTTTGACACCATACAAATACATCTTAAGAACAAAACATTAACAAACACTCCATGAAAGAAAACTTATCGTAGCAAACATTTCATGAAAATAACTATGTCATTCAAACACTTCAAGATTCTGTACTTAATGCATAATTAAGTTTGAAACTGTAGCATAAATCGGCCGAAAACATGTATAAACAGTGCATAAAAAGTTATTGGTAAGTTATTGTAGAATGTGACAGAAAGCTTTTTACGTCTCGTTTGAAATTATGTGCGTAAAAGTCGATGTCACTCCTCACAACGTTTAATAGGCGGGGTATTTGATATTTTAGGTCCTGGCGTGCGCAGTTTGGCCGCATTCTTGTTTGGTGGCGTAACTGATATTGAAGAGATGAAATCTGTAGCACACTACCATGGAGTGCGCTTTTTTAGACGCAATCGTAATCACAAATAGTAAATTTGATTTGCTTTCATCAATGAATGTTTATCGAAAAGGTTGTTTGCGGGTAAGTCTCGCGGCCTACCATAGTATTTTTTGAAACTTATTACTTTTTTTGTATTTTTTGTAGCCTCAAAAATTGGAACCAAAAAAAAAAAACGACTACAAGATAACGAAAAAAGTCTTGCCTTGTTCGGAATTCCAACTCCGAACCTATCTCATCTCTTCGTAGTCTCTTTCTACAGTGGTGTAGATGATACTCAAACCATTTCATTAACCTTAATTCAACTACTACTTTTACGCAGAATTTGCCACCCTCAATGGCCTTGTCAATTGTCGGTAATTTCGAACCCACACTGCAGTCTGATAGCCTCCTTGTTGGTTCTTATGGCACTGTGACGTTCCCAGAAAAGCACCGAGCCCGGGTTCTAATTCCAAACAAAGACCAAGTGAAAACGGGTAGACCTTGCCAACGCACGGTCACAATTACTTAAGTTTTATTTTAAAAAATTGGCCCCGTATGTGCATGTTACACTGCAAATGTCGTTGAAAGACTGTGGTCAATTGCGTGTGGAGAGTGTGAACAAAACGTTTATTTGATGTTCTGCGCAAGAAAATCGGTGAATGATATTCTAGCGGCGCTGCATTGGAGTACCTCGAGCGTGCTGCGAAGCCGAACGAGCGCATCAAGTCACGTCACACATGATACATGAGCGCTATCTGGCAGTTATCTTCGAAAACGAACAGCGCGCGCCCTGCGCGCCCGTCTCGGAGGTGATAAGGTGTAGTAGGCAAGGTGACGGGTAGGTGCCACCGTGTCGTCTTAGCAAAGCGTTGGAAACACTTCCCCTTTCGTAGAAGCATTGCATGGTCAGCGCAACGCGATAAACACTACGGTCCTTAGAATTACTTATATGCATTTTCTTGTAAGAGACACACACACAGAATATTGACGTGTTGTTATGGGGCCTCAGGTATGCGCATTAATTGATTTTTAATTAACAATGGCACAAGAATGAACGCTGAATCTTGACCCGCCGCAGCGGTCTAGTGGCTAAGGCACTCGGCTGCTGACCCGCAGGTCGCGGGATCGAATCCCGGCTGCGGCGGCTGCATTTCCGATGGAGGCGGAAATGTTGTAGGCCCGTGTGCTCAGATTTGGGTGCACGTTGAACAAGCCCAGGTGGTCGAAATTTCCGGAGCCCTCCACTACGGCGTCTCTCATAATCATATGGTGGCTTTGGGACGTTAAACCACACATATCAATCAACTCTGCATCTTAAGCAATATTGGTGGGCGCTGCGGATGGGGTCGGCCGTTCGGTGTATCATTTGGTCAATTTGATGCCGCTTAGGTTACTGTTAAGGGCAGACAAACAGACAAATGTACACACAGGCCAAAAGTTTTGAGTCGAAGGTCCCTAAGAAAGACTATAGTTTTAAAAAACCATGTTTTTTTCAACGGAGAGGTTCTCTACCCTGAGAAGCATGTGCGTACTTTCTTCGGTGCTGCGAAGCTAATACACTCGAAAGGACAACATTTGTTTCACTGTTTAGTGCGATAAACCACAAATAAGCAGGCTATTTCACAAATATCACAGAACCCATCTCCAAGATTCATAGCAATAGCTTCGTTCCGGTAGCTGCATCAAAAAAAAAAAAAACAAGTCTCCAGTGTTTCATTTTTTAGCCCAGAAACACCAGCTAAAACAGTCTAGAAATATTGATAGCTAAGAAAATGCACTGCTAAGGGAAAAAAAAGGAACAAGAAATAAATCCTAATTTTTCGAAAATTGGCCGGCCGTCTAATTTTATGTGTCAGGGAACGCGGAAGGTGCGTGGTGCCCACTTTTAAATTCCGTCATCAAATCAGACCTCCTCTGCCACCTCATCAGGCCATACCACCGAGTGGATTGTCTATTTATGAGCGGAGCGGTACATTTGAATGATAACAATTGTTTGGGTTTAACGTCTGAAAACCACCATATTATTAAGAGACACGCTGTAGAGGGGAGGGGGGCCTCTGGAAGTTTAGACCATCTGGGTTTTTTTTTAACGTGCACCCAGATTTAAGTACGACTTCAGGAATTTCCGCCTTCTATCGAAAGTGCGGCCGCCGCGGCGTGCATTCGATCCGGTGACCTGCGGGTCAGCTGCCTAGACCTCTAGTGACCACCTTAGCCACTAGTGGTCTAGTGGTTAAGGTACTCGGCTGCGGATCTGCAGGTCCCGGGATCGAATCCCGGCTGCGGCGGCTGCATTTCCGATGGAGGCGGAAATGTTGTAGGCCCGTGTGCTCAGATTTGGGTGCACGTTCAAGAACCCCAGGCGGTCGAAATTTCCGGAGCCCTCCACTGCGGCGTCTCTCATAATCATATAGTGGTTTTGGGGCGTTAAACCCCACATATCAATCAATCACTAGGTCACAGCGGTGGGTCGGTGTATTGGAGTGATCTTCCTGCAAATGCGGCAACACGGAGGTATGCATTGAGTTTCACAACCAGCGCGTTTTTCCTCGGCATATGCAAAATCAGCGCACAAACTCTTCAGAACAAACCAGTAGGCGAGATTGTTCACTTTTTCGCGTACACTGGATCCAACGATGTATTGAGCCACATCTACTCCCAACATGACGATAAAAAAAAAACTACCATGAAAGTCCGCCGAAATTCTACAGGAACGCTTGTCTTTGTTGCGCGGCTTCAACCGGATGCTGCAACACTTCCTTTTCACAGGCGCTTCTTATTTTAGCACCTGTCGAGTGAACAAAACTATTGGAAACAGTCTACACGGGCCACGTGACTTTCAACTGAGGTTTACTGCATATGACTGATGCGCAAAGGAAAAGCGTTTCATCTTGTATTCTGCGCAGTGGAATTCCATGCGTTATGAATCATGATTCATGACCAACTAGCCTGATTTTGCCTTTTGGTTTTTTTTGAAAACAGGAACCAAAATGGCGATGGACGTAAGCGGCTGCTATGAAAAGGTAAGCGGCAGCTGTATAGCAAAGCTTTGACCGGGAATATTGCAACAAACGAATCTGTATGAAAATAGAACTTGTCCATATGGTTGATTGGGCGAGTCGGTGATATGTAATTGTTTGAAATCAGACCGCGTCTACGTAGTGCGCTCTCATTTCAAAAAATGCTGTATAGAAAACGGCGCGCTGCGCTCAGTCACGATGTACATGGCAAATGTACGCGTGATATGTGCGAAATATCACGAAAACTCGAGTGGTAGAGCACAGGCTCTCAATCGCGATGCGAAACGATGTGACCGAAATAACGGCACATAACGAGCGCATCTGATGTTCTCGTAGTTCTCTATCATCGCTGAATCCAGCGCGTGAAAAACAAAAAAAAACATGGTTGATTTCTTCAACATGAGAATCAATATAACACGAAAGCCAGACGTCTCCCTACAGAAGTTGTTGAATATTTACTCTACAATGATATAAATAGGTAAAATAATACAATGAATAGGTAAAAAATGTGTTTGCAATACCATAGTGATGTTTTCTTATGTATTGCTGTAATGTATTTCAGTTTTATTCTTGTTTTATAGTTGTTGCTCTGTTTGTATTAGTTTTGTATAACTCATCGACTCCTGCTATAGCCCTGCATTAGGGCTGCAGTATATTCAAATAAATAAATATAAGAAAGCTTGCACCATGTCTATAGTGCTCTTTGGCAGCTACAGCATTGTTTAACGTGGATACACGAACGTTGGCGCTTGGTGTTAAAACTCTACTGCGACGTCTAACGTCCATGATCAATAATTAAACTCTTGCGGCACCTGTAGTTATCAACGGCGAGAGCAAAATCGTAGAACACGATGTCACAGCCTGAACAGCGTCGCTGACTGAACGCAAAGCCTGGGCTCGACATCCCGCCGCATGTTAACAAGTTGAACAATACGGTCGGGCTATGGAGAAACGGAACGCGCAACGAATTTTTTGTAACCAGGCTGCGAGTTTGTCGGGGCGAGCGTAAGCATGAAACGCGGTGTTACAGCCACGAGATGCAGGCCCGCGTCACAGAGCTATTTTTGGTATCAATGGATGCTATGAGCGAGGCCCATGCTAGGCATAAGAAACTGCGCGGTGTGTTAAGGCGTTGACAAAGTTGCACGTCTCCTTTTGGAAATGCACCCAATTGGATAATAACGAGAACCAAAAGAAAATGATGCCACGTGAAGTGTAGAAAAAGAGAGAGAGAAACGAGAAAAGAGGAAGGCAGGGAGGTTAACCAGATGCTAGTATCCGGTATGCTACCCTACACTGGGGTTGGGGAATAGGGTAGTTGCTATTAGAAGTAATTATGATGCAAATGTGAAGAAATAAAAGTGAACCAAAAGATAACTTGCCACCGGCAGAAGCGAAACTGCGGCCTTCGAGGAACACGTCCGAAGCTCTATACCACTGAGCTTCGGTGGCAGTCATCCGCCTCGTCCACTTTGTACAGTATACATGTGCGTTTCATCGTGGGAGCCAGCGCTGCCTGCTGCCATTGCGGCAAGTGCGGAACACTCTTTTTGCCTGTTGGCGTCACGTAGCGCGCAATCTTCTTACGAGCTGAAGCTAACCAATAATCCCCCGCATACTGCCTAAAGGCATCGAATCTGCCAGAACGAGATCTTCACTATCAAAGAAAGAAACAAGTGTAAAGCTAAGGACTGGTTTTCTTTGTTATAGGCACAATATTAATGACAACTAACAGACAATGATGCCAAGATGAGTACAGGGGATGCCATTACAAGTAAATGCAATGTATATCAAGAAAGTAAACTGGGCGAAAAGATAACTTGCCACTGGCAGGATACGAACCTGAGACCTTCAAAGAACGGTTTGAATCCTGCAAGTGGCAAGTAATCTTTGCGTCCACTTTTCTTTCTTGATATCTTCTACCACTTTTCTTTCTTGATATCTTCTAGGTGTCAGGGATGACAAGAAAAATGACAAAATACAAGAAAAAAATTGGCCTCGCATCTGCATGTTACACTGCAAATGTCATCGAAAGACGATAGTCTTGCGTCTGGAGAGAGGGAAAAAAACTTTATTTGATGTTCTGCGCAAGAAAATTGGAGAATGGTATTTGGAGGCGCTGCGTTAGTGCCTCGAGCGTGCAGCGGAGGCGAACAAGCGCATCAAGTCACGTCACACGTGAGACATGAGCGCCACCTGGCAGTTATTCTAAACACGAAGCGCTCGGCTTGCGCACCCGTCTCTGAGTTGATAAGGAGTAGAACGCAAGGCGACGGGTAGGTGCCACCACCGTGTCGTCGAAAACAGTTGCCTTTTCGTGCAACCTTGGCTGGACGGCGGAGAAGACGGACGAAAAGCCATCCACGTCGAAAGCCACCCGAGTTTCTACCTCGGCGAGCTGCCATATTTGTGGTTCTGGCCGTCCAGATGCCGGGTGGTGTAGCTAGCAGCCCGGACATGTCAGCGTCTCACCGCGGACCTCAACGTGCTCGGGCTTGTGGACACCCGTCGGCCACGTCAACGGCGCACGGGCCAGAGTGGCCAGAGCATCCTGGGAGGTGCCCGGAGTTCCTGTCGTCACCGATTCAACACCGGCGAACGACGTCTGTGTTGCCCGCCTCGGTAACGGATCACCCTTGTACACCAGCGGCGACTCCGGTATCGACGGGCACAGTGAACCACGGTCTGTTGCGAGCACCACCGACAGGCACTCTAAGTGGCCGGCACTGCCCGTCCAATTGAGTAGAGTACCGAGAAGGACGACAGGAGAATAGATACGCACGTGAGATTCTGACGTGCCAATACTTGTTAACTATTGTGTTTTGGGGACACTTTGTTGTTTTGAGATATTTTCAAGCATTTTGTGAGTACATGTTTATTGTAACCGTGTGTATGCAATGAAGCTTTAGTTGTTGTACCCCACACCATGTCTCATTCATGTGTCGATCCCGCCGACTCAAACCGAGCTGGGTGACTTCGTGACACAAAGCATGGGCGAATATTCGAATGCTTCGAATATAAGAACGAATAATGCAGTATTCAAATTCACTTGGAGCTGAATTTAGAATATTTAAACATTCAAATTACACGTGACGAACGAATAGGTGTGTATTAATCCGCATGTAACGTCTTGTGAAGGTGGTTTCACTGCAGTGAAGGATCGCTAAACAGTGAAAACACTTAGTCAAGTACATTTTATTTCACATGTAACATTTTGTAAAAGTGGCTTTACAGCTGGGAAGTAGTGCTGAACCGTGAAAACACATAATAAAGAACACTTCGAACTGCAGCAAAGCCCTACTTCAAAGTTATATGAAGATACAATTCTTTTTATTTTTTCAGTTCAAAAGCTCGTTATACCAACTTATATGCTTTAAGTTTAGCAATTTTTAAAACTTAACATATTTTTAAGGCTATCACTTGCATTTTACGGAAAGTCACATTCTGCTACTATTCAAGTTTGTTTCCACTTCCTTTGATTAAAGAAAAAAAGGGCCTTTCTTCGCACAGGTCTTGTGTGAATTAAAAAAAAAATGGGCAGGTTAGTATGGTCATAACAGATATGCCGTTCTTTCTTTGAAGTATGTAATGTATACACTTATAGCATTCGAAATTATTCGACCAAATCACAGTTCGCTTCGAATTCGCTTTGAACCTGAAATTCACTATTCGCCCAATGCCTAATATCTATATTACAATTACTTCGGAAAACCTCCCCTAATTTTTTTGGCCTCATCGTCTGTTAGTTCACATTAATATTGTGTCTAACAAAGGAAACGAGCCCTTAGCCCGTCTTTCGTTCACCCAATCGAAGGAATGCGCAGCAACGACTTATTGCAGGAGCTAATCGCAGAGGTCACGGTCGTGGTGCATTGCTTCAATTTACCGCTCCCAGAGGGTGACACCACCTCGCCGACCAAGAATATTGCGAGGGAAAAGTGTGTGATATAAAAGGCGCGTTTGTGTAGCCTCCAGAGTGTGTGACCATGGCGCAGTGGATGACGCGCCCGACCGATGCTGTCACGGAACGAGAAATCATGGGTTCAACACCTAGTGACGGAATTTTAAAAACGATAGTCTTTCTTGGGGACCGTCGTGCAAAAAAAAATTTGGTTTGTCTGTAAACTTGTCAGCTTGTCCGCCCTTAACGGTAACCTAAACGGCACCAACGTGCCCAAACCATACTCCGAACGAACGACCCCATCCACAGCACCCACCAATATTGCTCAAGGTTCAGCGTTCATACTTTTGGGATTTTCAATTAAAAAGCAATTATTGCACATATCCGAGGTACCAAAACAACACGTCAATATTCTGTATGTGCACCTCTTACTAGAAAAGGCATACATAAGTAATCTTAAGGACCGTAGCGTTTATCACTTTGCACTGACCGTGCAACGTTTGCACGAAAAGGCAAGTTTTCCAACGCTTTGCTAAGACGACACGGTGGTAGCACCTACCTACCCGCCGTCTTGCGTTCTACACCTTATCACCTCCGAGACGGGCGCGCAGGGCGCGCGCGCTTCGTTTTCCAAGATAACTGCCAGATAGCGCTCATGTCTCACATGTGACATGAATTGATGCGTTCATTCGCCTCCGCTGCACGCTTGAGGCACTCTAACGCGGCACCTCCAGAATACCATACACCAATTTTCTCGCTCAGAACATCAAATAAACGTTTTGTTCACTCTTTCTAGACGCAAGAGTATGGACTTTCGACGACATTTGCAGTATAACATGCAGATACGGGGTCTTTTTTTTGCGATCTCATCGCGTGCATTTTTTTCGGCGTCATTTCCATGATAGGATTACGCCTGAAGTCTTGGTGGGCTCCACGATTCTAACACTTTCTGTTTAAAAAATTAAACACTTTCCTGTTTAAAAAATATTGAAATAGATGCTCGCAACTAATTCGCAAAATCAAGCATTATACGTTCCGTAAATGAATAGTAACCCTGAACATAGCAATGCATTATGATCAATTTTATGTTTATTTATTTTTCCCCTTCTATCTCCCGCGCTCTTCCAGATTGATTCAGTTTTTTTTCTTCTTTTTTTCGCCTAAGACCTTAAAAGCACTTACTGCAATTGGAAAGTGTTCAGAAAACCTTGCTTCCCAATAAATTCATTTCAGACGAACAATTATAAAAATTGAAGAAAAATGTGATCGTAAGACCAACATTCATAACAAAACGACTCTTCCATTTTCGTAAGAGGATACTAGTCAAGCGATCAACAACATTTTTTTATAATATTATCGTTCACAATAGGAAGAACCATCAACATTGCCCAAAATACCCTTCGAGAACGGGACCCGCTCTAATCTCTTCCCCGCTCTCCTCTTCGTCCTTGCCTTTTTTTTTATTATGCCACGAAGCACATGCTGAGCCCATTTAAGAAAAACTCAGTTTTGGTTTTCGTAACAATGCGTACAATTTATCTTCTCGACGACGTAAAATTCACCGTCAGAAAATTAAGAGAGAAATTTGATAAATTGAACTCTTCATTCCCAAGTACGCGCGGAAAACAACCGCAGGAGCAATATATATATATATATATATATATATATATATATATATATATATATATATATATATGCCCCTTACTTTCAAAACAAAAGGCGCATTCGTGTTTTCTGACATGACAAGACAGAAATTAGACATGCTTTTATCGCCCGCAGAATAAGATGGCAAAAAAAAAGGAGAGGAAAAAAGGTTATCTCATTCAACGCGCTTTTTTTTTCTTTTCTGGTAACTCGATCTTGTTACGCGCTAAAACACAAAAAATGAAAATAAAAATAAAAAACTGTAAGGCAATAATACAATAAAAGGTGGCGAAAGAGGCACTAGACTGTACGCTAGTCGAAGCCTCCAGCGTCAGAAGAGGCAGGGCTGCGCCAAGATTGATCGGAGCTCGTTAAAATGCAGATGTTGAATGCAAAGTCCCTAAAGGCACCTGCGCACACCTCTCGGGTGCGTGCTCCTATCTCGCTCCCTGCGCGAGAGAAGCAGCGTTCTTCCGGCGAAGAGGACTCATTACAGAGCTCGCTTTTAGTTCGATAAGCAAAATAGCTCGGTTTCCATGCAATGAGTTATGTCAGCAAAGATTTGAATCCACTTTGCTTTCACGTTCGATAACATGTTCAAAAGCAAACGCTGAGCGATGCCGCCTACTTCGATCGCTTTTTTTTACTCTGTTTTTTTTCTGAAGAATATTTCTGTTCAGTACAAAGTCACCCATTCATTCTGCGCCGACATATTTGTGACGAGTATGTGCTCGCAGGAAGCAACACTAGCAAAAGATATATATCAGGCAGGTGTCACAATGAAGTGACACAAAAGCCTACGCGAGCTACGTGATTCATGATGTCATGCTGTGAAGCAGCAATGTGACATCACAATGACGGCATCATATGACGTGTTGGCTCGGTGAATGGTAGGCTGATCCCGCATCATCACAAGACCATGTCAAGTGCCAAATGCGTTGGAAGGAAGGGGGGGGGGGGAGTTGAAAACATGCAATCTATTGAGAACTTCCCACTACGGCTCGTCAAGAGACATCTGTGCATCTATAGACGTGTTCGTATATATATATATCCTAAAGATAGATAGACAAGGGGCTTGGTGTAAAGGGCTGAGTAGGCTTTTACACCTGCTCATAAAATACAAGACGAGTCCGTGTAGCACCATAGACAGGGATTTAGGTCTTTCAAGATGCGCAATGAACACACAGAAAGATCACGGAAAGGGCGCCACGTTCCACGTGGCAAAGTTGACCTCGTAATTATTAAATAAAAGGTAAATGAACCAATAAAGAAAGCCGCACAGGAAAGGGGAGTGGTTGATCGATTCATGTGTGGGGTTTAACGTCCCAAAACTACCGTATGATTATGAGAGACGCTGGGCTCAGAAAATTTTGACCACCTGGAGTCCTTTAGCGTGACGCCAAATCTGAGCACACGGGCCTACAGCATTTTCGCCTCCATCGGAAATGCAGCCGCCGCCACCGGGATTAAATCCCGCGAACTGCAGGTCATCAGCCGAGTACCTTAGCTACTAGACCACCGCTGCGGGCAAAAGGGAGTGATTGCAGTTTCAAAAAACGCAGATTACAAGCATGCCATACGTAGCCGTCGAGTGCTTAGAGCGCATCGCACTAATCGGCAGTTTGCACTAGTATACGACGCTAACTGGTAACAACCAGCTGAAGGCAGCAGTATATAGTTTCGAAAGATGAAGCAATCCGCGGCGGAGCTAATCTTCAGCGACCCCCTTCCGCGCACAGGCAACACGAGGAAAGAGGGGCAGCGTTTATACGCTCGCGCTCCAGCCGGCCGGTTCGTTGCGGAAGCTTCTTTCGAAAAGCGGCAGCTTCGCCCGGCCATAAAACGATGACGAGCTCTCGGCGCAGTGTAGCACAATCCGCGAGCAACAAAGTGTGGACACGCAGGGCAGTTAGGCGTAAACGTAAGTGGTCTCGGCGCTCTCCGCAGAAATGGCGCTACGTGCCGCGGCTGCGCCACATAAAGGCCTCTCGGGCCCGGCCAGACGCGTGGCACAGTGCATCGCGCGGCGATAAAATTATAAATTCCATTAAGAATTCCAGCTCGGACAGCCAACGTACTAGCAAGTGCGGCACGCGCATGCAGCCGCAGACGCAGTCGCGGCGCCAGTGAAACTGGGCCTTTGGCACGCCGCTTGCTCGATGGTAACGAGCTGTCTTCGCACTGCTCAAGCACCGTGATATTTCACCGCCAACTGCTCCCGCTTCACGGAGAAAGAGCGGTGTTCCTTGCTGCTACCCCCTTGAAACATGGGGTCTGCTGGTACTTTACCTTTAATCTCTATCTACGTATTCCCTACACGCCATCTCCATTAACGCGCGTTTCATATACACACTGTGTTTTCTCTATTTCATGGCGGAAGTGAACAAATCTTTATCAAGGAATATATATATATATATATATATATATATATATATATATATATATATATATATATATAAATTTTCGTGCCGGCCCTTAGGTCGCATTGGGAATAGCACGATTGACTACTAAAACATAAGTAACAGATACAAAGAGGAAAAATAATTTAGTGTGAAATGGACGTTGTCAGAACTTCGAGCGGAAGTAGACGGCCGTAAATACGGAAAAAACACAGTCCCACAAATAAACGTCGACGACGGGGCTTCCAATACCACGCGTATCCGAAGTGTGATATGCTCGGGAGATACGAAGTGCTCCGTACGGACGGCTCATCGCGTCGCCAACGCCTAGCGCTAAACGTGTACACGCCCCGCTCCGTCAACAACGCCGTCGCTTTCGCCAACGACGCTGGAGCGAAGCGACTGAGCAACGCCAGACGCCGCTCAGCTATAGAACACGCGAGCTCGCGACGAGACAGACGCCACGCTAGACGAGCCAGCGACCCTCGACGACGCCCTCTAGGGTCTCTTCGTCGCTCGTCTCAGGCTGCGCTCCGCGATGAATCAGCGCTGCTCCGACCCGGGGTCCGCACCGCCTCTGATGGATGACGAAGCAATCGCAACAGGGAAGCCACCCGGGCCGGGAAATTTCCCGGCGCTTCCTTATTACGGCGCCCCAAAGGAGAGGCCCCGCCACGCCCCCGCCACCGGCGTCGTGCAAACCAGCGCTTCATTCACTGCACACACAGATGCGACTAGCAAGAAGAGAGCGCGACGCGTTGCCATGAGCCTCGGTTCCACGTCCTTACAACCGCGTCACCTGCACAGCGCCACGCTCTTCAAGGGATGGATGACTTTAGAACGTGGCATTTAACTAGCAAGCTGTCCTGTCGAAGGGCTTCTTTGGTGATGAAAGCCAAGACAAGAGATAAATGTGTCAGAAACCGGAAAGGAAATGCATGTTTGCAGAAATATTCATGTGATTGTGAATGAAACATTGTATTTCCAAGCAAAACAAAAGAACACATAAAGACGCTTTGACCGTCGTCTTCAGCAATACACGCAAGGTGCACGAAGCACTGAAGTACGTGCAGCTCCATGAGATATGACGTTACCAGTATTACAAAGAAAGAAAAATAAGTATTTGTGCGTCTAGCCTGAAGGATCGCAAAAATTTAGATTCCTTATAGTAAAGAAAAAAAAAAACTACAGGCCTGCGCGGAAAGCGCAGCACTTCAATATCGACATAGAATGTTTATTCATTCCAAGTACTCATATGACGTCAGCATATCGGCAATGAAAACAGAATACAGTTTATCATTACTCGTATCTCGTCGCCATACTACAAGCATTTGTATTTTTCACAAGTTTTTTTACAAATACCTCAGTAAGCTACCATGCCTTCTCCCTCCGACACGCATCTCCAGTCGCACCGGTCACCCGCAACAAGTAGCTCGCCCATGTGCCAACAGCGTCACTTTTTCGTGTTCATTCTTTTTTTTTTGTACAACAACAGACTGAAACGGCCTTTACAATGACACCACACCCACAACCTCTCCTTCCACATTTATGAACACTTTAACAGATTACTTTAGAATGTACTAAAACATGGCTTTTATTTTTCGTGTATGTACCCAGCCCTTTTCAGTGGGGTCTGAAAATTAATTTTGTTTAGTACTGAGTACGCATGAGTTGGGAAGTGCAGAAAAGCTATGTCGCGCTTTCTAATTTCCGTTGAAAAGTAAAGATATTGTCAGAGTTTCTTACACATGTTAACGCGGTTCCTTCCCGACAAAACACTTGTATATTAGGATCTTTTTGCAACGAATTTTCGAGCACCAACCTGGCTTTCTGGTAGTATGTTGGGCTGCCACGGAGAGGGCACAGGTTGAAATTTCTATTCATTCTGAGTATTTTTCCCTTAATTCGTTATATTTACTTACTTCGAACGGTAACGGTCACGGACACTGGCGGCGGCAGACAAATGCAGTTTCGAAAACGACTCTTGTGATCTCACAGCAGCTTTCGATGTAAAACTAACCAAATGCGGTAAATGTGACCTCGTTCCCAGCACGCGGTGACATTTTAGCACAGCGATGCGTCCACGCCAATCGCGTTTGACATCTCGCTTTAACAATATACAAACTTCCTTTCGAAGCATTTTCGCTAGCGTGCTCATTGCCGGTAACTTATACCATTTAAATCGGTATGTACACCGCCAAGTACAAACGTACATGCAATACACGATTCTGAGTTCGTCTTAATGACCGTTTTAACGAAGAGGAGGATAACCTCTTTTCTGGGCTGTTGCATGGGAGCACAAAAGCTGACGTCATAGCCTCGGCTGTGTGTTTTAGGGAGGTCACCCATGTTAAAAAGAGCCCAGAGAGGACTCTGGCGACGCCCAGGAAGCTTTCAATGTAGCCTTCAGTGAACAGGTTTATATTGGCAGACCATTTCAGAGTTGCAAAATCCTCACCTGTGATTAATTTAGGTTGTCTTCCCCGCAATAATACACCATGCGTGGAAAAGCTCGCTTGCCCCGCCGCGGTGGTATAGTGGCTAAGGTACTCGGCTGCTGACCCGCAGGGCGCGGGTTCGAATCCCGGCTGCGGCGGCTGCATTTCCGATGGAGGCGGAAATGTTGTAGGTCCGTGTACTCAGATTTGGGTGCACGTTAAAGAACCCCAGGCGGTCAAAATTTCCGGAGCCCTCCACTACGGCGTCTCTCATAATCATATAGTGGTTTTGGGACGTTAAACCCGACATATCAATCAATCAGAAAAGCTCGCTTGTCCAAACTCGTTTGCATTCAAGGCGACAATGCGATGCCGTATTTTTGGAACGCTTCTTTTTGGTACCATTCCGTTACCTTTCGTGTCTGGCTCATGTGACACCTATCAGGGGCAAGTGCTGCTATGGGCCTAGGAATGGTAGTAAATGAATATCGAAACTCTATACAAAGTGCGGCCCCTGTATACTAACTAAATAAATAAATAAATAAATGGAGGCTGTGACGTTTACGACGCAATATTTCACTGAAAATAAGCAGTTTACAAAGGGCACAAGACTGTTTTGGAGAAAAAATGTTCGAAGTTTAGGCAAATTCATGTACGACCACCGACAATAATTGGCACGCTACGTGAACCACTCTGCTTTGCAGCAGCTGTAAATGCTACGGCAGTATTTCACTCAAAGTAATTGCTTTATCGAGAAGTACATAACCGAATACAAGGTCAGATAGGCTTCGGTAGCTAAATGCGATGAGTGAAAAATTTACTTTCTCACAGAGCCTTCGTCATCAGCGCATGTCTGGAAGCACGTTGTCGTCGTAACGCCAAAGCGGTGGCAAAGTACTCGCATGATATTCAACGCACTACGCGAAAACCCAACAACAATAAAGAAACGCCTCGTCGACACATTATCTAAACTCGTTACACCGCGCATGCACTATACAGAGGCTAGACAAGCCCACCAAACAGGAAAAAAATGTTTAGTGGCAGACACCCTGGCATGCACTCCAACGGTCGACAGAACAAGGCGTTCTTGCAAAAGGGCAGGCACCCGACAGTATAGCGCTGAGACGTGCAGCTGTCAGGCTGACGTGCTATAGTCCCGTCAACATCGCTCGTGCACCAGGCCTGTGAGGCGTGAATGAGGCTCGCACAAGGCGCCCCGTCGCAACGGGCCTAGCTTTTGTATTCAGCCGCGGAACATCTGTCACGGCTCATGCAGAATACCGCGCGCACGGGATGCCGAGTCGTCGTCGGGACAGTCGACCCTCGCGTCTTGTATAATTGGAGGTTGTTGACATCGAGTGAGGATTGTTGTTCTTGTTTCGGATCAAGATCGTCGAAATTCTTGGGCCGTCGTTTGTCCTGCTGAAGGGTGCACATATAGTAAAAAGGTGATCAGTCAAAACCAAGCGCTTATTACAGAGCCCATGGAATAGTCATAAACGTTAGGACGGCAGAACATTGGAAGGCGTGTAACGGTTAGGCGTGCAGACACGGACACAAGAAATGAAGCCTCCACAGGAGTCATGACATTCAATTTTCGATGATAATTTGTGTTACGGGTTTCAAATCACTGTGCGTTTGCATACAAACTGGCAAAATTTGAGCTCAATATATCGGACACTTAATCTCTAATTGAATATTTGTATGTGCGCGTGAGCGGCGTAATAGCCGATCAAAACTGGCGCATTCGCAAGTCGTGGCATAAAAAGCTGCATGTTGTGCGAGCATCTGAATTCCGTCGAACAATTTGGTTCCGTGGTCCACTAATTGCGCGTGAAATGGAACCATTTTTGCTTTCTTAAGCGTAACACTCGAACTGAACGATTTGACGCGGCTGAAACTTTGGCACAACGCAACGGCTTTGTTCTACGCAGAGCATGACGTCACACACTTCATGGTAAAATTGAGGTCGCCAGCGGCAGAGGGGTTTGTAGCTGGCGAGTTCTGCGGTTTTTGTAGCACAAAAAGTTACTTTTACAGTTCATTTTTTCAGACATGTACAAGCACAATAGACTCGCTCTTCTATTTCATGCTGAATACAAGAAGTTTCTACGTTTTTTTGTTTTAGCTAAGTGCACCGAATTGCCAGTTAATTGAACTTTATTTTACTATATAGCAAAGTTTAGCATTGCCCTCTGTTCACGTTAAATACAATGAACTAAAGCGCTCATTTTTTTCTCATGGACTATAGCTTTTGCTTCCTCATTCGATTTTCATCGGGGCAAGGCGCCATTTATATATCCATTCCAGTGAGATATACCCGTAGAGGGAATGGCAGTTTAGCCGGCAAAGAACGCAAAGAAATGCTTGCAGTGGTGAATTCTCGCTGTTTTATTCGAACTGTAAGAGTTACAAAACACAGAACTCCCCGCATAACCTCAGTTGAAAAGCACGTTATGGCCACGGAAAATCGCATACATAATACAGTATCTCAGCTCCACCTTAGGCTATATCATTAACAAAATTTTATGATTATAAAAGAGAAGGAGTTAAGAAAGGGAAGAGAAAAACGTAAAGTACTCCATTCAGATACTAAATAAGAGGCGAGGAGCGAGTGCTAAAATTGGGAGTGAAAGGTCAAACAACGAACTGAATGGGACACGTCAGACATGGCTACGATACTTATTTTATACGTACGTATTTTTAATGATAGGCTAGTAAATATAGTGACGCATACTGTGAAACAATATTGGTCACTCTGAAATCTCATAAACGTCGCTCAGGCGCCGTCATGTCTGATGCTGTGCTGGAGGGGCCGCTTCCTCTTAGCGCCACCCCTCAAATTCGCCCTCAAACAAACGCATAGTTTTTCGTCGGAAACAGCGTGCCCTCGGCGGAGAGGCCCACGCAGAGACAGCCTGCAAATTCGAAGTGAATGAGGGGCTGGTACTTCTACCGGCTCACCCGAGAAAGAAGGCCCGCAAAATTGGAATTGCAAACAACCGCGTGAAGAGAGGCCCGCTGTGCGCGCCATCACGGACCACGCCACAAGGTGGCGGGCGACCGCAAGCTTGCAGCAAGGGGGCCAGTGGGGCGCCATGAATCATGCTGCCTCAAGCCGAGAATCTTGTTTGCGCCTGCTTACTCATTCCGGGCTTAGGTCCCCTATCTGCCTGGTGGTCGAGAAAGCCGGATCACCGCTACTCCACACATGGTTCTCTGACGCGGCCCCCAATTTACTGCCGCTCGCGCGGCTCTCTCCGTGGACGCGCCCTGACAAATCATGACGCCATTGAGACAATGACGGCAGACCCGCGACAACCTCAGGAGAAACAGCGTCTTCATTCGCGAAAAGTACCGATCATATCGACAAGACATGCACTCAGAATGTTCAATAAATACTATAAAAGAGGAACAGATGAAATATATTATGTTCCAGACCATTATCGCACCTATGTTGAAAGAAACAAAAGATGAGAGAGGGAGGGCTTTCAGGAAGGCACGCACACACATTGCGCTCGGGTCGCGCTTTGAAGTGCGACCCCGTCCACATTCGTTCACAAGCAACGTATGCTGGCGCCAACATTAAACTACACAAATAAGAAAGCATCAGCTTGACATTCACATATCAGAGGACCCTCCAAGCAGCAACATATCACAGCGTGGTAGTCTCTTACATAACCCGAAACGTGCGCGACTGTGTTGGTGCTTGGTGCTGTTCGAACTTATTTTTGGTGATAGAATGCAGTTGTGGGTTTCGCGCTGCGCAGCACGTAAGAGTTGGGAATACAGATAAGCGATGTGCTTTGCGCTTTCTAATTTACATTGGAAAGTAAAGGTACCATCATAAAGTTTTGTACTATAATACCTAATGTCTATATGGACTCCTTCAGTAGCGTTTGTAAAACCTTGGGAATGATGGGAAATGCAGGCTTCGGGTCTACTACGGATGAACTGCGTTCTGAGAATGAGGACGCTTGTTTGCCGAGTGTATACAGCAAAGCTGTATGAAGTTATTTTCAAATAAAACTTGCGTCATTTTAGTATGTAAAACGTAAAACTTATTTCAAAATGTTTCCATGACCATGAAATGGAAGTGAATTCTAGACAAGTTCAACCACCAGGTTACGCGTTGCTCCAAAGTTGCGCTCAAGATTTGGCGTCGCAATATAATGAATTATATTTACAACAGCTGAAAACAAACACGCTTGTTTTTCTCTTGAAACTACACGTTATCTATTTATGAAAGTAACAGTGTTGTATTGAGCGATAAACATTTAACGCATGATCTGCTGCAATGCAAGGTGCATCTGTTTAAGTGGCTTGCCCCCAACACATCTCTCGTTTTGTTGTGAAGACAAGTTAGAAGAGCGTGACAGAGCATCTACTTAGCTTCACCGTCGTTTTGCAGTTGATTTGAGCAAGTTTTTGAGAGGTGTGCTTTTAAAAAAGTAATCCCCATGCGTTGTCTTGCCTTCGCATGGGGTATTACATCTATACGCAGCGGTTAGTGCACGACATTTCACTAAAACTGTCAATTACGCCCTGTATAAAGCTGCAATGTCACCGCAAACCAAAAGTGACCTAGTGGACGTCAGTCTATGAACAACAAAGGCACAACTTGAGTGCTTTGCCCCACACCTTACTACATACGCTGTGCGGAGAATGAAAGTAAAACTTCAAAAAAAAAAGAAAGATCCGGAGACAGTTCGTTCGCTAACGCTAACCACTGCGAAGCTTCTACTTCCCATCATTTCCATGCTGGCACAACAATCGCAGCACCAGTATTTTTTGTAGGTAATTGTACAAAATTCTATGGGTATTGTGAAGTTCAAGTGCAGGTGAGTCAGCACTATAGCGAGTGCGTTTGGGGTTCTGCTGAGCAAAGTGCAGACAACAATAGCTCGAAGGTTGTTGCAGCTGCTGGACATCATCACTCCAGTTCTCGCAAGCCTTCAGATAGTCTGTTGCTTAAGAACACCAGCAGCACCACCGCCATCGACAAGATGCATGGGACCACGCATACAAACTGCGTGAGGCAACGAATAAGCCGCCCCACTTTAAGCCACGGGACGGACTCACCATTTGTGATGTTCAGCGCAGAACTTCCCGCACGTCGACGGCAACAATATGACTTTTCTCTTCTCCTCTCTAAAACGTTTATTCCCCTTATCCCATTCCCCAGTGCGGGGTAGCCCACCAGACCCAACTATGGTTAACCTCCCTGCCTCTCTTTCACTCTTATTCTCTCTCTCCCTCTCAAGCGTTATGGGGGGTGGGGGGTTGAAGCAGGTGAGGTTAACCGGGCATACACTGCGGGAAACTGTTCTTGCCTGAGCTTCTCATGCATGGAAAGTAGGGGTTAGTCGCCAATTGAAGTGTATAGGAAGATTGGGGTTTGTGCATTCCACATCGAAAACCTCCTCACTGTCAGAAAATTTTATTTCCAAATACTGTTGGCCGTTATGGCCGTAACAGGTTAGGTATAGTAAACATAAAACAAAAGCAAGTACAGTGCATATTGTATAGAAGACAGATTTTTTTAATACACAAAGGAAAAATATTTAAACACTGTTAGTAGAAACGTACGTACATATATTGTGACGGTGGTATAGTATGCAATATGAAGTAACTACGCGATGCATTTTCGAACATGGCAATATATGTACAATACTATAGCAGCACTCAATATTCACGACATATTTTTATTGTACTTTTCAAAGCTTCTATGTGCTTCGAATTCAGTGCCGGTACTGGCAACTGATTCCACTCTTTTATAGTTCGTGTAAAAAAAGGGAATACACGTACACACCAAGATTTCATTTAGGAACCGAATACACAAATTGATTGCCTGATCTGACATTGCTGGAAGGCCTGGGAAGAAGATAGGGTTTAGTTGCAATATTAAGGTGTCCTTTTGATAACAGAAAAAGAAATTTAGGTCGTCCGGCGATGAGCCAGCGTAGGCAATTCAAGCAACCGAAGCATTTCAGAAACGGAGTTACTTCGTGAATAACGCGATAAAAATAACCTTGTGGTTTTTTCTCTGTATTTTTTCGATTCGATTTAATAGCCCCGACTGGAAGAGGTCCCACACTGCACTGGCGTATTCTAGCGTTGGCCTTACCTAGGTCAAATATGCAAGCAGCTTAACGGATGGTGTTGCTAGCTTTAGTTAGCGACGAAGGAACCATAACTTTTTTTCTGCAGCTGCACAAATGCTGTTCACGTGTGGTTTCCAACTTAAGTCATTTGAAATGATTAAGCCTAGGTATTTTATCGAGTCCGCTTCGTTTAGAGTTGCGGAATTCATCTCATATTGACATTTATTTACATTTTTTTTCTGTTCGTAACTCTGAGCATAACTTATTTGGATTCATTGATTTTCGTCTGCCATTTAGTGGCCCATTGTTCTACGGCTCTGAGAGCTTGCTTAAGTGACGCCTGATCATTCTGGTTATTGATTTCACGGTATATTAGGCAATCATCTGCGAAAAACCTGACGGTTATGGCGTCACTTACGTCATTAGCAACAACATTTATGTAAATAAAAAAAAAGCAGGAGTCCCAAACGGATCTCTGTGGTACGCCTGAAGTTATGTTTAGCAGATCCGAGTAGCTATATAGACCTCGTAGCAGTTATTCGCGACCTAAAACGCAACTGAGCGATGAATAACTATCACTTTTATTTATTGATATCACTGGTATCTAGCACTATTCAAAACGGCCGGCAATCCCACCATTTTTAGCGCTGGGAGCACCAGCAGTGGCGCTACCTCGCGGTCACCTCTACATCACGCCACAGCTGACCACTCACCACAGAACAGAGTGACGTCAGGCTCAGCTGCTCCGCAAACATTTCGTCTGCTAGGCGTGCACATTCAATCATGCCTTGTCACCTGCATTGCAGTCGTCGCCCTACAAAGTGTCGACTCGGTTTCAATACGAAGCAGCAGGGCAAACGCTATTCTAAAACTTATATGGCGCCCGCAACGCCCGCAGCACTTGCAAACGGTATTCTAAAACTCCCTAATGACAATTACAAATAGGGGACGCCCCGTGAGAAAGGCAAAGCAGAAAAAAGAAACAAAGAAAAAAACAGGAAGTGTTTCAGCAGCGGCCAGACTCCGAGCTCGCAGGTATACTTTTAAATATCCCGTAGGCATGCCTGTAACGTACACGCAATCGTCCAGCCTCTGCCAGCAGCGTTGAGCTGCTGCATCTGGCGACAAACAGAGTGCTCGCAGAAGCAAAGCCCCGCGTGGAGGCGGAAGCCCCGGCGAAAGCCGGGCGGGCAAATGCCGGGGCTTCGCATTCACGCTCACAGAGCTCATAGCGAAGCCGCACGTGCCGGAGAGTAAGTAGGCGGCACCGATCGGCCCCGGTGCCATCTCTGGCAGTGAGCGGCAGGATCACGGGTTCCATTACGCGCGTATTATCTTCGGCGAGCCGGATCCCATTGAAACGTGGCGAGCGGTATGCCGCGCGTACGAAACGCGTTCTGCCGCGAAGCGCGCCATAAATATGGGCCAGGTGGAACTCTCGGTGTCGGTGCAGGTACGTGCGCGGCGCGCCAGTGCGTGACTGAACGGGAGCGCCACGAGAGCAAGGCTGCGCTTGAGAAAGCGACTCATTCGCCAGACGTTGATTCATCGCTAGAACGAATGAGCGAGAGACGCCGATTATGCGGCCGGTCGGCAGTTGGGATTAAGAAGGCAATGCGAAGCTCGCACGCTCACTGGCGTCGCTCTATCATAGAGGTATATAGACTCTCGTGTGGACCCATAACTCGAAGAGAGTTGTTTGAGAAGTAGCGCTTCACCCCGCATTATGTGATGATATAAGCCCGCAATTATGCCTCGCTCACTTTCAGTCTAATAATGAGTTGGCCCACTAAACTATAGCAATGATGCTGTCTTTTTTACTCAATTCGTGCGTTCTTGGGCATTCTCACGTGTAATCACTCGTACCGAAACAGAGGCCCAGTTCACCGAACTTGCCCTTTGTTGACAAATCGCTTGCACGAACCAAGTGCAGTGCGGATGAGAGAAAGAAAAAAAAGAATCAATAGAAAAGCGAGTATGAAAGCGCGCGACATAGAGAGTGCCACCATTACGCCTCGTGGGACACGCTTTTTCCCAAACGAGAAGGCGGCAGAAACTCGGCTGGATTCGGCCTCTCTTCCGCGCGCGTGAGCGCCGGTCGATGCGCTATCGTTTATCGGAGAAAGCCGAGCAGCGCACAAGAAGCCCAAGGGGGCATCGCGCGGCCCCAGATATTCTGCGCATGCCAGCGCGGAAGCTGTTAGCGGGCCGACCTGGCGGCCGCCACCGTACACAGTCGCGCGGAGAACCGCTAATTCGCGCTCTGCCGAACAAAAAGCAAAAAAAGGTTCCCGGGAGCGCGCACTTGCGATAAAACATTCAGGCGCGCAATTACGGGGCCGGTCTCCCGCAAACAGAGGCGCCGACGATTTCCCAAAGAGCCCGCCATTACTCGAGTCGACGTGCGCGCTCCTTCCCGCCGTCTTGGGAGACCGCGACGCTGCCGAGGCGCGCCAACTCGGTGCGTCAAGAAAGAAGAGCCGTGCGGCTCATTAGGGCGCGCACGGCATTCGCGCCCGTTATACGACGACACAAACAGCGCGCGGTGGGGCAAACAGCGCGAGGGCCATCGCATACGGCGCAGCGACGGACGCGTCCTCAGTGAGAGCCGCCGCCAGAGAATCACAGCAGCGGAAAAAGTTGGCCCACCAGTCGAAGGATCGACACAGTAGGGTCGGCGAAGCAAAAGAAAGACCCCCTCCCCGCCTATAAGAGGAAGCACCGATAAGAAAAAAAACAAAAAGCTGGAGAGCGCGGATAAAGAAAGAAAGAAAAAAAATAGAGACGAGGACCGTTATTAAAACGACATTCATTTGACGTCTTTCGCGAGAGGAGCTTCGCGGAAGCTGGCGCCCTTTCCTGACGCTTCACAAGAAACATTTCGATATTTTGCTCGGAAATCACTTCCTCCTTCCCCGTCTCTTTCTCTTCCAACTTCCCAGCTGAAGAACTTTTTTTCCCCGGCGTTGGATATAACAAGCGCCCGGCGCCTTGTCGAGCGGAGCGAAGGCCCTTTCTTTGCTGGCGCTCACGACGTCGCCTCGGCTGAAGACCATCGCAGCAACAGCAGCAGCGCCTTCGTTCCCTCTCGTTCGTCGACGAGGTCTTTCTTTCTTTTCGGGGCATGGCATTCGCTGTCATTTTTCTATCCGACTCCGAGTATTAGTCTGAAATTGCAGCTTCGCCGAACAAATCCGCAGATGTAGTGGCGGCGAGGCAACAAATCAGAAAACCGACTGGCGCTTTGGCGCGTGGCGGCGACAGGCGGCCAGCGCACAGGCCACAGCGCCGCATGCCTCGTCGATCAGGAACACGGTTCACGTCGCCATGCAGGGACGTGATTTCAATTTTGCCGGGGCGCCCTGCTCACGCCGATATTGTTTCAGCACGACGAACGCAAAGAGTTGCCGGGGGAAGAAGGCACGCTCGACTGAGCGAAAAGTCGTCGCCTTCTTTCCATTTTGCACGCCCGTCCAAGGCGCCAAGCGACAACGGTTGCCGCTTATCGCAATCGGCGATACAAAACTACAGCCGCTCGCGGCTACGCCATTGTTGCATGTCGGCCTCCCGAAGAAGCAAGTCAACAGAGCTAAACGCTTGTTTTTCGTCGGTATGGGCGGGCTGTACGAATAAGAAAGAGGCGGCCGCTGTCGTTATGCAGGAAGGGGCAAAAGAGAGAACACGACCACGCTCGAAACTTTGTTTTGCTCCTCTACGAAATACGATCGATGCGCGCTTTCACTGGGTGCCTTCAGGTGCCGTGTACGCGGGAATGGAGCAAATAACGTAAAACTTCACGCAACTGAAAACAGGCAGATACTATGCTGCGTCGCCAATGCGACATTCTGTGGTGATATACGTTCAGTCGCTGTCACCTGCTTGATATTACCGTATGACGAAAAGAGAAAAGGCTGTTCTTGTAGGTGAAAGACCGTAAGTTTCTGTGAGAAGCTAGAAAAACGACTGCGGGAAAAGGTTTTTCCCAGTCAACCACGGGAACACGCACTCTGTTTACGGCTTCGAAACGCGAACGCGTTCCTGCGACTTGCATGGTTCCGGCAGCCAGCGCTTTCTGCCCGTCCAACGGTACACAAAAGAACCGCGACGCACAAAAATTTTGAACCCGATCGGGCGAACGTTCAGCTTCCGCTCCAGAAAACCGTAGCTGACAGCGAATCTGCAAGACCGCGCTACACCGGGGAAAGGGAAGCCCTGCGAGATGCGTTCGTGACAGCTAATTTTCTGATAACCCGGGCCTATAGCTGCCTACTATTTACACCTACCTCCGCGCTCGCCAACTCTTGTCCACAGAGAGCGGCCGTGAGGCACTCTAACCATATCCCTTTCCTCTTCGCCAGCCGCGACGTCGAAACAGGACGTTAAATTGGAAAAGACTGCAGCGGCCATCCCCCTTCCCCGCAAACTCCGGGTTTCCTGTATTTCTCAACCAGGAGCGACAAAACGGCTCCGCAGAGAAGGAAGGCTGACAGTGGCTGGGAAGAAGAGAGTGGTCGGGGCGAAAATGGGAAAGAATTGCTTTCTCGTCGGCGTGCTCGAGATGGGGAAGGCTGGCGTGAGGTGAGGAGCACGCTAAAAGATGGATAAGGGGACTCGGCTGAAGGGCAAGACGTACGCCGGCGCTCCTCTCCCCCCCGGCCCCGATGAGAAGTTAGGAGTAAACAGAGGCCAAGGATAGAGACCAGGTGCCGACACGGGTATCCACGGTGGCCGCTCTCTTTCGCTGCATCGCACAGGCTTTTCATGTAAACTGACGCTGTGGCTACACGCCCGCTTCAGAGGCTTTCCTGCATGCCTTTCTGCGGAAATCAAATTCGAACATTTTCATGCGTGTTCGTTTTGAACAGCGAAGCTAATCTAGTCTAGCTTTTCGTATCCGGGGGTTGCGGTACATCGTAATCGGGTATGTGCCACAGAAAGTGGGCAAACCCCACTACGGATATGTGCCACCCACCACTCTATCTATTACTACTGCCACCAGCCCCGAAAATGCTGCCGCCGTAGCATGGATTCAGCATACGCAGGACGAACGTGGACTAACAACTATCATAGATCGACACTTAAAGCGCGCTGTTCGAACAAAACAAAGACGCACGAAACGAACGCACAAGTATACACAGGACAAGCGCGTACAACTGTCACGATTCTTTCTTGTTCGGGTGTGAGCAGCGTGCTCCTTTCGCAAACGAGGCCACGGCATCGAGCGAAGTGACCTTCGTCCTCTCCAGAATCACGGGAGTCTGAAAGCGCACGCGCAAGAGAGACCAGGCTCCGCGGAAGCGGTGCTTTCCGAAACGCGAGGCGACGACCTTTTTTGAACGGGTCCAATGCGCGTCCTTGGAGCCGTCTTGATACCGATGACGAAAACGCACTGAAGCTACGGCCCTCTGAGGACCGCCAAATGGTATATGGCGTATATAAATGGTTTGTCGCTAGCCTGGCTTGACAACGTGCATTTCATGACCTAGCAGACCACGCGCTGTGAATTGTGAGGTCACTGGTTCGACGCCCCGCGACAGATCTTTTCCTTGTATTTTGTTTCTTTGAATTCTCTTAGTATATATTTTACAGCATCATATCCGGAATTACGTCAGCGGAGGTGGACCCCAGCATAAAACACTCGTGTTAAAAATTGCGCAGTCTCATAAGGCTGGGCCAAAGAGTTGGTGGGTACCTAACTAGCCCTGGGTTGGCTAGGCTTTTACTCTTGAGCTTGTCTCTTCCAACTCCCCCACCCCCAGCCCTTGCGATGGTATACTTTATATCGTGATGTTTGCCCACATTTTAAAAATATTTGTTAGTCTGTGTCTTCATGCATACCTCTCTCTACGGCTATTTGATTTTCTGTTCTTCCTTTCGATCTTTCTTTTTTGTCATTCTCTCCGCTTCTCTTTCACCACTTCTTTCTACCTACTTCTCTCTTTCTCTTTCTACTCTCCTACCCCCAGACCTTTTCTCCTCGCCTTCATTTAACTTCTGCACCTCAATGCTATAATATACTTATATACTATACAAGGCTATGTTATGCTCTAATAGCGTGCCTGGATAGGCGAGTGATTAAGAAGCTCGGCTTTGGATCGTGTGGACGCGGGTTCGGCTTCCACCTCGTCAAGAAATACTCTCGCCAATAAGTTATCTTTCCTTTTCTCTGTGTGCTCGTTCTTCATCCATCACAGTTATTGCATTCCACGCTGAACCACAAAAAAAAAGCGCAGGTGTTTTTTGCAACGAAGAGGAAGACGATCAAGAAGAGAAGGGAGTGCTTGCCGGTTTATGATGGTAACAATTCTCTATCTACGAATACGGCAAACCTCGACCATAAATTCTCGACTGTAAAAGGTGTCCACAAGAAAATACGCCGGCGAGTTGGAGTCATAGAGTCTGTAGTTACGACTACTCGGCATTCGGAACCATGCGGTCCGACACGCGCTTCCTTCAATGCATGCATATACATTCGTGAAGCCACCTGACAAAGGGCTGCCTTGATATCAGTAAGCAGCAAACAAAACTCCCGTCGCCATATAAGACTGGAAAGCAGGGAGAGAGAGAATGAGCGCAGCTCGAGCGGCGGGGTGGCGAATGTCGCTGGTGCGTCGCAACCTCGGTTACGACTTCGGAAAACATAGCGGGCTCCCCTTTCCTATAATGGCGCAACAATACCGCCAATTGCAGGAAGGTGGGCTCAACACGACAAGTGTTCTGCTGTGCTCTTGCCTCTCACGTCGAAAATTGCACGATATACTAACAGCACGCTACAGCGAGCGGGTATATGCGGGCTTTTTTCTTACACCCATCCAAAGGACGAACTGTGCTTATATATTTCGCGATGCGCAAAGCGTATGCACACATCTCTCCACATAGCACGCAGATATATTTCTGTGGTGCTGTATAAGTGTTAAGACAATTTGATGCTTTTGATGCCTCCCCCCCCCCCGAGTGCGTAAGCCAAATGCACCCCAAATGCACAGATACTAAATGAGAGCATAAAAGCTACTGGAATACCGATATCATCCCTTATACTTACTTCTAAGTAAAGTTTATTTCAGTGAAGAAGTGCATGTATGCAAGACAAGGGAAAGGAAGCAAAACAATAATCGGTAAGTACATGGCTGGCGCATCATCGGACACTCATTAAGGTACGCTCCCACACAATTACAGAGCTACCACTGTAACCGCCCAACGTCGCGAAGTTCGTTAACAGAAAATACTGGCTTTCATTAACTTTTATAACAAAGAAATATTCATCAATTATTATAACTTGGGTGTTAAGAAGCTCCATGAGTTTATTTCTTCAAACATATTTAACATGACTTAATAATTTGTACTTTTAACGCAGATCATTGAAAGATGTCTCAAAACATGTGATTGCGCAAAACTTAATACTCCTGTCACACGGCAACTCTACCCGCCACGGTGATCTAGTGGCTTGGGTACTGGGCTGCTTATCCGCAGGTAAAATGACAGCTGCTGCAAGATTCAATCCCGCGACTTACTTCCCCCGTCCGAACGCGAACAAATTACATTACAAAGTAATGATATTCGCAGTAAATTGTCATTGGACTTGCTGTGGACAGTCCGATAATACCTGAACGTATATAGAGATATATCTACTATCGGTAATAGGCAGGGCTACGTCTTTTTGGATAAATCCGAAAACAATTCGATGAACACTCGCCGGTAAAATTTTTGACAATTCAGATTTATCCCTGAAATACACTTGGTGTGTTCATATGTTCTCGTGTACAGATATGATTTCATCTAAGATTTCGGAGTATTGAGAAAAATAGTAATAATAACGAGTCCTTTATTTTTCATCAAGAAGACGAGAGAGGCTGAGAGAAACAGCTGAGACCAGTTTGACTAGATCCTGCTTCCCACAATTGTACACTTTGGCGACTGCCAAATCAAGAGCCGTGCCCATCAACAGCCTTAATGACACAGTAAGTGCAAGGGACAAGAACTATTGAAATGATAGAAAAAAAAACCAGTTGGTCAGGAACAACGAAACCCAATTTAATTGGAAATAAAATCAATAACATGATATTGAAACAGCTTACAAACCAAATTAGAGACCAAATTTCAAATAATCGGAGATGTACGAGAAATACACTTCAATAAACGCTGAATAAACTTAAAAATAATAAACTTGGAACAGCACTCTTCGAATTTCAAGAAAAAAAGAACTCCGAAAACGTGGAGCCGCAATAATAGTTCACTTCGATAACAGAAATAAGATTGCACTACAGCAATAAACGAGAGACGCAAAGAGAGAACGCTTCGGTGTGTTCTAGGACATTTCTTTCCTTATTATGTTTTCGTATTCACCACACCACACACTATTTTATTCTTATAAACTTGGTCAGTTTTCTTTCCCTTGAAAACAAGGAGCTCATAAATAATGATTTTCGTTCATTGAGTGGTAAATTTTAAAAAATGCGAATGTTTGCTGCAGAAAGCACATATGTGTTTAAAACGGAAAGAAAGAAAAAAAAGAAAGAAAAATGAAAGAAAGAAAGAAGGAAAGATAAAACTAAAAAAAGAAAGAAAGAAAAATAAAGGAAGAAAGAGAAACGAAACAAAGGAAAAAAGGAAAGAAATATAACGAAGGAAAGAAAGAAAGATAAAGTGAAGTAAAGAAAGAAGGAAAGGAAGAAATATGGAAAGAAAGAGAGACAGACAGAAAGAAAGATAGAAAGAAAGATCTTATGCGGCTACTATACAACCGCGAAAAAAAGTGGGATTTCGCGCAAGCAGCCGGAAAATACTTGGTGTGTAATTGCATCACTTTTGGGGGATTTTTTTCCTTAGGCGCACTATTTTTTACGAAGAGCCGTAATCAGGGAGTTGGGCTGTGCATTATTAATACAGCCGCTCAGGTTCTTAAGTTCAGCAATCTTGTCCATTTGCGTGTGCTAAGTATGTGAATTCGCGGCATAATCTTAGAAGCACAAGTGTTTGTCGTCCTTTTGGCTTAATCACGCACATCACGTGACAATGAAAAATAAAAATAAATTGCAATTACCAATTTTTATTGGTCAAGTGAGCGAGGCCCTAAGTATGTAAGGCGCTTTTGCCAAACTCAAACACGGCTCTCGTAATAATGATAATTTTATTAATCTTCAGTTTTGCGCCTCAAAACCACGACGTTGTGAGCCACGCCGTGGAGGGGCACTCTAATATTATTATTGTGATAGCAATTATATCGGCACTTCAGGTGATCTTTCACCCTTGACGCCGCCGTCAGCGCTGGCGTGATGGCATCGGCGTGAGATTCCATATAAAGTTCGAATCGGAAACATCGCTCGATGTATACTGCGCGGCAGAGAACACGTACGGCAAGCAGACAAGGACAAGCGCAGTCCTTGTCTGCTTGTCGTCCTGTGGTCTCGACCGCACAGTATAACATCGATCATGAATCACCAGCTGGCCCGATCGTCCATTTTGATCCGGCAACATCACCTCGCGTGTCAGAAGTGTCAATGTGCGAGTGTGAGGGCTGGCGACGATCGTGGCTCCAGCGGAGAGGAAACGCGCCGGCCGTCTCCGCAGCGCAAAACGCGCACGCCAGGGTCCCAAAGAGGTCGGCTGCACGACTCCGGCAACGAGTGCATGCTTTAGCCGAAGTCGTGTGAGCTGTATTTTTACAGAGATAAACAAACGGCTCGTATTTTTACACGTGTTGCGTTCTCATCGGAAAGATTGCGTTGAATCCAGCACGAAGGTCAATTCACTGGCAGCAGCGGCTGCGTTTTCTCACGCCCGAGATTTGTTTGAGTTGTGCCAGGTGTCCATGCTAAATTAGTGAAATACTAACTTACTGCGTAAAACATTCTAGTCTGTTGCTATCGCATTCATAGCTTCGGCCTTGCGGCAAAACAGAATTTTTGACACCTGGGGTTCTGAAAATGTTTTAAATCATCATGGTAAGAGAAGCGAAGGCAGGGAGGTTAACCAGTCACATGTCCGGTTGGTTATCCTAAGGTGGGGAAATCGGAAAGTGGAGTATAAAGCAAGGCCTTGCAGTGGGCTTCTTCGTACTCTGCGCAAAATGGCTTCCTCAAGGATAAAACGGGGGCACCCATTTTTCATAAATAAATAAATAAATATATAAGTAAAATGACGCGCATTCACAATAAAAATAAACAAAATGAAAGCTGAAAAAAATATCACAGAGTGGTGCACAGCTGACAATTAAAGAACGACGAAGATAAGCACTGACTTAAAACCAAGCACTGACTTAAAACCATGCTTTTATAAAAGGAACAAAAATACATACCTGCCACACGTTATCATCTATCTGTCTAAGCGCGAGACCAGTATAACATACTAAACTAATTAAACAACGAATTACTCATGAACACCACAAGCAAGTTAACTTTAGTAACAAGAAAATTAGGCGACGCAAACCACCGGGGCAGAATAGCGAAAGGAAAGAGCATCATGGTGGCCGCGATAGAAGAAATATACTTTAGTAAAGAGAGAGAGAGAGAATAATAGGAGAGAAAGGCAGAGAGGCCAAGCAGAAATTGCGGCATCTGATTTGCTACACAGCATATTAAGGGCAGGGATGACCTGCCTTCCTACCTACCTTCCTACCTACCTACCTACCTACCTACCTACCTACCTACCTACCTACCTACCTACCTTCCTACCTACCTACCTACCTACCTACCTACCTACCTACCTGCCTGCCTGCCTGCCTGCCTGCCTGCCTGCCTGCCTGCCTGCCTGCCTGCCTGCCTGCCTGCCTGCCTGCCTGCCTGCCTGCCTGCCTGCCTGCCTGCCTGCCTGTCTGTCTGTCTGTCTGTCTGTCTGTCTGTCTGTCTGTCTGTCTGTCTGTCTGTCTGTCTCTCTCTCTCTCTCTCTCTCTGTCTCTCTCTCTCTCTCTAGCCACCCACTTGTGTCATCATCATCATCATCATCATCAGCCTGACTACGTCCACTGCAGGACAAAGGTCACTCCAATGTTCCGCCAGTTAACCCGGTCCTGTGCTTGCTGCTGCCAATTTATACCCGCAAATTTCTTAATATCATCTGCCCACCTAACCTTCTTTCTCCCCCTAACCCGCTTTCCTTCTCTGGGAATCCAGTTAGTTACCCTTAACGACCAGCGGTTATCCTGTCTACGCGCCACATGCCCGGCCCATGTCCATTTCTTCTTCTTGATTTCAGCTATGATATCCTTAACCCCCGTTTGTTCCCTAATCCACTCTGCTCTCTTCTTGTCTCTTAAGGTTACACCTACCATTTTTCTTTTCATTGCTCGCTGCGTCGTCCTCAATTTAAGCTGAACCCTCTTTGTAAGTCTCCAGGTTTCTGCTCCCTAGCTAAGTACCGGCAAGATACAGCTGTTATATACCTTTCTCTTGAGGGATAGTGGTAAACTACCTGTCATAATTTGAGAAAGCTTGCCAAATGTGCTCCACCCCATTCTTATTCTTCTAGTTACTTCAATCTCGTGGTTCGGCTCCGCGGTTATTACCTGACCTAAGTAGATACAGTCTTTTACAACTTGAAGTGCACTATTACCTATCTTGAAGCGCTACTCTTTTCCGAGGTTGTTGTACATTACTTTCGTTTTCTGCAGATTCATTTTAAGACCTACCTTTCTGCTCTCTTTGTCTAACTCCGTAATCATGAGTTGCAATTCGTCCCCTGAGTTACTCAGCAATGCAATGTCATCGGCCAAGCGCGGGTTACTAAGGTACTCTCCATTAACTCTTATCCCTAACTGTTCCCATTCTAGGCTTCTGAAAACCTCCTGTAAGCACGCGGTAAATAGCATTGGGGAGATTGTGTCCCCCTGTCTTACACCCTTCTTGATTGGTATTCTGTTGCTTTCTTTCTGAAGCACTATGGTAGCAGTTGATCCCCTGTAGATTTCTTCCAGGATGTTTATATATACTTCATCGACGCCCTGATTCCGCAGTGTCCGCATGACGGCTGATATTTCTACTGAATCAAACGCCTTCTCGTAATTTATGAAGGTTATGTATAGTGGTTGGTAATATTCTGAGCATTTCTCTATTACCTGATTGATAGCATGAATGTGGTCGATTGTTGAGTAGCCTGTTCGAAATCCTGCTTGTTCCTTTGGTTGATTGAATTCTAATGTATTCTTTACTCTGTTAGCAATTACTTTTGTAAATAGCTTGTATACTACAGAGAGCAAGCTAATCGGCCTGTAATTCTTCAAGTCCTTGTCATCTTCTTTCTTATGTATTAAGATGATGTTAGCGTTCTTCCAAGACTTTGGTACTCTTCCCGTCAGGAGACACCTTGTAAACAGGGTGGCTAGTTTTTCTAACACAATCTGTCCTCCATCTTTCAGCAGATCTGATGTTACCTGATCCTCACCAGCAGCTTTGCCTCTTTGCATGCTCTCCAAAGCTTTTCTGACTTCTTCTATCATTACTGGTGGGGTGTCATCTGGGTTACTGCTAGTTTTGATACAAGTTGATATACAAGTTTGATCAAGCGGGAAAAGCAAATTTGCCTGTACCAAAGGGCTGATGGTTTGAATTCCCGTTGCTCAAGTGTCTTTCGCGAGCCTAGGAGTGGGTGAACCTATGATATGTGAACGAGTCTCAAATAACTTAACGAATGGCGGAAGAGGCGGTAAGCAAAGCGTAAGGATGGAGGAAGAAGTGTTTCGTGCGACTCGCACATTTTCCCATTTTGTAGTTAGAGTTCACTGCGAAGGCTCCTTTCTTCGTATCGCCAAGCCTAACATTATTTGTTCAGTTCTCTTCGACCGGAGTAATGCATAAGAAGGATGGAGTTTCGGTTCTCTTTCGCTCGGCTAAAAGAGCAGCCCAGATTGTTTAAATGGTGGATATGCAAATGACGTCTCCACTGCCGCCTTTCTTTCGAAGCACATGATCTTTTTAACGAAGAGCACTTGCTTCTCGCTATCTCCTGCTTTCCGGCGCACGATTCTGAAATTTAAATTCGCAGTTATTTTATTTGCACCTAGTGTGTATTTCTGTCGCATATATTTTTTTTTCAAGCATAGTTCATTCAACACCGTTTCAACGGCACCTCTTGCCTTAAGCGATGTTTGAACACGGCTCACCAAAAGAGAAAGACGACCAAAATACGCACGCTTAGGTATTCCAGCTGAAGCAGAGAGCACCTACCTCGCTCCTATACCATGGCCTCTACTGCGTGTCCTTCAATCTAGTGACGTTTTTTTTAGTTCTTTCTCGTTACTCCTTATTTAAACATTGTCTGTTGTGTTTTGTATGCGTCTGAATTTTGCATAGGCTTCTGGTGCCTCGAATAAATCCAGAAAGCGCTTCTCTCAATTTGTGGCACTTTCGATATTGATTTGCGATTAAATGTTTAATAACAGCTCTGGGGGATGGCGGCGGGGCACTTCTCAATTTCGATAGCCCCGAGGAGAAAAAAAAATAATTAAAAAAACAAGGCTACTCAACAAGCACCGGGTTTCGGAATAGAAACCTTTCGAACGTCACCAGCGCCATGTTTTTGTAACGTGCCTCCAGCACACTTGGTTTAAAATACGTTAATTCTATTGGTGAGTTCATAAAACTCGGGTATTCGAACAAGCTTTTTACGTGTTATATCGGTCACACACACACACACACACACACACACACACACACACACACACACGCGCGCGCGCGCACGCACGCGCGCGCACATCTACATCCACACACACTTTGTGTGTGCGTGAGTGCATGCGTGTCTGCAAGGTTATACGCACCAGTATTTCGGTCATTCACTTTCCTTCCGTGTTACCACTCAATGCTGCTCATCAACGGCCCTTCTCCTCCTCTGATGGCTCATAACCAATGAAGAGTATTCGCTGAGTAGTAGGTGAATCATCAAAACAACTCATGGTCCTAAGGTGGCACATTTACGCACGAGCAGGGAGGATGCAGCAAAAATGCATTATATTGATGAGTGCGTATATTCGTTGATCTTTAGTTGATCTTTAGTTCTTTGGTTCTTTGATCTTTAGTTCAAACTGACTCAAAGTCAGCGGTTGTACCTTTTCCCGGCCTTTTAAAATATAGATTGCTTCTTTTCTGTCGAAAAAATTCCATCATCTGTACAGTGCTAAAAGAAGAACAACTAACTCACTTCGAATCATGACCCAGTAGGTGAACTGCGTGCAAGATACAACGCACCATGATGCATGTGCATGTAGTGCGCAGGATGCGCATTACATGCACATGCATCATGGTGCGTTGTACATCGACGGTTAGCAGTTCCTACATCGACGGTTAGCAGTTACTCTCGTGCGTTTATTAGGCGTAATTGCGAGTGCTTGGGGATCACGCTTATTGTCGCCGTACAGCGAGGACAAAAGCTCCGTCCTTCCGTGCCGCGCCACCGGGAATAACCCGAGCGGCACAAAAGAACTGCGCGATCGCGGCCTCTCACTCCAAGGGACGTCCCCAACTCGTCTCCGCATCGAGCAGCTCAGCGCCGCAAACGCGCTCGCAGGCCGGCACGGTTTGGTGCGCACGCACAGCCTTGCGCGGATCTATCGCCACCGACGGCCGGCGACCGCACCGCCGAGCCCGGAGCTCCATCTTCCGCGGCAAGAAGTGCAAGGCAAATACCAGCGCCAATCCCGGTGCTCTCCCTGGGGCCGAAGAGGCGCCGTTTGAAAACGTATGACGGCGCCAAGTGGAGCTGGCAGCCGGGCCCGTTCCCAGAGGCCGCCCACGTGCTCGGATGTTCTCGTCCGAGCATTCGCCTCGCGGGAGCGCACGTGCTCGCTGGCGCGGTGCAGCATCCCGAAACGGGAGCCATGATTAATGAGCTTCGCCGTCCACCGGCGCGAAGTTTTCCAGCGCGGCCTGGACGCACGCATCTCGTCCAGTTACACGCACGCACAATTGTCGTCCCGAGAGCGCCGCGCGAGGCACCGATTTGCCGCGCAGGCATCGGCGCGCAAGTCCACCGGGACTGCAGTGTAGAATACGCCGATGCGACCGGTGTATGCCGCACGCCTTGATGAGATTGCGAGGACCAGAGCCGTGCTGATCCTAACATTGGAAGAACGAACCGACCAAGAGAAGCCCAAGATTAGAATCGACGATGCCGAGTTATTGCGATACGCGGCACCGGATTAACTTGAGAACAAACAGATACCGAGAGTGCCGGCAAAACTTTTAAGAACAGAAGTTATCTCGCGCTCACGAAATTGGATTCTTGCTGACGACGCTTCGGAGCAAAACGTCTTCCGTGGAACGAAGTATTTCAAGGCACAAAAAATCAATTACAGTTCCAGCAATATCTGAGACGGTATAGGGTTTTTTTGTATGAGAAGCAGCTGCATGCTAAAAGAGAACGCAGAACGAGAACACTTTGGACACAGTATGCATGACGCAATAGAAACATCTCTACTTCGCTTTCTTTTCTGCTTAATGGTTTCTAAACAAATAATTCAACATATAATTATGCGAAAAAGTGTCGCTCTTTGGTTCCTAAATTATATATATATATATATATATATATATATATATATATATATATATACTGTTACCGCTAACAACGAGAGCTACGGGTCTAACACCGCTTATTCGAAGGTTTCGCAACTAATAATAATAATAATTGATGGGGTTTAACTTCCTAAAACCAAGACACGATTGTCAGCCGCCGTATAGTGGAGGGCTGCGGAAATTTCGACCCCCTTAACGTGCACCTAATTCTAAGTACATGGGCCCCAAGCATTTTTATCGTAAACGCCGCCACCACACTGTAAACCAAATTACACCCATATAGGTGTTTTATAGTGTCTATAACTCACACCCCAACACCCCACGAAATGGGTGTATCAAGCAGGACTACACCTATTACCGTGGGCGGATTTCAAAATTTACACCCTATGGCACAAACATTTTTTGGGGTGTAAAAGCAAATGTACACCCAAATAATCTTAAGGGCGTAAGGGTGTAATATTGCTGGCACCCTAACACCCTTAAAAAGCAAAAGTAGTGTAAGGGCGTAATTCTCCCAAACAGCAAAAAGGGTGTGGGGGTGTTCATGCTGAATAATGCCCCAACACCCATGCGAAAAATACCATGATTCGAGTGTTACCCCTTTCCAGTAGGCCCCTGTGGAAGCACGTGAAAGCTTACCCGTTACCATTCATCTGCAGATGTCCTATTGTAGTGGCTCCCGCCACAGTGTGGTAATCCTGGCCCTAGCACAGCTTTTATGGTGCATATATGAAGCACGGCATATAAGGCTCTCACATATAACATGTAATCCTAGCTGAATGCGAAGGCATCACTCAAAATAAGCTGTCACACATAACGGAACATTCACAAAGTCATGCCATAGTGCAAAATGAAATCAAGCTTTATTTTATTAGACACAGAGCACATACAGGCTTCAGAGACAAGTTGTACCTTAATCAAAAGCCTTTTTCAATTGTGCAGAACAGAATGCCATTTGCTACAAAAGACCGAAAATAAGACATCAATGGTACGGCATGGAGCTCTAACTACCGATGCATGCATATCAAAGTACAACAGAAGAGCCTTTATTTGCACTTAAAAAAGAAGAACTAATTTTAACACGCTTCAATGCAGCACAAAAGCACAGTGCAGTGAAGCATACAAACAGCAAGAAGAGTAGTGCAATGCAGCATGCCTTATTCCTCCAATATACTGAAATAATATATCAATGCACACTACAATTGCCTCATTGATACGCCACAGTTTACATGTGTTGTGGCATGCCTTATGCATATTATGCAAGGCTAGTGATGTTCTAATGAATGTAATGACAAAACAGTCTTAAAATGGCATTTTCATTTCACAATAACCCTTGTGTGTTCAGACATTCATAATACTGGAGAAACAATAATACAGGAGTGAAAACAATAGGCAAAGTTACAATAGCTTAACAGTGTCACTAGATATTAACCATGCAGAATAATTGATTTAAAGATGTAAAATATCAAGCGCATCACGTATGTCTCCCTGAAACAATGCAACATCAAAGAACATAAAATGGACACACAAAAGCAGGGTGAAAGAGTAACCACTTACAGCTAGCAGAGGTGAAGCAGCCAAGCTATCATCTTGAGCAATATTTAGGAGCATCATATCTTGTTTTTCCAGGAATAAAATTTAAATTTGGAGCAGGTTTCAGGAAAAAAAACGCAGCATTTTTGAGCCTGATATTTAATATTTTCAGCATTGATTGATATGTGCAGTTTAGCGTCCCAAAACCACCATATGGTTATGAGAAACGTCGTAGTGGAGGGCTCCGGAAATTTCAACCACCTGGGGTTCTTTAACATGCACCCAAATCTGAGCACACGGGCCTACAGCGTTTCTGCCTCCATCGGAAGTGCAGCCACCGCAGCCGAGATTCGATTCCGCGACCTGGGGTTCAGCAGTTGAGCACCATGACGACCAGAACACCATTGTTGCTACCTCCTGACTCGAGTGAGAGCGCCACCGCCTCTCCCTTTCAATACTTGTGCAAGTGCAGACGAAGGGACGCGAGCGCCCAGCACCAGAAATAATGCTTTACAAATAAGCAAGCAAGGTAGAGTTATACGCGCGACCACACTTGACAAAAGCTTCCTCCGGTCGCCTCCATTGGCCCCTGCTGTTGCCCTCCATCCATCCCTGAGTTCAATGCCTGAGCCATAGACAAATGAGCCCACCGTCTGAGGACACTTTGGTGCTTGTTTTTGCCGAAAGAAAAATCCACGTCTGCGTAGCATCCTGTCATTCGGCCCTATCGGTGCACCATTCCCCGACGGCGGACTGGGTGCTTGTGCGATCGAGGCCCCCGATGCACCGTATCGGATGGCAACCTGAGCCGTGCGCGAGTCGTGGCGTGCGAATGCTCGCTGTGCGCCGGAAGATTCTCACGCAATGCGACGTCATCTGAGCTCTTTTCCCACAGGAAATTATTACCCCCATCCACGAACGCACCTTTCTGCGCTCCTGTCGCCACCTTGGACCGTTGTCAGCGGTCGCCGCGTACTGCGAGCTACACAGCCCACGCGCATGCATACAGGGCGGTGGTGTTCAGTGCATTGTACACTAACATCACGTGTTGGACGTATGATGACTCCGCCCACGAAGGAGATGACTGCCCGCGTTTCAGCATGGGCAGTTTCGGCCCTGTTGTATGCGTCTACCCCTCCAGCGCAAATTATGAAACTATTTGCGGTGTTCTATACAATCGCGGGAAAATTATTGCGAACTTATGACACAGCATGCTTTTCTTTGGAGTAGTTATCAACGGGTGCAGCGAGCAGAAGCGTAGCCAGAAAAGTTTTCTGAACGGGGGATGAGGGGGTGGGATTAACCTTATGTACTTGCGTCCGTGCGTTTGTTTGTATGTATGTATTTATGCATGAATGAATGTATGCATGAATGAATGTATGCATGAATGTATGAATGATTGATATGTGGGGTTTAACGTCCCAAAACCACTATATGATTATGAGAGACGCCGTAGTGGAGGGCTCCGGAAATTCAGACCACCTGGAGTTCTTTAACGTGCACCCAAATCTGAGCACACGGGCCTACAACATTTCCGCCTCCATCGGAAATGCAGCCGCCGCAGCCGGGATTCGAACCCGCGCCCTGCGGGTCAGCAGCCGAGTACCTTAGCCACTAGACCACTGCGGCGGGGCAATGAATGTATGTATGTATGTATGTATGTATGTATGTATGTATGTATGTATGTATGTATGTATGTATGTATGTATGTATGTATGTATGTATGTATGTATGTATGAATGAATGAATGAATGAATGAATGTATAAATGTATGTATGTATGTATGTATGTATGTATGTATGTATGTATGTATGTATGTATGTATGTATGCATGCATTCTGTGGCAATATTGTTGTATCGATTTTCTTGAAGTCATTCGTCTCGATATTTCTCCAGCTCCTCACGTTTTACAGCGTACTCTTAAACCTAACACGCCTGCAAATAAGGGTAGTGGTCTGCAAGGGGTGTCAGCTTATTGGCGGAGTCTTTCAGACCGCCACACGACCTTCGCAACAGCGTTGCCCACATCGAAGTTGACAGGGCCGTCGTGCAAGCAAGAAGCGTGCGATGAGAGTGAGCAAAGGGTCATTTTTCAGCGTTCAACAACCAGCAGCGTTTTCTTTTTCTTTATCTCTTCTCCGGAGTAACTCTGAGCTTATTGAGTCAGCGAAACGCCTGGAGCGTGTTGACCAAATTCGCTGCTCGCGAGCGCGCAGATCGGTGCGGGAAGCCCCTGCACCTGGCGGCGCCCACGATGCGAGTCGGCAGAAGCCTCGTCTAATCCCGTCCGCCACAGCAACGAAGACAGAGCGACGCGCCTGTCGCGCCGATGCCATGCGGGACCGGGGATTAGGGGCGACGACCAGCACAGCGGCCATGCATCTCCAGCCCATTCATCGTCGCCGGCAATCGGTCCCCAAGCGGGCGGCCGCTGTTTCCGCGAGTCCGGTAAATTTTTTTGCTCGCTGGTCCACGGCCATTTATCGACGTCACCCTGCCCAGCGCACACCAGGGGGCATTTGCAACGCCCGGCCCACGCAAATAAGGCGCGCGTCCTGCTTCGGCATCGGCGCTGCGCAGGCTTTCTAAATGCAAAGTAGAAATGTGATCGGGAGAACGAGGTTTATTCCAACTTGTGAACGGCACCACCCACGGACGTCCAAGCATTCAGGGCAACCCGGTCGCACAATAGGCATCTTCGATTTTCTTCTACCACCGACCCATGCATACCATATTGTCTAGCCAGCAATATTTCTGAATGGCGTTATTGAAATGACGATGCCTCCGACAGAACAAGCGGCCTGCAGAAGTGAAGGCCAAATGAAGGTCTCGATCATCACTGCTGTAAGCGGATTCATGGTGACTGCACACTGGCAGTACACCACCAGCAGGTATAGCAACGACACTTAATTGCCAAATACTTCACATGCGCACATGATGATATGTGGGGTTTAACGTCCCAAAACCCCCATGTGATGATGAGAGACGCCGTAGTGGAGGGCTCCGGAAATTTCGACCACATGGGGTTCTTTAACGTGCACCCAAATCTAAGCACACGGGCCTACAGCCTATTCACCTCCATCGAAAATGCAGCCACTGCAGCCGGGATTCAATCCCGCGTCCTGCGGGTCAGTAGCCAAGTAGCTTAGTCCACAGACCACCACGGCGGGGCCACATGCACACATGATCGTTGCCAAAGTATCCAACTTACGGAGAGTTTAGGAATCATGATTTCTTTATTGTGCCATCCACACTCACAGCGATCATTTTAACCTGCTGTTTCATTTGGCGCTGCAGGCCTTTCGTGCATCATCAGAGCACCTATACACGTACGCACTGACGGGCAGCGAAAAGGTTTTTGAGTTTGGGAATAAGGACGAGGTAAAGTGAGCGAAAGGTTGTTTAGCCATTATAAATGTTGGCCAACTGACCTGACCTCGCAAAGATGTAAAATGAATGAAATGTTAAATTCTCACTGTTGTCACAATAAATGAGTTTGGAAACGGAAGAAACACCTGAAGCCTGTACATTTCTCGATTTCGTTCCACTAAAGCCCCATATCATTCAAGAATATGGGTATAATAATTCCATTCGATGTACTCTGAACATTATTGTATATACAGCCATGAAGCACACCCTTTTTCTTCGGTATGTGAAAGAGTGAGTCTCTTACATATCCGTGAAATAGGCGTGATCAGTTTCCGGAAAAAAATAATTGCTGGGGTCTTAACACACCCAACCAGCCACATGATTATGAGGCATGTATTATAGTGGGCAACTTCGGATTAATTTTGAAGATTCAAGGTTCTTCACCTAAATCTAACTACACGTGTAGTAGCATTTCGTCCCCGTTGAAATGCGACCATCGTGACCGGGAATTGAACCAACAACCTCGAGATAAGCAGCGCGGAACCTCATCCTGCTGTGCTACTACGATAGGCAAGGTTGTAAAACCTTTAGGATTGAATAAAAGAGAGATGAGGTCGAGGTGCCTTTTTATCACCTCAACCCCACCTCTCTCTAGCTTGTAAATGTTCACGTAATAGAGTAACCAGAACACATATATGTCACGATTACAAATAGCGGGCTCACCCACATAGATTCCGAAGAAAAGAAAGAGTGCTTCCTAATAGGGCCCCGTTGGGGCTTGAACCCGTCAACACACATTCTTTTGAACCCTGCACCTGGGTTACATGCGCTCCATCCCATGAAGAACGTGGCCACTCCGAGAGCCAACTCAACCTATTAGACCCAGAATACCACGCGATCCTGCAGCGGACCCAAGAGCCGCGGCCCCCATGTCTCGGAGGCGTGCATAGGGCACCCTGCAGAGAACGCGATGCCCGACCAGAACGTCACCTCACGTGCGAGGGGCCTCCCCTCGGCCAGGTAGTCGTCATCCGAAAGCGTGTATTGGCGAAGCTAATCATAAAAAAAGCACTTTATCGCTGGTAAACCAGGCCCGCATAGGAAAGCGTCGTAAACAAGCACTTAGCCGGGCCGCCGAAGTTACGGCCACCGCCTGCCTTCGTTTCGCGCGCATTTCTATAACACGCCGCTGCAACGGCCGTGCCCTCTTTTGTTTCCTCCAACGGCCACTGTACCCTTTCGCTTCCGAATGATCCCCAGCCCGGGGCAGGCATTCGATGCCCGTATAAAGATACATATATACGCGGCCTGTGAACTGCACGCGATCATATATCTCGGGATGAGCTTTCCGCGATTGCGAGACTAGCGTAGACGCTCTTGTTGGGAACATACTGCGAAGTGCGTGATTGTAATATATATATATATATATATATATATATATATATATATATATGGGAAGAAGTGCTACCTAAGGGCTCGTTTTTTCCGTGTTTTTGACACAATAATAATGAGATCTAACAGACAGTAATGCCAAGGAATGTACAGGAGAAGTTATTAGAACCAATGGAATGTAAATAAGAAAGAAAAGTGGGTGAAAAAATAACCAGCCGTGAGCAGGAATTGAACCTACGACCTTCGAATAACGCGTATATATATATATATATATATATATATATATATATATATATATATATATATATATATATATATATATATATATATATATCTGTGTGTGTGTGTAAAAAAAGAAAGAAAGCAAGAGAGAGAGAGAGAGAGAGAGAGCTAGGGCGTCTGCTCCACGCCACCGCACCAGCGCTAGGCAAAGACGGGAAGGGAACAGACGCAGGCGCGGCCGCAAACAAGCAAGAAAAATCGCGCCGCGGTCGACTTGCGTTCGCTGCTGCCGCCTATCGCACAGCTGCGGTAGCTCCCAGCGCGCATGCAGCCAAGGTGGATGCTGGTCGAGCGCGTGTTTACCAGCGGCGGTGCTTCCGGCATCGCTGATGAGGCCGCGTAATGAAGCGCCGGCATAATGGAGACGAATGTTGGCTATTAAAGAGACGCACTGTACCTTACACGTTGCGGCCACGCAAATTTAAACGCTAAAACCGCGCAAAAGCGTCTCGAATGATAGTGGGTAGAGTAAGAGGGGCCTCTTCAAATGCCGCATCGTATTTCGCGCTCGTGCACACTTGAGACCGTTGGTGCATCATTTTTGTGTGCTCTACTTTTGCGGTAGAACCTAGTCCAAAAGAATGGAATTGATAATCGTGCCAGCAGTTTGATGTAGATTATAATTTTATGCCTAAGATCTTACACAACAGGAACGCATTGGTGCGTTACGAAAATGAATTATTTACAGAATAATCTTTATGGAAATATCTTCATAGAAATATGCATCCTAGTTTAGTACAGATTTTGACGACCTAGCTTCCGCTCAGGGGGTTCAGTTAGCCCAAAATTCGCAGTGCACGAGCCAGCAACGCAGGGAACGAGAACCGTCTTTAATGCACGACTCAAAACAATCACCAACAGCCTTCCGAACCGGATCAACACGACGCTGACGCACACAGGAATACCGAAAACCAGGAACAAACAATTGCCGCAGACTGGCGGTCAATGGGACATACGCCGTGAAACAACAACAGGAAAACCAGCTCGAAACATACCAGCAAAAAATAACACTCACACGTAACTCACCGTAGAATACGGGCCACCGGCTCGCCTCATAGCCGACGCCCCTAAAACCGGCGAGGCCTCGCCTGTGTAGCACGCGCGGAGGAGGCACCCTTCGCGCCTAGCGCGACCGACGCCACATCCCATCGCCCACCTGCCACCGAAGAGCCCCTGGGCTCGTCGCGCACTCCTTTTTATCTACCCCTCGCTTTTCCGCCCCTTGTGGCTTTTAGATGCGGAAGCATCTTATACTCGCGCCTTGTAGTGCGCCGTCCGCGCCGTCCGCACCGCTTCTCGAACATTCGACAGCTGACGCGCGCGCATGCGCCGTCGCGCCGTCGCCCACCATCTGTGCCGCGCGCGCGCTTCTCCTTCGAGAACATTCGACAGCTGACAGCGCATGCGCCGTCGCGCTGTATATATACTCAAGGTCGGCGCTCGCTCGCTCAGTTGCCGCTCGTCCGTTGGTTTGTATGGCGCGTCGACGTCCGAAGTCGCCGTGAAATGAATGCCAACGAATCCACAAACACAATGATCGACGTCCCTTCGACCAGCGCCGCCCTTTCGCATACGTGTGTACGTGTTCACTCATTTAACACCCCCTCCTACAACCACGTTAACCAATTTAGCCATCGACCCAAGTAAGTCGCAATTTAACACCCCATTTCACAACCACGTTAACCAATTTAGCCATCGACCCAAGTAAGTCGCACTTTAACACCCCGTTAACCAATTATATGCTCCGCATCCTCCTCAGTGTTCCCCCGAGGGAAGCTGCGGGCAATTTTTTTTTGGATGCTGACGCTCGTCCCGCGCATGTGCAATGCGCATGTGCTCTCCTCGCCCTGTTTGCACCGTGCCTGCTAAAATTAAGGGTCCATCGGCCCGACAACTTCAAATAGGTTAGGGAGTGAACACGCATGAATCATGGTGTGACTGCCGTTTACAGAATGGTTTAGAAGAAGCAGGCGCAAACTCTCTATACGTCCCATTTACGCGCTCTCGTACACTGATACCAAGCGGCACAGCCACTTTTACCACAGGCGGCTGCCGGGCATTTTACCGGAAATAAATACCGATTTCAATCATGACGTCATTGGTGAGGTCATCCAATAAAGGTAAAGGACGAAAAACGGAGAGGAGGAGGGTTGCCGCGGACGCCCTCCTTCCTCACTTTGCATGCCAGCGGAATGTGCTTGCGACTTTTTTCAGGTCCACTGGCCCCTTGGGCGATGCGGAAATTCATTAAATTTTCTTAACCCCTTTTTAGGGGCGAAGCTCCTTAGGGTATAGGCTAGTCCCTCCTCGTCCATCGTAGCCACCCCTAGTACTCGGAGTGCTCCCTAGATGGCGCTACAGCGCTCCCTCTACTCCGATGCGTAGACAACGCGTGCTTTAATCACAGACAGACAGACAGACAGACAGACAGACAGACAGACAGACAGACAGACAGACAGACAGACAGACAGGCAGACAGACAGACAGACAGACAGACAGACAGACAGACAGACAGACAGACAGACAGGCAGACAGACAGACAGAGAGACAGACAGACAGACAGACAGACAGACAGACAGACAGACAGAGCTCCTTCATCATCATTCACTTCGTGGATATGGCGTAATTTTATACAGTGTTTGTCACGTCTTTGATAATCGATTGGGCAAAATTCATGGGGGATTCACGGTTTACCGATGTACCTTCGTAGCTTCGCACACTCATCATCATTCACTCCGTAGACATGCTGTGATTTTTTTTGTTAGTGTGTTCTGAAGTGGCGAAAGTTCACCTAAACGATTTCTCAGTAAGATGAAACTCGATGGACAAAAATAAAATGAACGTTTTTATTGCACGTTTTGTATTAAAAAACAGTTTGCTTACAAAACCTAAGTACCAAATGAGGCTGATGTTCAGAGGCACGGAGAGGCTTGAAGCAATCGGACATTTTTCAATAGAAAACTTCACTGGAAACAATCTTTCGGCAAGTTGACTTGTATGCGTCAGGGTAACAGCGTTGCCTTGACGAAGAAAAGTTCACTTGTGAAAACCTTCACTCCAGCGACTTTCCGTGTAATGATTTCTAGAAGCATTCAGTCCATCACATGTATTTTAGTGACAGTGGTAGAAGTAACGACTCAGAGATATTCAAACCACAGCTACATGAATTTCATGAACAGGAAGGAGCGTATAATTACTTGACATCGTTTGAACTACATGCCAAAAGTAAAAGAAAGAAAAACAATGTAGCCGAGCCAACTTGAATTCAAACCTTTCATTAAACGCATTTTACCCACAGCAGCTTGGCTGCCGTCTTGACCGATTAGTCTAGCGACACTGCACTTCTGTCCGTTCAGTTAGGCTGGGTTTACTCTTGTACAAATGCAAAATCAATGCCTGCTCAAATATTGGGTCCAAATACTTGTACTCCCCCATGGCCACTAAGAAATGCGAAAAAACTTGGCAGAACTGGAAATCCCCGGGTTAACAGACCGCAGAGCCACGAAAAGCGCGCGTTGCCTGATTTAACCATCTTCAGCGAATGCATGGTTGACTTGCACGGCGTAGCTCACTGTGGCTTCCGTTCTCTGCCTGCCACAACTTGCTGTCTTTATCTTTCCCCTAGTTGGCACGACAACTGAGGGAGATAACTGAGCACGATCTAACTTCTAATATCGATGAGCGAGTGGCAAGAAGGGCCTGATGCAAGCGTTACGAACTCAAGTCAACCACTTCCCGTGCTTCGCCTGATTTAATGTTTACGAAATAAGAAACAGAAAAAGACATATAACCAAAACAAAGATTACTCACAGTGGTATCGTATTTATTTGTAAAACCTTGTGAAAGCCAACAAATGCGAATGTCCATATCAACCTCACTATGTTGAACCAGATCTTACGATGCCCGGCAACCGCCGAGAGCGTGCATGTTCCTTGAACCCGAAACTATCGCTGAGTTTCCGGCGCCTGGTCGAAACGCTATCAGCAAGGTTAGCAAGAAGTGTCTGCTCTGGGCATGCTACATCAAGCGGCCTCCACGAACAAAGTTCGTGACGTGAAGATGCCATCTACACAAGAGTTTCAATATGGTGATGCAGCAGATATATCAAATATCGACTTAAGACTTACTGCAATCACCAGGGAGTTCTTTAGTTCTGCGTGCGTTCAGCTGCAGAAATACACTAGCAATCAGGTCTGATGTCAGAAAGCAAGACAGAAAAAAAATTGGCAGATGAGATCCCACGTACAGTGACAATCGATGATATCCGAAGCACGAATGAGGAAGGTTGATATGTCGCCTTAAAGTAAGCACTACACTACCAGTCGGACATAAATTGTGCCATACATGACTTCTATGTCATGATTATCATGTATCATTTACCTTCGTCGTCTCTTCACGTCACGTGATACGAAATTTGGTATATGTGGAGCTAGCGAAACGGCCACAAGCACGCTATGAGTGTAGAGTATAGTCATGCTTTACATGACGAGCATGTCATAATTATCATGTTTGGACATGTCATTCACCTTCATCGTCTATTCACGTCACGTGTTACCAAAATTTGGTATATGTGGAGCTGGCGGAAAGGCCGCGAGTGCGCTATGAACGTAGCATGTAGTCATGTTTTAGATGACATGTGCATTATAGTTATCATGCTTGTACGTGTCATTTACCTTCGTCGTCCATTCGCGTCATGTAATAGCGTGAACGTGAAGCTATAGCGAAACAGCCACAAGTGCCTCATGAGCGTGGCATGTAGTCATGTTACATGACATGCACATTATGATTATTATGTTTTCACCAGTCACATACCTTCCTAATCCATTCACGTCCCATATTACCAAATTTGGTATATGTGGAGCTAGCGAAACGGCCGCATGCGCATCATGAGTGTAGCATCTCGTCCTGTTTAACATGACACGCATGACATGATTATCATGTTTGGACACGTAATATACCTTCATCATTCATTAACGTTAAGTATTACCGAATTCGGTATATGTGAAGCTAGAGAAACAACCACGAGCGCACTATGAGCCTGGCATGTAGTCATGACTTACATGACTTGTACGTCATGATTTCCACGTTAGGGCCAGTCACTTCCGTTCGCCCTAGAGTCACGTCATACCATACCAGTTTTGCAATATGTCATGTGAACGAAACCACCGCAAGAGCAGCAAGACCATGAAATGCAAATCATGACATTCATGGCATGCATGTCATGATCTTCATGTTATGGCTAGTCACTTATGCTCTTCATACTGTTATGTTATGCGAAACCAATTTTGGTATTAATACCATAAACGAAACAGCCAGGAGAGCTAAAAGTCGTAGGCAGATAGATAGATAGATAGATAGATAGATAGATAGATAGATAGATAGATAGATAGATAGATAGATAGATAGATAGATAGATAGATAGATAGATAGATAGATAGATACGCTCAAAGTCGCCGTGTCTCGCTAAGAAATGATTCGCATTTAATTAACGGAGACATAGAACGCTTGCAATATCAGTGCCTGGTTGACTACACGCTGCGTTAGGGTGATAAAGAGGGATAAAACAAGAGTTTAAAGGCAGAGCGTTTAAGCTCGTTAACTGACCGCTTCGCTACCGAGTAGATGCTGGGAGGACCAAACAGAGCAAACCGCTATTGCAAATCTCATAAATGCCAATAATCCTTAATGCCACTAGGCTCACCCCGAAGTCATTAGTGGAAACAAAATGAGGCAAAGAACCGAGACACAAGCGTGGAAATCCGCAACAAGTTATTTAAGAATCCGCGCATGCTGCTTGAGAGAAAAAAAGGCAAGCCCGAAGCCGCATATAAAAACCTGAACTACATGGGCACGGTGAGCATAGTCCCACCTTCTAAGCTAAATCTTCTTATTAGTAAAGACAGGATTAAGGGATTATAAAAACGAGGCTGTCGCATAGTTTTGCTCCCTATTTCCAAAACTGTCGTTCGTATTTGTGCAGATTTTTCCCTTATGTACCCTTGCTTTATTTGACTTCCTCGGTGACATATCGAATATTAGCGCTGGCTTTTCTTGCAGGCTAATATATTTAAGTGATTATCACGATGTAGTGCAGTTTCCTCCTAAATTAGCGTAGAACGACATTAAGTAGCTTATTAACTGCGGCTTTCGCAAAACTCGTTACACTGAATGCTTGTACGCTTATTTCTGACTTCCCTTCCCAGGGGGTAAATTATTATTACACGTAAATATTTCACATGCATTGCATGAAAAACTTGATAATTTTCTTTTTATTATAGTTCTTTTATTAGAGAATGTGAATTTTTAATACGCAAGAGAGTTCCTTCAAATTATTATGTTGGTTAGTCAGCTGGCTGCAGTCCGCTGACCGTAACCTTCAAGTCAGCGGACTGCAGTCTGCTGACTTGAAGGTTACGGGTTCGATCCCTGCCGTGGTGGTCACATATCTAGGGAGGCGAAGTGGTAGAGGCCCGCGTACTCTGCATTGATTGATTGATTGATTTGTGGGGTTTAACGTCTCAAAACCACTATTTGATTATGAGAGACGCCGTAGTGGAGGGCTCCGGAAATTTTGACCACCTGGGGTTCTTTAACGTGCACCCAAATCTGAGTACACGGGCCTACAACATTTCCGCCTCGCGTACTCTGCATGCACGTTAAAAAACACCAGATGGTCAGAATATCCGCAGCCTTCTATTAGGGCGTCTGACATATTGGTATGGTAGTTGTGGATTGTAAAACCCCTGATATTACTATTAGTGTTCACTGCTCAAGCGAAAAGAAACTAAAACAGACCTTCGGTATAGCGTGTGACCTATACCTATCAGTAGGATCATCTTTTGCACTGACACAACGTTTAGGTAAACTGGATCTTATCTCAGCTCACCTTTCTTTTTTCCATACATTGGACAGACGTAGAGGTGTTGCACCTGTGTTCTATGACATGAGGTTCAAGGAGGAGGTAACATCCGAGGTTTCAGGACTTCTTGAGACAGCGTCGCAATATTTTTACGCCAACCGTACTTTGGGGCGAAGCTCCTTATGGGCCAGATTCTGAAACGGCGAACTGCGCAAAGGCGCACTGCGCATCCCTGGCCGCCAAGGCTTCCCATGCCTTTTGCTTTCTTCACAGTGACACTGCGTCCGGTTTCTTATTTTCTATCGATGACCTGTATTTCTGCACGAGCTCGGTAACCGCGTCCTTTTCGTCGTCAGTGAAAAATTGCTTCACAGGCATGTTTTCCCAAGTGACATCGGACGGCTGTCCAAATTCGTTCAGGTACGCAGAGACGACGACGACGGAATGATCAGTGTCATCTCAAGCATTTTTTTACAAAAATAGAGAACAATGCGAGAGGTTCGGCGTAGCATCTTTCTGTAATGACAGCTTTCGTTCGCGTAAAGCTAATGATGGCTTCGCATATGTATGGGAATTCTTTACTTGCTATTCGAGCTTTTCCCACAACGATGCAGGTGCAGCTGCGTAGGAGAAGGTCGCCGAAACCATTCTTCTCTAACATAGCTGACATATTCTCACGATATATCGTTGTAAGCATGACAAGCCATGACCAGTCTGAAAGCGCACACTCGCTCTTTCCTAGCGCACACCTCTATAGGCCGGCCGTGGACAAGCAAAACAGCTTGTACACGACGTCCATCGTACATACCACAACTATACGTGCCATCCATTCTCAGTTTTCTGCAGATTTTCAAGCTGAGGCTGTCAGGCGAGTGACCTCGCTGGCGCGTAGTCTGACGCACCGGAACTTGTTTTGATGCGTTCACAAAGCAAGTCCTAATAATAGTTTGCTGTGCGCAGAAAAAAGTGGTTTATTCACGCGTGGTTCAGAAGTTCGTCAAACAAACTGGCCCACTAAGTGGCATGGCAAGCTGAATAGACAACTTTCAAATATTCTGACTTTTTATGACAACTCAGAATGCAAACCCGAGGCAAAAGTTCTTCGCGCGCGCGCGCGCGCGCGTGTGTGTGTGTGTGTGTGTGTGTGTGTGTGTGTGTGTGTGTGTGTGCGCGTGTGTGTGTGTTTTCGAGTTTATTTTTTTTTCAAACATGAATAGTATATATAGTATACTACAAAAAAGCAGTCTGTCTGTTATTTTTAACAGAATGCGTAGAATATATTACTAAAAACTGACGTTTTGTCCGTATTTCACAGGTACTCTCGAATACAGACGTGTGGAAGACTCGCCTTACCTTACTTAGGCGGCACTTTGCAAAGGAAAGTTGAAGGAAGCTTTGAGAATACACTGGCTCCCTCAAGGAGCTTCTTAAGATAAGGGGGCATGGAAGGCTCCTCACGTAAGGTAACAGTCCAAGGAACGGAGCGTTTCATAATACGGGCCATATGACCCAGGGCGATCCCTCGTCCCTCCGGCGTAACCAGTAGCGCCTCTCTTATACAATAGGTGGCGCTCTCCCATGGAGATGCATGCAAACAGCAGCAGTTGGGTGACGATATACTTGAAGGCGCTGTCCAAATTATCTGTCGTCATCGCCATTTCTCGTCTAGTTTCCTAGAAGGCGCTGTTCAATAGAGATGTGTTGCAATATAGCAATTGGGTGAATGGACGCTGGATGGCATTGGAGGTACCACTGCTGTTCGATTGGCTGGTGCGCAAGGCTGCGGCCGCACGCCCGTTATCTCTCAATCTCCTGGACCGTCGCCGAACACCCATTGAAAAAATAAGTCAGGACGTGCGAGCGACGACTGCTTGACTTTCTCGTCGGCTGCGGGCTCGGTCATCGCATTAAACTCCTTTTTTTCTCTCTCTCTCCTTGTTTTTTTTCCTCGTCACTTACTATTAGTCCCGTTAACCCTTTGCCCGCGCACTACTGCTGAGGTGTCCTCCCCTGTGAGAGACAGTTGCGGGGTGCACTTTTCTCTTCGTTTCCACAAAAATAACCACTCCCCCCCCCCCCGACGACCGCAATCAGATAAAACTGCATCGCCGTGCCATCTGACGTGGAGAGTGCGTATGCGCGTCCTTTTAATCTCACAGCCATATCTTTTTACTCGCTTGCAGCGGACCAGTCATTACATGTATACTAGGTGTCGCTTTATTTATTCAATCTGTGACGCGCTGAATTCAGCAGGGGGCACGGTGGCGGTTAAGTTTATGCCACTCGCTGCACCCTGACTAAAGAGATAGCATATCTTGTCTCAGTGGCAAACCGGTGCAACACACGTCATTAATTCTCTTCTCTGCACGGTCGTTTTAATTGAAGCGTACCATGTGTTAGTTAAACACTCTTCCATGAACTGTTTTCACTTCCACTTCTCTGGCATTGCTTCGAAACGGCCGCTTAATACTTGCCATCGGCCGCTAGCCATGATAAGAGATTAGAGCATGCAAAACGTCGTAATGTGTTGCCTATAGGGTTCGGTGCCAAACACCCTTGTATCCCTTTACTTGCTAACGGAGAACGTCTCAGCGTATAAAAAAAACAGTATTGTTGTTACTGAATATTGTGCGGTTTGCTGGTCTCGTGGTCCGAGAAAAGTAGCACGCTGTAGTTGGTTGAAAACATTTACTTAATGCTCCCGAAATTGTGACAAAATTTTAATGCGCACAAGTTATCAACTAGTTAGCCCTTTTCATACGTGTTTACTGGGCTAATAACGGGACATGGCTTCACCGGCTTGAATCACGCTTCCATTCTTACAGGCAGAGACCCGCAGAAAGCCTCGATGCAGGTTCTCTCAGCTTGAATACGTTTCCACTCTTCTTGTAGAGCCTTCCACAGTTTATAAGCTGTCACCAAGTCTAAAGAAAGCCTAGAAATGTTAGCCTTCATACGTGCCCACACGTGTTCAATAATGTTTTAGTCCGCACCCTTCGCGCACCACTGAAGGTGCATTACCCCTTGATCATCTAAAATACGTGCGACGTCCTTTGCTGTATGCGCGGGAGACAAGTCCTGCTGGAATAAATAGCATCCACACGGGTGTGGGCCATTCAATACATATGGAATCCTCTCGTGCTCCAGCAGCGTGTAATACGCATCACTTGCAAATCTCCCGGAGATTCTCACAAGAGGACTTAGGCCGTCACGCGAGACAGCTGCTCAAACGTTAACCGATGTGCGACCACTTGCGGCTACCTCCTTGATGTTCTGCGGACAGAAGCGCGTGTTCTCCATGCGCCACACTCTTTTCTGCTGGTCCCAGAGGCTGGAGAAAGTTTATTCGTCGGAGAAGACATATTTCTAGTCCTCCACCGTCCATCTGCGGTGATCGACCACGAACTTAAGGCGAGCCGTTTCGTTGGCACATGTGAGAAGGGGCTTTTGAGCGGCGATGCGATTTCGGAGAGCAGCTTCCCTTAGCCTCTACCGTATTGTTCTATCACTTACATTCGCAAGGTCTGGAGTACGGCGCAAATATTTCGCACTTAAAAGTGATTTCTCGCTGACTACAACAACAACTCGCAGACCTTGGTCCCATGAGGCAGCACGGGGTTGCCTTTTGTGCGGCGCATCCTTAATTCCTCCTTTATCTCGATACGCTTGGACTATCCTGTTGACAGTGCTGAGATTACAGCCTGTAAAGGTAGCAATGTCCCGCGGCGAGTAACCTTTCAGTGATAATTAAACGACTTCTTCCGCTTATGCATAGGCACTGGCGACATGTTTAGTCACTGGAACCCAGAACAATACTAGGCAAAAACAGCCGTGGTTTGCAATATCGCTATTTAAGAAAAAGATAATGAAAAGAGCGTACCAAAATGATCAGCCAACACCACCTAGACTTGATAAAAGCATGGCCTGTGCATCACGGCAGACTACGTCACAGCTGATATCGCAGCAGCTACATAATTTGATATGACACTGGATGTAGCTATGCGCGATGATGCGAATTGATACCGCCGCTAGCGGCTTCGGACACAGTACAAGCTGCCGTTTTGCTCCTACGATAGTGAGACGGGAGTGTCAGCGGCTATCGGAAACGTGGCGCCCTTTCCACTTTGTTTCCGACAGAGGCCGCTGCGAATCGACGGATGTAGGGTTCGAGGCTGTTTTCCACGCGCTCGCGTGTTCCAACTCATATTGCTCACGATAGTACGTAACGAGAAGCGGATGCTAATACGGTGCGCGCGAAAGAAGCCGCTGCGAAACAGGCTAAACGAGAAACGGACCGCGGAATGCGAGAGCGGAAAGCGGCGGCGAAGCGCGCGTGGCGCCGGAAGGACCCCGATGCTGCTCCTCGGAGGATTCACAGTATCACCGAAAAACCTCCGGAGCTTCACCCACCTCACCATCATCCACTCTGTGGAGATGCAGAATTTTTCTTTTCTTTCTTTTTTTTTGCAGACCTGCTTCTATTTTAGATTGCAGTTGACTAGCGTGTCTACGCATCAAAATGATTGAGCTGGCACGTATACATTGCGAAGAAAGTCAAGCCTAATTAGTAACTATTAGCCTTTTACGTCCCGAAACCACAATCTTACTATGAGGTGCGCTGTTTGACAATCTAAGCTTCTTTACAGTGCAGCTAAATAAGGTCAGACAAAATTATGCATAAAAAAGAAAGAAAACAAAACCAGCAGCCGAATTCACAATGACTTGCACTCGGCAGAATGACAGAAAAAAAAAGCCTGTCTGACTTAAGTCCCTCGCCTTCGCTTATGACACGTCCAATGCAAGAATTGGCTGAAACTTGCTTCACGAACAACTGTATAGCCCAAGACGTTTTCGCCAGTGTAGGGAACCATACTAAAAACTTTAATTTACCTCGGCGTTGTCTTTTCAACAGACAGACGTGTGTGGCACGCTTCGTTCGGAAGGCAAAGACAGCACCGTTTCCAAAGGAAACTGTTCGGTCACACTCCATTTGACGGCCCAATTTACTTCGGGAGGCGAGTAGAAATTAATGGGTTGAAGCGACTACGGATAAAACGCAGTCTAACACGTAGCCACGAAATGCATGATGTAACGTGAATTAAAAAAAAAGAAAACGTCGGCTGCACACCTTTTCGTCACATAAAATAAGTCGCAGAACAGGTGAACTGTAATTTTTTTCTTTTGTCATATTCCGTTCGTCTACTTTTTTTTCACGACATGCGTCAAGAGAACCCACACCGTACGCGATCGCACCTGACAAATGCACTCTAAAAAGGCAGGGCATGCTAACGCGGACACAAAAGGGAAGTCAGGAGACCACAAGAAATGACAAACAAATACACCTATAATAATAATAATAATAATAATAATAATAATAATAATAATAATAATAATAATGTAAAGGGGGTTTATTGAAGGACTGAGCAAGCGGGTGGTAGCTCTGAAAGGAACGCAGGCGAACCCAGATGACGGTGCTTGATCGCCGATCTCGTGCCTTCTTCTTGTGCTGATGATAGCTCACCTGATGGTATCAACGTCTTTCTTCTTCACTACAATTACCCCCGGCGAAAAAGTTGAAGCCATCCTGGCGATCTAACACGTGGGGACAAGCGGGTCAAAGTACGGCTTCAGACGGTTTACGTGAACGATATCACGTCCACGCCGACGACGGTCGCTCGGTGGCGTGAGGGGTTCAATGGCGTAGTTCACGGGTGAAGTACGCTCAACCACGCGGTAGGGACCATGATAATTGGAGAGTAGCTTGGGTGATACACCGGGGGCGCAGGGCGGTAGATGAAGCCATACAAGTGCTCCAGGAACGAACGTTGGTGCAGAACGATGGTCGTCGTCACGGATCTCCTTCTGGCGCTGTTGGTCGGATGTAGTAAGCCGCTTGGCTAGCTTGCGGCACTCTTCTGCGTAACGAGCGGCTTCCGAGACAGGCTTGTATTCGGAGGGATCTGGCGAGTATGGGAGTAAAGTGTCGATGGTGTGTGATGGTTCGCGACCGTACAGGAGAAAAAATGGGGAAAACCCTGTAGTGACTTGCGTAGCGGTGTTATACGCGTATGTCACAAATGGGAGAACGAGGTCCCAGTTTGTTTGATCAGAAGCGACATGCGTAGCGAGCATGTCCCCCAGAGTACGATTAAACCGCTCAGTCAAGCCGTTCGTCTGTGGGTGGTAGGCTGTACTCTTCCGGTGAACCATATGGCACTGTTGAAGAAGTGCTTGTATTACATCGGAGAGGAAAACACGCCCTCGGTCACTGAGGAGTTCTCGAGGAGGACCATGACGAAGCACAAAACGATTGAGTATGAACGTTGCGACGTCTTGTGCTGCAGCTGTGGGGAGAGCAGCAGTTTCAGCGTACCGTGTTAGATGATCCACTGCCACGATAGCCCATCGGTTGCCTGCCGTTGTTAATGGGAGTGGTCCGTAGAGGTCAATTCCTACACGGTCGAATGGGCGGTCTGGGCATGGAAGTGGCTGCAATGAACCTGTTGCAGGATGTGGCGGGCTTTTCCGCCGCTGACATTCGTGGCAGCCGCGAATGAACTGGCGGACGAAGGTAAACATTCCACGCCAGTAATACCTTTTTCGTAAGCGCTCGTAGGTCTTGAAAACACCGGCGTGAGCACATTGCGGGTCGGAATGAAACGACGCGCAGATGGTAGAGCGCAGCGTTCGGGGAATGACTAGTAGCCATTTCCTACCATCTGCTGAATAGTTGCGCCGGTACAAAAGGCCATCCCGAATACTGAAGTGCGGAGCCTGGCGGCGCAGGGTTCGAGTGGTTGGAAGTGTCGGTGCCTCGGATAACGCGTCAAGAAGCGAAGCGATCCATGGGTCATTGCGTTGTGCAGAAGAGATGGTGTCCTCGTCAAGCGCTGACAACGTGTTGTCCGAGGAAACAGATGCGATGTCCGGGGATAGGGGAGATCGTGACAGTGCATCAGCATCGGCATGCTTGTGGCCGGAACGATATACCACGCGAATGTCATATTCTTGAAGCCGAAGAGCCCAACGGGCAAGACGACCTGATGGGTCTTTAAGCGACGATAACCAGCATAATGCGTGGTGGTCCGTTACTACATCAAAAGCACGGCCATAAAGGTATGGGCGGAACTTGACAAGCGCCCAAACGATCGCCAAGCATTCCTTCTCGGTGACGCTGTAGTTTGATTCAGCCTTGGTAAGAGTTCTGCTGGCGTAGGCGACGACATACTCGGCGAATCCAGGCTTGCGTTGCGCGAGAACCGCACCGAGACCGACACCACTGGCGTCGGTGTGGACCTCAGTTGCTGCCGTAGGATCGTAGTGACGCAGTATTGGTGGCGAAGTGAGGAGACGGCGAAGGGTACAGAAGGCTTGGTCACACTCAGAAGACCATGCCGAAATATCAGTGGTGCTGCCTATAAGTTCGGTCAAAGGCGCAATGATAGAGGCGAAGTTGCGCACGAACCGGCGAAAGTAGGAGCATAACCCCACGAAGCTCCGTAACTGCTTCATAGTCGTTGGTTTGGGGAAGTCGGCGACAGCACGTAACTTAGCCGGGTCTGGAAGTATACCGTCCTTTGATACGACGTGCCCGAGAATCGTAAGTTGGCGAGCAGCAAAGTGACACTTCTTGAGGTTGAGTTGGAGCTGAGCATTCTTCAGGCACGTGAGAACGTGTTTGAGGCGCTCGAGATGTGTTCTATAGTCTGGCGCAAAGACGACTATATCGTCGAGATAGCAGAGACAGATTTGCCATTTCAAACCCCGAAGAACCGAGTCCATCATACGCTCGAAGGTGGCAGGCGCATTGCAGAGGCCGAAGGGCATGACATTAAACTCATACAGACCGTCCGGTGTCACGAAGGCTGTTTTTGGTCGATCGGCATCGGCAAGGGGGACCTGCCAATACCCTGAGCGCAAATCTAATGATGAAAAAAACTCGGCACCTTGTAAAGTATCAAGGGCATCGTCAATCCTGGGTAAAGGATACACGTCTCTTCGAGTGATCTTATTTAGGCGCCGGTAATCTACGCAGAAACGAACGGAACCATCCTTTTTCTTAACGAGCACTACAGGTGAGGCCCATGGACTTTGGGAAGGTTGAATGACGCCACGTTGCAGCATATCGTTCACCTGTTCGGTAATAACTTGGCGTTCCATCACGGAAACACGATATGGTCGCTGTCGTATTGGCGCATGGGAGCCGGTATCGATGTAATGTAGAGTGGTAGAAGTGCGGCCAAGTGAAGGTTGAACAACATCGAAAGATTCGCGGTACTGGTACAGCAGTTGGAGGAGTTCAAATCGTTCAGATGGTGACAGTCCGTCTGCGATCGCCGAATCGAACACTTTTGAAGCCTGTAGATGAGAGTGGTTAAGAGCACTGAGGGCGGCGAGGTCACTTTGGGATGATTCTTGCGGCACGGTAAAAATTTGTCCGTTATCAATGGGCTGTACGCATCCAAGAGACTCGCCTTTAAACAGTTTGATGGTATGCGGAAAGGGATTGGTAAGGCAGAGAGCACTGGCTCCATTAGAAATTGAGAGGGCTGAATAAGGGAGCAGAAGTGGTTTCCGACTTAGAAAGAGGCGTGATGGCTCGAAAAATGCTACTTCATCACGCATGCCGTCGGAGACCACAGGGAGCAAAACAGCTGTTGTCGGTGGAATGTCAGTGTCTTCTTTGACAACTAGCTTGTGCGCGGCTTGATTAGTGTGGTCGTAGGGCTGCTCGAAGAACGGAAGCAGTTCAAGTTCGGAACGGGCACAATCTATAACGGCACGATTACGGGATAGGAAATCCCAGCCAAGTATGATGTCATGAGAGCACGAGGAAAGGACGATAAACTCAACAATGTAGTGGTCCTCCGCAATTTTGAGTCGGGCAGTGCAGGCGGCTATAGGTCGAACAGGTTCTCCATTTGCTGCACGTAAGAACATATCAAGCGGCGTGGTCACCTTTCGGAGCTTGCGGCAAAGTTTGGCGTCTATAACAGACACAGCGGCACCGGTATCCACAAGAGCGTATGCATGGGCGCCGTCTACAAAAACTTCGACGATATTTGACGGCAAGGTGCGAGGACTTGAACGTTTCGATAGCGCAGTTCTTGCCCCTTGAACTGCGACGGCTAGTTTCCCTCATTTTGAGGGGCTGGTCGTGGACGCATGGGTGACAAGGAGCGTCGATTGGGTGAAGGTGAGCGACGAGACGAAGTTGCCGGATAGTCACGGGAAGACATGTTTGACTGACGATCCGAACTTTCATAGCCAAAAGGTGGTCGGTCCATGTAATTGCTTCGTGGTCGGACGTCTGTGTAGGCGGGCACGCGACGACGGCAGTATCGGGAGATATGGCCAGGTCCACCACACGCAAAACAAATCGGCCGGTTATCGCGCGTTCGCCAGGCATTTGCAGCAAGGGGCGCCGCCCACGCGGCATACAGCTGAGTCGAGGCTGTGGTAGCGAGGGGAGGAGCCCATGCGACGGAAGACTGAGTAGGAGCGGTGACATGCGGCAGTCCATTGAACGGCGAGGGCTGGTGTGGCTGCTGCCTCTTTACTGCGTCAGCATAAGTAAGGGGCGCGGCGACAACTTGCTGCTGAAAGGGCACTGGCATAGCCTCGGCTATCTGGTCCTGAAGTGCATGTCGGAGCATGGGAGCTAACGGTGTCGGTGGTTGCTCTTGCTGCTGCTGCGGGAGCTCTTGGCGCTGACAAAACGGCAGGAGGGAAAGCTGACGTGCGACCTCCTCACGCACAAAGTCTTTCATTTGTGCTAGAAGGCGGGAGTGGTCAGGTACGACGTCCAGGGCAGCGAGTGGTTGGTTAGGCTGAAATGGACGACGGGTGAGAGCTCGTTGCCGTCGCAATTCGTCGTAGTTCTGGCACAGAGTTACCACTTCAGACACCGTGCAAGGAGACTTCGCCAGGAGCATTTGAAAGACGTCGTCATCAACACCTTTCATAATGTGCTGGATCTTGGCACTTTCGCTCATTGCGGCATCGACGCGCTTGCAGAGATCGAGTATATCTTCAATATAGGCGGTAAACGTTTCGCCAGGTTCTTGTGCCCGTGAACGCAGGCGTTGTTCGGCGCGCAACTTCCGCACGGCAGGGCGACCGAAAACCGAGGATATTGCCTGCTTGAAAGTGGCCCAGTTCTCGAACTCGGATTCGTGGTTTGTATACCACAGTTTCGCCACATTAGCCAAGTAAAAGTTGACGGTGCTCAACTTAGCAGCGTCATCCCACCTGTTTGGTCCACTGACTTTTTCGTAGGACGACAGCCAGTCCTCGACGTCCTGATCTTCGGCGCCCGAAAAGATCGGGGGGTCTCGCTGGTGAACCGGGCCGGGGCAAGTAGGAGCCGCGAGAGGTGCTGTCTGTTGGGCAGCGTCAACTTGCATGGTCGACGGCAGCGTGCGGGATCGGAGTTCCAGGGTGTAGGTGATGCAGTTACCCAGCACGATCCACCAAATGTAAAGGGGGTTTATTGAAGGACTGAGCAAGCGGGTGGTAGCTCTGAAAGGAACGCAGGCGAACCCAGATGACGGTGCTTGATCGCCGATCTCGTGCCTTCTTCTTGTGCTGATGATAGCTCACCTGATGGTATCAACGTCTTTCTTCTTCACTACAATAATAATAATAATAATAATAATAATAATAATAATAATAAACATGGTGTCTGGGAACGCAAGGACAGTTTAGTTCGAAGCACGCGCTCGCAAAGAAAGTTCTTTTACTTTCAAACAGATGATGAAGGCAAAATTTAGGATTAGAATCACTGTAAGAAAGAGAGAGAGAGAAACTGACGTAGCATTCATAAGCTGTTATGGAAAATAAACAAGTAAACATTAGGCTAGCACAAAATAGGTAATGACCTACCCGAAGTACAAAATATCATCCTCCTGTATGAATCAGTGATTAGGGTACTTGGCTGCTGACCCGAAGGTCACGGGTTCGATTCCCGGCTGCGGTGGTCGCATTTCGGTGGAGTCGAAATGGTGGAGACTTGTGTACTGTGCGATATACGTGCACGTAAAACAACACCAGAAGGTCAAAGCTCTCCACCACAACGTCTCTAATAAATCATACCATCATCTTGGAACGGAAAACCCCCCATATGATTATTTAAGGCACAAAATATCAATCTGTTAGGTTTTGAAATGTAAGGCACCGCATGACAAGAGATCGGTGTATAAATCATAGACAACTAGAGAAAGACAGGCAAATGAGGCGAAGGCAGGGAGGTTAACAAGATAAGTACACTCTTGTGAATTATACTATAACAATTAACAGGCTTATACAAACGATAACGAGCGGTTTATCGCACTTCCTGACCCTCGTGGGATACTGGCCATTGCCAAACTAGTGAGTCGAAGCCAACATAGTATAACTTTCTATTCTTCGCTCTCCAACATTCATCTCATACTCCAAAGACCTAAGCCTTTTTTGCTAATATGGGCATTTTGTGTGAATCGCAGTCGACGAATGAACCCCAACTTCCACCTGTTCAGTCGGGCAACATGCGTACACTAGCACATGTTTTAATATAGTTGCCATTCAAAGTGCGGTTCACTGTTAAAAGAAACATTCTAATGAACGATACCATTATTGCTGCCAGTGGATAAGAAAAAATCTTCGTGCACGTCACTAATCTGTCAAGAGGAGTGGGAACTCTCAACCACCAGCAGTCTAACGGAAATCAAAACCACCATCCTTTTGTGAAATATAAATATAAACACGCTGTGCTCGCAAGTGTTTCCTTTAACAGTGGATGCATGAGTACATACAGGTCAGAAGTCGTTTCGCACGAGAACGAAACTCTTTCAAAGAAACCAGTTCTGCATGCTCAGCCCTTTAGATTTTTTTTTTGTTGTTGTTACAGGGTCACATTGGGAAAGTCGGCGGCATTACGCAAGCAGCCTGCGGTGGCGGGGGGGGGGGGGGGCTGATTCCTAAATGTAAAGAAGAGAAAAGTGAGCCCCGTAACTGTCTCTCAGGGGAAGACACATCAACAATAGCTCACGCGGGATGGCGGTAAGGAGGGATTAAAAGGATGGGATTAAAGAGTATAGAGATAGAGAGAGCGGAAGGAGATAGCGAGGTGGAGGGACAACGACATACGGAAGTAAAGAGAAGATAGGAAAAATGGACGCGATCACAGGAGTCCGAGGACGGGGCACCACTCGGCGAGAGCTCTTGTCGGCGTCCGGAGACGGCGTATAGGGCGAGCCAATCGGTCAGAGCTGCGCTATCGTCGGAGATCGTTAAGGCCCAACCGGTCGGCACGAAATCCAGCGAACGAGTCAGCCTGCGGTGGCCCACGTGCCGCAACTCAAAATATACAAGCTGCACTGGTGGCAAAGAGGAATCCCACTTCAATACGTGAGTATTACAACGGCAGTGCCAAATGACACATGTCGCAACATTCGTTGGCCCATTTGAATCCTCCGTTATTGTGAAGGCGAAAGAAGCAGGCACAGAAAAAGAGCGCCAGCCATATTTGTTATCTGACACAGTAACGTGTTACTAAGCCATTTTGAGGTCGGAAACGCAGAAAGCTCAACATCCGTAATCAGCTGAAAAAAAAAAACAGCACTGCTTCTAGTCGCTATTGATTCAGCATTTAAATGAGGAAAATTATCTTGCAGTCGAAAATGAGCAAGGAAAATAATAATAATAACGCACGGACTCTCGTGAGTCAAGCCACGGCGCCGCTCCATATCCTTCGCGCTCAAACGTTGCTAAGGGTATCCGAAAGTCAGCAATTAGCTGGGCCAACGCCTTAGGCGCACTGTTAAAAGCGATCAGCGAAAGCGCTCGCAAATCGAACGGGGATTTGCCAGGCGCGCTTGTTAGGCCGACCGAAAACCTTTGCCTATTTCTGCGGGTGTTTCTTTTTCTTCTTTCCAAGACAAAGCCACCCCATCAGAAAGAGTCAGGAGAGTAGCAGGGAGCGGTGGACCGGGGATGTATTACCGAAGGGCGAGCACGAAGCACAGACGCCGAAGACATTTCAATTTCCGCTTCGTCCACTTCTTAATCCGCCGAGGAAGCTCGCCTTTGCAGCAAGCCCCTTATGACGTCAGAGCTGCACCAATTTGAAGAAAGGGCGAAGTTAAAGGACCCCCAAACCGTCTCTGAAAATAGGAAGAACGAGCGTGCCATTCTTCCCCAGTGTTTCCCATCTTTGCGTCACACTTCGTGACGCCAGCTGTTCGTTCACGTGCGACCTCAGGATGAAATAAGCTCTCGATTGGTCCATATGCGAGGGATGTCTGTCGTGAATTGTCACCTACCCTGTTTTTCCATGCATTCGCATAACCGATATGACTTGTCTCGCATGACTGTCGAGTGCGCGATAAACTGATTTCACTTTGTTTTCTGCGTTTGCGACTGCACTAGCGGAGATAGCAGCGTGCAGTAAAAAAAAAAGCGCGAAGTGCTGACGGGCGCTTACATTAGACACTTTTATTTGGGCGTACGTAACGAGCCTATGTACGCAGCGTGGCTAAGGGAGAGGAGTGCGCATGCGCAGTACGTAACGTATGTATTCCATGGATGCGTGTGTTCGCCGGAAAAAAAAAAAAACGCGGCGTGCATAAACGTGACGAGGTGGAGCGTACGCGGCGTGATGCTAGGAACCAGATAGCGAAATGGCAGCGATGGCGTCGAATGCAGAGAGCAACAAAGCCGGCCCAAATCGAGTATATTTTACTTTGAGGGACGATGTTGCGCTACTATCAGAAGTACAAACCAGCGATCCGTTTAGGCATCCGGAACAAACCGACGTAAACCATGGATCCAAAATGATTCGCTTTTCGCTTGGATGCTAGTGGCATGATGGCCGCTTCCGCACAAGTGCGCTAAAGAGCACCCAAAAGCCGTTTTATTTCTAATAACATGCATCTAGTTAAACCAAACGTATCTCGTTACAATACGGTGGCCCCGCCGCGGTGGTCCAGTGGCTAAGGTATACTCGGCTGCTGACCCGCAGGTCGCGGGATCGAATCCAGGCTGCGGCGGCTGCATTTGCGATGGAGGCGAAAATATTGTAGGCCCGTGTGCTCAGATTTGGGTGCACGTTCAAGAACCCCAGGTGGTCGAAACTTCCGGAGCCCTTCACTACGGCGTCTCTCATAATCATATGGTGGTTTTGGGACGTTAAACCGCACATATCATATCAACGGTCAATACGGTGAACTAAAAGTGTCGTTGAGCGCTTCGCAGCGGCAGCGTACGCAACGTATCGCGCCACGTACGTAGGTTCGTTACGTACGTCCAACTAAAAGTGTCTATTGCACGTGTTTTCTGAAGAAACAAGTGGCGAGGACAACATATATCGCTTGTAGGAAGGGAAGTGAAAGCGATGAAGATACTATAGTCGGTGACAACCTAAGAATAAATATAGACTTCACCCAAGAGGCCGCATTGTTCTTAGTTTTTGTGCTTTCGCCGCGTTGCTATATACTTCAGGCTGCGGAAACGATGGAACGCGATAAAGCGCTGCAAAACAATCCGAGCTGCTTCGGTGCACGTTAAACGCGGCACAATCGCAAACTTCAACTGCATCGAACGACGACCAGCGAGGACGATGTTGTGTACGTGTACATAAGAGTTGATTTTTTTTTTTTACTGGCTCGTGTCAATCATTAGGCCATAGCAAAGGGCAGCTCTAGTATGACGCGAATAACATAAATGTTAGATAGTGGTAAACATACATAAATGAACTTTATTTGAACACCAGAGGAACTAGCTGACTTTACTTTTTAATCTTAGCTTGCCACCGTCTACAGGGCCTCGACTCTGAACTCGGTATGGTTTAGAGACTCTTAAAGCGAACGGAGCAAGGCAGCTTGGAGCCTTCACGCATGAAATGCAGGCAAAAAAGTGACAGAAAAAAAAGAGCTTTCAGGAAACCTCAACTTCGAGAAGATCACTCGAGTACGTATAGAAAGTTGATAAATATAACTTCAAAAGTAAACAGCTAGTGCATTGACTCTCAAGCTCATGTAAGTTAGCACTCCGCTAGCAGGAACACTCAGTCAATCGCAGGAAGGGATAACAGAGAAAAAGTGATTGTTGGTGCAAATTGTTCTTCTCCAGCCTTCCGACGCCGCGGACGTTCAACCCGCCGAGGTGAGCCAGAAGACCTCTGCAGGTCCTTACTCATTCACATTTGGGCAAGTTCTTTCTTCTGCCCCCCTCCCCCCCCCCCCCCACACGCACGACCGTTTGGAGATGTCTAAACTGTCAAGCGACAATTGACGATTCCCATACCCGCAGCCGGAGGCTATAGCCGAGAGTTGAGCCCGTTCGACGTAAGCGCGAGCAGCGAACCAGAACTCGCTGGCCGCGGCCGATGACAAGTGCAAAGCTTCCATTCCGAATTTCAAGCTCCCGAAGCTTGCGAAACATTTGCGCCGCAAAAACAAACACGAGAGCCAGGAACGAGGCGTGCTGCACGCGTGCTCGCAGCCGAGGCAGCAGTCGCGCGAGGTGCCGATGCGTGGAACGTTTCGTTAATTAACGAAATCGAATTCCCAGTTTTAAACCGTGAGTAAGCGCACTGATGGCCGCCTGGGTCAGACGCGAACACTGAGAAGTCGACTTGCGCGGGCAGCTTACTGCTTTTTTTTTCTGCGCCTCTTTTTACGCCTCGGGCCCACGCCGAGTCGTAATTAAAAGTGTTTGTTTTCATCACCGCAAGCATCGCCCCGAGGCTGATTTCGCGAAGTCATTATCGAATTATGGACGGCCTGGATAAGGGTAGGTATACTTTTTTCTCATTCTAAGTTAAATTTAGCTGCTTTTGTTTAGAAATGGGGTAACCACATTTTCGAACCAGCACCCACGTATAAACGCAGTGGGCGCGAACCTAATTCTTGTGACCAATATAGCGTCACGTACCAATTTTCAGTTAATAATTGGTTTAAGGATTGGAGTCATCAAACTGAGAGATTGTTGCAGGAACAAGACTTCTGAGATGTTCAGGAAATATACAGGGCACAACGTTAAAGGATTGATTGATTTGTGGCGTTTAACGTCCCAAAACCACCGTATGATTATGAGAGACGCCGTAGTGGAAGGCTCCGGAAATTTCAACCACCTGGGGTTCTTTAACGTGCACACAAATCTGAGTACACGGGCCTACACACGTTAAAGGAAGCAGCCCGAATTATATATTCGCGGACAACTTTCTTGGCAGTGAAGGGAAGGCTACGGAGTCAAAGTGGGCATGTGCCTACGCTGAAGAACATGCATGGTCCCACACTTGCGTCCGTATTTTTCGCGTGAAAATCATTACAAACAACATCACTATATTTTCAACCGCATGCTGTTTATAAGAAGACGCAGCACACATCGATAACATATGACATGATATAATTATTTTACTTCCCGCAGTGTCATTTCGTGTTTGTTTTTTTCACTTGTGAAAACGTCGTTCGTTTTACGTACATGCATGTGCACCTAATGGCGTCTTCGCCTTCGGCTGAGCGCTCCTCGCTATCCAGCTACTTTGACGACTCGCCAGAGAAACTTGTGACGAATTTCACTCACAAATGGCTGTCTAAGCCGACGTAGTAAATGGAATGCAGAGTTGGTATTCAAACACAGCCGTCATTTGAAGCGCGAGACGAATGGGACAACTTGGAGGAGGAGTACATGTGCAGTAGCTTCACCCCCGTAGCTTTCCCATCATTGCAAAGAAAAATTGCCCGCGAGTATAGCTACGTAATATCGTAATATAGGTAAGAAGTATGAGAGCACAAATGCACTTTAAGGATTTTAAACCACCCAACCAAAGAATACACTCCCGGGACGCTTCCAGAAGACGCATGAAACGCTTCCAAAAGAAACGAAAACTGGCTTCCGTATTCGGCAACTGTTTTCTTCGCGATACTTGATGCGATCCTCTCCTGTCATTAGCGAATGCGCAGAATAAAATTACATTGCCTCAAATGACTAGGCATGCGTCTGACATGATTTCATAGGCTATCATTCACAAGCATGCATATTTATAGGTTAGACGACTCTTCTCAATTTCATTTTATCTTCGCATTTCGAGATTACTTTCTTGCGATAACATTGATTGTTTTTTAAAATAACCGTGTACACAAAGAAAAATACCAAAATGACGAAAGCGATGGGACAATGCGTGGGTTAAAATGCTCAATACAAGTGCAAACGTTTGCGTTATAACTTCTTTCTTTTCGTCAAATTCATATAGTCGCGTCTTCTTTTCACAGGACAAACGCAACACCAAAGTTGGAGGGACACTTTTACGGCTGCATGGTAAAGTGGCATTTACTGGTGTGACAAATGAAAGGTATGCACTGCTCCCAAAATAGAAAGTGTACGACCAGACTATCAGTCGAGTCTTGAGCGAACAAAGCTGCGCGAACACGGTATACCATCTTGATTAAAGAAAATTAAGGCAGCTTGCAAAGCCTAAAAGAACTGCGGAGCTTGGCAGCCTTTGTATCTCTTCGGTTTTCTCTTCCTTTCCTCTTCTTTCTTTCTTTCTTTTCGCCTTCTACCTTTTTTTCTTTGTCTTTTCCCTCTCTCTATTTGTCCCTCCCGCTCTTTATTTCTTTGTCTTTCTCGTGGTTTATGTTTCCCCCTTCTCTTTCAATTTCGCGCTTGCTTGCTCTTTCTTTTTTTCTATTTCTCCACGTGGTTTTGCCTGCGTTACGCCAAACGTACTAGTTGTTCGTTTGTTTTTTTGCTGCTGATGATAATATATTACCATCAAGGTGCTAGAAGAAGGAGAGAAAGCAGACTTCTCCTTGGCGCGAGTGCGCACTGGATATACTATACATTGGACGCTACGGCAAGCGACGACGACAGCATAATACAGCACACGACAGCCATGGCCTCCGAGATGAAGCCCTGGCGGGTTGCCCAATCTCGGAGGCCACGCTACAGCATACGACAGCCCGACCCTCTTAAATGTTCCGCACTTAAAAAGTTGGTGTTTTGGGGACAGGAACGGGACTTGAGGCACCTAAGATTGAGGCTTCACTTACGGTCTGTATCGTGACATTTTTTTCGCGTGGGCTTTTTGAACAGGTCTGTGACAGTAGTATATGCAAACGATGATCTTTTTCGCATCTCTGCTGAGCGGGTTATGCGAGTCTTAATCCGTCGTAACGCTCTCCACAAATTCGGCGACGCTCTAGGGCGAAGACAAAACTTCATTTATAGTTGCTTCTTGCAGGCACACGCCCGCAACTAAACTGAAACGGTAGGACCACTGGCGCGTTTTGAAGTTTCAAGGCAAGCGGACAATCTCGGCTCGTGGGAGCAGCTGGCTGCGCTCATTCGCTCCGGTTGCGCTTCGGAGCCAACACGAAGAAATCCCAGATGCTGGGACGCAATTACAGCTGCCGCGTTGTGGTCCAGGGCCTGCTCAATATCCACCCTCGACGCCCTGTGACAACGGGCTTTCCAGGCAACCGCGCGCACACTAGGAATTCAATATCGCGCGGTGGATCTGCGCGCCGGAGTTTCCCCTGGTGACAGTTTCGGCGACCAACCATTATGAATCCCAACTGTCAATCACCGCAGCATGACGTCACGGCGCGCCCCACCTCGGTGAGAGCACGGTGGTCCGGGGTTCCTGAGCGGGGCGCGCGTCAACAAACACCCCAGCGCGACGGTGTCCTCAAAGCGGCGCGCATGGCGAAGCAGCCGGGCGTGTGTGACTCACGCCGACCTCGCAGACCTGGGGACGCAATACTGAGGGTGCGAGGCGCTAAACACCCGCTGCAGACGACGCCGCGGGCGCCCCCGAATGTGGACAAGAGCACGCGGTGGAGGGTGGGCGGTGTGGCAACCACTAGTCGACACTAATGTAGACATCACAGCGGCCATCAGTGGCAGCAGAAAAAAAGGCAAACAAATCGACATGGCACAAACTTATGTACTTGCAACACTGTTTCGGGCGCTATGTAGCCTTTGACAGCAAACATGAAGGCGAACGATCTCTGCCTGACAGCGGTGATGACATCTATACATTACACGCAGTTTCCTAGACGTGACTCATACATATATGTCGGAATCAAAGTTACGCAATAATTACAGCTAAATTTTAAGGTATATATATTATCCTACGGCCTACCTTCCTATTTCATAGATCGTGGTTAAAGTCAAACTTGATCCACGTCACAAAAAATACATGCCACCACCATACGGACAGAGGTTCACATATTCGTAAGTATGATCATTGGTTGCTCATACACAGAATAACATTCAACACCTCAAAACAGAGATGCTCTCTTGCTCACTACAAGTCGGCGGTACGGTGTTTGGAGAAGCATACAGGAAGAATGGGCGAACTATACACGGCGTGCAAAGTGATCGGAAAGCAATGCTAGCAGATCAGCAGCGAAGTTCAACAACCAGCTAATCTGGTAGAAGAGCGGTCGCGCAACCATGTTATTCGAAGAATCTCTTAAGTATACCGTCAATTATTCCTCGCTTTTATGCTCAATATGAAAAATAACTAATTGAAGCTGGCGCAAGCAAGGAATGCTGCAAGCTGGGCTGCGCAGAAGCGTCATTTGATTGGTGAATGCAAAGGACAGCCAGCTTATTCAGAGTAACCTCCAGCCATTTATTAAAATTAGGTCATTATAAGACAGCCTATGTTCCTATCAGTTTAAAAAATAGAACCTGCCATTTATTGAGCATCGTACTGTTTTTTTTTGAGGCACATAATTTGCTTGGTTTCTTCAGCGAAGACTGTCTGAATGCTGCCACGTCTTCTTTTCGTTGATTGTTATCGTTGCCATCAAAATTAGATAACTAAAATACTTACATAGTTTGCAAGGGACTCAGTTGAACACTGTTCTCAACTGGGAATGGCATCACATACATGTATAAAATACATTAAATCAGCTTATTTATATATATGAGAAGCGAATGATTCCTTTTTGTTCTCAAAAGATTGATTGATAAGTGGGTTGACACTCACGACGCGCAAGAATTGAACACTAAAAGACACACTGAAGCACGAGCGCGAACTAACAACTGTTTATTCGATGGAAGTATGAGAAACATATATAGTGAAAAAGAAAAGAAAGTGCGTAAACCTGCGCACTGACCACCACAAAAAAGAAACCATCTGCTCGACATCCAATCTGGCCTTGTCACTAAATATCCACGTAAAAAAGCATATTCATCGTTGGACAAATGAATAAGTGGGGGTTTAACGTCCCAAAACCACCATATGATTATGAGAGATGCCGTAGTGGAGGGCCCCGGAAATTTAGACCACTTGGGGTTCTTTCACGTGCACCAAAATCTGAGCACACGGGCCTACGACATTTCCGCCTCCATCAAAACGCAGCCGCCGCAGCCGGAGTTGAATCTCGCGACCTGCGGGGTCAACAGCCGAGTACTTTAGCAACTAGACCACCACGGCGGAGCTTTTGTTCTCAAAAGAGAAAATTTTAATAAGCGATACATTGTTCGAAAGTAGATGTCTTCTGATGGTCGAGTTAGAATCCATTTGGAATTTCATTATTCGACTATACTTGGAGAGAGGCCAAACCAGAGGTGCAGTACAGCTACGACTTATAACAGCTTACTTCTGGCATGCCACCCCTTCACTGGGTGAAAAAAAAATCTCTTAGCGCAATTTTATGAGGCCTGTAGAGGGCAGCTCCCGTAAAGTTTTCCCCTGGAACCTCAACTATTAAATTCAGCCCCAGGAAGTGTTTTCTTGCCGATTTTAACCAATTGACCCGTTACAGCTATTAAGTGAGGAACACATTAGGGGGCCGCGCTGTCGTGTGCTTGATCGTATGCTGTAGTCGTCACTTGGCGTCTAACATATCATAGCCACTTGTAGCGCTTGCTCGAGCCAAAGAGGGTTTTTTTTTCTTTTCTCTTGTTCTGAGAAGGCATTGATGACAATATTAAGTGCAGAGCACTTGAGGGGCCCGCGTTCTTGTATGCTGTGGCCGCGTGACGGAACGCAGGCAAAACCACGAATAAAGTTATTGAAAAAAAAATAAAGTGACCGAGGTAACAAAATAGAAAGAAAGACTATGAATTGAAATAGAAATAAATAGATATAAAAAAGTGAAAGGGCATAAGAAACCTGGAACAATTAAAAAACAAAAGCGCAGCGAAATAAAAAAAACGAAAACGGCAGAGAGAACGGCTGTGCACTTCCTTCGGGATCGGCACGAGAAACTACTTTCATTTCTTCCTTTTTCATTCCTCTTTAATAATTCCTAACTAAGCAATAACCACATTAACTGTTAACAAAATAACCTTCATAATTCTTAACTGATCAATAACCATTTCGTGATTAACTACGTGAGCACGCCTTTCGCATGGCAAGCACTACTCAGTGAACTTAGAATTGCGTTATATTATTTAATATTCTTCACTTTTTACAAGCATAGGCCCTGAACTGCTTCCTGTTTTGTCCACTGACATAGCCCGCTAACGTTGTCGGGAAGGAAAACCTCATTGAGCAGCCTACAGATTTTCAGCACTTTCTCGCATTGTTTTGCCAAATAATTGAATAATTCCTTTTACAGTACACATGATTATGCGAGTTACTCTTGAACTTACGCGTTTGCCTTTTAACAGACAACGCATAAGACTTCGCGCTCTGAGACAACCTAAGAACACGCTGTGCGTTTTGGTGCCATTGACTGATAAAGGAAGCGACAGAAAATTTCTTACGATTGAACGCTTTGTGCTACTATGGCACCAGCGAAACCGTCTTTAATTGCATGATTCCGTCACTACATCACAACGGTCATCATCTGCCTGTCTACAGAGTGTCTGGAAGTTCTACGAAAGCATCTCGTTTTTTTTTGTTTTTTATTCTTTATTCTTCCAATAAACTCATTTATTCATTACTGCGTTTACGACGCCCACTAGCTCCCGTCACTCGAACACCACTATGCTGCAAAAACACTGCGCGCTCAGTTCGTCCTCCCGAGCTACTAGCGCATGCGTAAAACGGCTGGGACCACCTCGTGCACGCACTGCGGCCGAAAGAAGATCCTCGATCCGGCAAAACAGCGTGGACATACAAATGGCCACATTTGCGAGAGGTGCTCCAACCACACCTAGGCAGCGAGGCAAAACGGTATACAAGGGGAAAAAAAAGACCAAACCAGCGTGCACAGCAGCTTCAACCGTGTTCCGCGAAGAGCTTGTCCAAACAGGGGCGAGTGTTTGCGCACGGCACAGGCGTACAAATGGGCAGCACGCACCTGAGCGCTCTGCCATCAGCGCGGAGCAGCGAAAGGGGGGGACGGTAAAGCAACCAAACAAAACACGCGAGGCCCCAAAGACCTGATGCTGCGCCCGGTGCTGCAGCCACGGGACATCGGACGAGCCCTCCCGTTGTCCGAGCTTCTTTCTTCCCATCCTGCAGCCAGGAGGAACGACGTCGTGCTGGCAGGGCCCGCTGATTACTGCTGCCGGACTCCGAGACGGCCGCCCGAAGAGGAAATACGACGCAGCCCTTTACGAGGGCATTGCGGAGCCCGAGCACCGATGCGAGAGACGTTTACGACGCCACCTACCAAACACTAACCCCCTTCTCCCATCCCTTCCAGGCGCCGTTCTCTCGGAGCAAGCGGGGCTCGAGAGAATGCTGGCTTGCCGTACCGCTAACAGGGTTATAGAGCCGTGCCGAGCCCAGACGGACAGGTGCGCGTCGACCAGCGACCATGGAAACAACACCACCGGCTGAGTGTGTCGTTTGTGTTGCTTTCTCTCTCTCTTTCTGATGTCTGTCGCACCGAATGGGGCAAAGACGGTGGGAATGTGAGGCTGTGACATCGGCCTGGCAATCGGGTTGTGCCCTCATGCGAGAATCTTTTGAGATATTAGAGAAGCTGCGATGCTGCAAATCATACTCCACGTCCCTTGAACGGCGTGCGCGTTGTTTAAGAAGAATTCGACACACCCAAGCCCCCCACACACATGGGTGCGCACGACTAAACTATGATATATCCTCTCAATGTAGAACAAAATATTAATTCAGATAGTAAATGTAGGTACAAACATAATACTGTTACTTGAGAGACAAAATCTAGGTGTGACCATAGCTAGTTGAACAACAGACGGTTGAGAAACGACACACGATAGCGTTGAACGTCTGCACATGGAGGTCTGGAAGTGGTTGGAGCCGTTTATTTGTCTCGGGAAGCATAAGACTTCACTTCCGACAGCCGTTAATTCGAGCTTCGGTGCTCCTTTCCCCCCCGAACCAGGTACATTAGAACGTTTTCAATAAGCGCTTGATTTCGTAAACGCTGTACAGTCAACAAAACGGAACACAAGGTGGGATAAATAACCTGGAGGCATCTAAATCCACGTTTAGTTTTTTTCAACAGACTGAGAAGAGGCTCCTTCGCTCAGGTGCGTGGGAGGGCTCTCATCGAAGAGCCGGAGGAAGGCACGGAGCATCAATTAACGGCGGCAGGTACAGCCCGGAGGCGCCCTGATGGAGCGACCCGCCTGGGCACAGTCGCGGAATCAATGGAGGCCCGCGAGCGATTGGGCCGCTTTCTATCGCGTGCGCGGCCCGTCTCCCAAATCTGCGCCAGCGTTCCGAACCAACAGACGCCGAGCTCGCCGCTTCAACGTCCCGCCGGGCTGTGCCAGAACCCGGGGTGCCGACAGTGACGCATGGCTTTCGGCGCAATTAATCAGGAGCCTTCGTTCCATGCGCACGCCTTTGCCAAAGCCTCTCTCTTTTCCTTTTAAGGGTTTGTACTTGTTTTCTCCGCTTTTGTCTCAGCTCCAGTACCGACGCGCGGCGGCGCTACTAGGCAGCGATTTTTCACCGCCACTAGAGCCGGCACAATGGCGCTGTCTGGAGGGCGACCAGAGCGGGGCCGCCTTTCCGGTGAGCCCAACACCACGGAGACCGCGCATGCAAAAAAGCCCCGGCATGGCTGCGAGAGCGCGGTCTCGACGCAAGGAGGTACCTATTCCATTGGCTGCTCTCCTTTGGACCGCTACGCCAGCACTGATCCCCGGACGGCGTACTCGCTTTCTTCCGTTTATTCCAACCTTGCGCCGGGTCACGGGCTCGTCTATAAGCTCCCTATTCATTCAATTCGACGGGGTGAATCTTTACAAGTGGAAGACGATACGAATGCGACACGTAACGCACATACGTTGTTTATGCGACATTCACCCCTGTAGTCTGAGTTCCAGCTGAGGAGACGAGAAAAGACCTTGGGGGGGGGGGGGGGGGGGTACAGATAATGTGCGACAGCTTCCACACGCAATGCTATGAGAGAACTCACTCACTCACATAAATGTTTGCTGAGCAACAAAATGCAATCTCGAGGAATGTAGGATAAGTCACTTCTTTCTTCTATTACCTCTTGCGTTCTAGCGCTGCAGCTATAGATATTAAAGGGGTGCAAAGAGAAACATTGACTTAATTTAGATTGATAAACTGCACTCAGAAAACTCTCATACCAAATGTTTCACTATCATAAGTCCATTATTAGCGGAGAAAATCAAGGTTCAAATTTCATTTTTAAATTTCGCGCAAATTTTCGAGCGTCACGTCAAAGATTTTAAAATGTATGTTTCATATTTTTGCATCAATGGCTCAATGAAAATTTTCGAACCTTCGAATACTAGGTCTTTGGCGCTCACGTATGAGAATGTACTTCATTTTTATCGATTAGACGCTTCGTAGCACCCAGTCGACGCCTTCGAAATCTATGCCACCACGGTGTTCGGTTCGAGAATATCAAGATGGCTTCTCCACCCGCATTTTCTTTTCGAGCGTTTTGTCGCTTATCAAGCGTCGTGTCACAGTAAAAGTGGTGTTTCGCGATTGTGAAGTTGTACCTCACTGATACACGAAAAATCGTTTTGCTTTTAGAGTCGCTTTAAACAAAACGCCTTTCAGCTTCACCACATTACAAAACCGTGCTGTAAAAGAGAATCAATGGTAAGCTTACTTTTACACAATCTATCAGCAGATACATACTACGTACACCAATTTTGCATGACTGCCCAGCCGTAGTGGTCTGGTGGCTAAGGTATACTCAGCTGCTTACCTGCAATTCGCGGGATCGAATCCCAAATGCGGCAGCTGCATTTTCGATGGAGGCGAAAGTGCTGTAGGCCCGTGTGCTCAGATATAGGTGCAGGTTAAAGAACTACGGTGGTAGAAATTTCTGGAGCCCTCGGCATCTCCCTTAATCATATGGTTGTTTTGGGACATTCAAACCCCACATATCAATCAACCAATTTCGCACGACCTAAATTCCTGCTACTTGAACAAGTATTTCATTGGGTTTCACAGTTCAACTAATCATACGTCAGGGCATCGTGTATCTGCCAGTTTTCTTCGACTATCGACCCTTCAGTGAATGTTTTCTCAGGCGCTGCACGACAGGCGCGGTATGTCTGCTCTAAAGCGGCTGTTTCCAAGAAAATACACGTGAGGAATTGCAAAGCTCCGCGAGGCTACCAAAAGACAGAGAGACGGCTGAGATGAAAATCTGACGGTGAGTAGGGGCACTTGCCATTAAAAACACTTTACAGCCACTTCCCCTGCGCTTACAACAGCTCTTCTCAGCCTACCGTTCTTCCACTGTGCGCTTTCCAGCGTGGCTTCCACGTGACAAAAGTGGAGAGGTGATGAAGGCGGTGGCAGACACGGCCAATCATTGGCCCGAGGCACTCAAGAGAGGTTGACGCAGCTAGAAGAGCGCGGAACGCCCTCGAGAGACATCGCACTCCTGAACGTCAAGGGCTTCGCCTTACAAGAGGGGCCGCCCTCAGCGCTGTACCCGCAACTCTTCAAAAAGAAGGCATTTTCTGTTCCTCTCACTTTTTTTGCGAAAAAAAAAAGTCGCCACTGTTTTCGACTCTCTGCGCTACTTCCTTTGTACAAAAGACTCTTCGCCCTCGAGACCTGTGAAAGAATATTGGGAACGAACTAAAAAAAACGGGCCAAAATGTACACGTGTACAATTTTATTCCTCTCTGTCCACGAGTGATAAACACGCTGTGGAGCACAAACTTACAGCGCTACAGAATAAACTTTTGTTTTCATTGCCTCGCATCGTGGAAAGAAAGGTGCATCCGTACGCCTTTGGTTTCTGGAAATAACAAGTGTGTTGAAGAAAGTTGTTTTCCTGTCTTGGAGAGACACAGACGCTTGTCGCCTCAGATTCTATGTTAGCTGGGAGCACGGTACACCGTGGCTACGAGGAACGGTTCTGAAGAGTAGGAGGGGTACAACTGATGGAACTGATAGGCTGATAACGCAATCGTAGCAGGGATGACCAGGTTAAGCGAGTTTAGACAGTCAATGCCAAAGAAAAAACTAGAATTGGTGAGTGGAGGGAGAGAGGAAAGCCTTTCCCTAAACGTACGCACGATGAAAAGTTTTTCATTAAAGGCGAAATCGCATGATTGATCACACATGGAATATAGGAGTGGAGGGTCTACTTTTGCTGTATATGTGGAAAAAGTGTACCGAAAAAGAATATTCAATTAAAAAATGAGCACGACTATAAATACCGCCCACCGCCTGCGACCGCCCTTTCTAAATTGCGTGTGTGACGTCATGTGTTTCATGGAGTTAAGCCGTCATCTTCTACCTACGTTTCAGCCACCATAAACCTTTCAGTTTTCAATGCCGAACCGAATAAAGCTCTAACAGCTCCATTGCAGGCGCAGCTGACCATGAAATAATATCGTCAGTGTGGATACAGACGCTTGCAAAACAAACGGCTTGTTACTTCACAGATCGTGAGTGCGCCAGTGTTATCAGGCTCTCGGGCAGCTCGCGTGTATATAAAAATTCTCGTCATAAATTAAGTTCTCAACAAAAAGCACTGACGTTCCGCCAGCTTGTTGGTTAACCACCCAACAATTACCCCACATACCCTAGATTACCAGTGAAAATTGGGTGTATTGACCCCTTCTAGTACAGCTGACAGACATCAAATTTACAGGTGGATTTACAGTAAACCTTGTAGTGCCATTTTCCGATATTACCCTTTCTGCTAAATATAGATATATAGGTCTCAAGATGTCGAACAACGCAGAATATTTACCATCGTGCAATGTCAGAGAAATAAACTCAGTTGGCATGGTCATATCTTGCGCAGCCACTGGAGCAGCGGAACCCCTTGTGGGCAGCACTCCAGTAAGTGGTGCACCACCTTATTGCGGTCATTTACGAGCAGTGGCCGAGAATACGTACAAAAACATTCGTATGTGGGGAATAGAGAGGGGAAAACGTGCAAAAACGCTGAATGTGGGTGATGGACACTGAGTGGTGTTCACACACAGCGATAGTTAACCTTTGGTCACGGCCCTAAAATGCGCAATTCTTAATACTCAATGTTAAAACATCAGGCGCTAAGCTTTCACGATGACGGACAGCGTTATAACATAACCCTAATTCAGTAAACTTTAAACACTCAACCAATCATGAGGACATGATCAGTTTATTTCTGTCATTTAAGATGAATTGAACCACCCACTCCGTGTGCCTAGCCGCGCACGCATTCGCCGAGGAGCAGCCGCCGCCAAACCACAACCACCGACGGAGGCGGCCCATGCACCTGCCGCACCGACTTCACCCAGCGGCGTGGGCCGAATACCAGCAGCGAAAGGCCCACACGTTCACCTGGGTGCCACAGCGAGATTTGCGCGAGAGTTTTGGCGCTGGAGTAAGGGAATGGTTTGTCCCCCAACGGATCTCGGTGTATGCGTGTGCTCTGGCGCAGAGGCACGCCAGCCGCACAGTGTGTGCAGACTCGGGCCCAGCCGTTCACACTAGCTGCACATGTAAGGTGGAGAAGGGACACGTTTCAAACAGAACACGACCTGCGGGTTTCCAAACGCCGCCGCTCGCATAATTACTATGAGTAACATATGCATCCATCAAGTCGATGCCGAATTCTCAGTCGGCAAGACGTGCACGTTTGCAGATACCACCATACTGTTAGAAGGACGAAGGTCTCGCCTCAGATGCGCAAGAACCCGCAATAGTTCTCGGGAAAGCGTGTCCTCACCTCGCGCGCAGGATGAGGCAGTGCGCGTAGACGGGCGCCTCCTCTCGGCCGACGAGGAAGACGACATCGGCCGAGTCCCGGTCCTCCATCAGCCGGTGCAGGTCGTCCAGCAGCCGGGCCACGCCGGCCAAGGACTTGTCTGGGAAGTGCAGCGGCGTCGCCTGCGTCACGCGGCTCCCCATGGCCTCCGCTGCACACAGACACGGGTCACATGTTTCTGTCACCTCTACACTCTTTTTGGTGCTGGTATCCCCCATCTTTCCTATCTCTTGTTTCTGTCGCTTCTGCCCGGCAAGCGCTCTCTCTTCTGTCTCTCTCTACTATTCTTTTTTATCACCTTCCCTCGTTCCCTACAAGGACCTTAGCCGTGTCGCCAGATTATGTAGACGGAGAATAGCTCCTTTTTTACTTTCTCGAAGAACCACGCATTGATTACAAACCCACCGCCGCGTTGTGGAGACTGTAACTGACGTTGTATTCACTTGTATCTCATGATGCCTAAGTGTTCAATGGCAACACATTGGGTTAACTTACCTCGTCGTGGACCGAATCTAGGCTTTACTTGTGGAAACTGTATGCTTAGAAAATATCGCCGGAGCAAGTAGCACACCTTTCTACCAATTAAATGTCAGATGTTCACCTGTATAGCACCATTCTACGGTCTTAATGTAAGAATTTACAAAAGAAAAAAAGAAACAAGCCCCCCCCCCCCCCAAAGCCATCAAAAAGTACAGACATTGGCACTTTAAAAATAACCCACCACCATAGTATCAGAATACGAATGCAAACTAAGCAAATTCACTATATATATATATATATATATATATATATATATATATATATATTACATATATATATATGATATATATATATATATATAGATATATATATATATATATATATATATAGATATATATATATATATATATATATATATATATATATATATATATATATACGACGACTCCGTTGCAACCACGCAACTCCTCGGTTTTTATTCTCGGGAGCGAATGAGCGCCACGGATGTGAAGCAGCACACACCTGAAAAACGATGATGATATGAGTGAGCCCAAAAGCAGACGATGATGACTGACTGCTCCTCAAATGAGGATGAAGTGCGTGATGTATGCCTACAATATTAGCGCAGCCTGCGCTTGGTCGCGCAAGGCTGGGTCACAGGAGAACTTGTGGGTGCCGAGCTGGTCCTGGCTTGGCTACATTTATTCCCTCTCACCTTTCTCTTTTCCACCCCATGTATAACACGCATGACTATGCTTGCTCACTTTTTTTCTTTATGTGCCTGTTTATTTATATTTATTTCTTTTCCCACTCTATTCATTTCTTTCGTTCTGGCGTCCTCTTTTTTTTACCTCCTTATCTCTCTTTCTATTTATTTCTCTCTCCCCTTTCCCTATATTTAGATCTTCCTCTTTTTTTCGATGCTCTGCTTTATTCTTTCTCCTACGCTTCCTCCTCACCTTCAATTTCATTTCCTACCGCATCGCTATACTGGACTATATAAGGCTATTTTATGCTCTGATAGGGTGCCTGGATTGCTCATTGACTACGGCGCAAGCTCGCCTTTGATCGTGGGTATGCAGGTTCGAACCTCACTTCACCCAGAAATTTCTCGCTCGCGAAGAATTTCTCTCTTTTTCTTTCTTCCCCTCTCTCTACATTTGTTCGCTCACTCTGCAGAGTTACTGTATTCCACGACGGCAAAATCGACGCACGTGTCTCGGCACGAATCAGCAGATGACTAAGGTGAGGAAGAGAATCGAGAGAGCGCGAGCTATCAGTGACAATAATAAATTTCCACACGGGACACACAGCAAATCATGAGCATAACAGCTCTGCTGTAAAAGAAAAATAGAGAATAGGAAAAACGGAAGTTATCAAACCAACGGAACACTTATAAACACTTAATAAAAAATTCGATAAATCGCACGCATTGCGGGTAGCTAACTATGCCGAACTTTTTCGGTCTTGAGCCACGACTAGCGTTGCAGATGGACATGTTCGGGTAACTCGAGTAGTGCGAATGTTGTGGACTTGTCGGGCACGTCGACTACACTGGCGTACTCCTCAAGAAAAGGGAAACACTACTCTAAAAACTTGCGTAGAAAAACATGTTGCTAGGCGAGTTAAAACTTGCTAACAGACATTTTGTATTTTGTGCACCTAGCAAACTGGTACAACTGCGCCCGTCATCAAGGGTGCCTCCAAGAGTGCCTGCCAGCACACCAATAGTTGCACTCGGTGTCCGACTTGTGTGGTGTATTAACTACCCCTAGCCTGTGGCAAGTCGTACGTAGGACAAACGGGCTGATGTGTAAGTGAACCCATGCTGGATCATTCTAATAGTTTTAGCCTTAGTTGCTCTTGTGCCACAAAAGCCAACATAACTAACTAACATTCTAATGATTTCAAGAAGGATTTCACTGCACATATTTGGCGCATTGTAGAAGCTACTCTTTCTTGTGAGCCGAGATTCTATCATGTGCGGATCGTTGGTAGAGGTAAAGATAAAACGGCACGTGAACTTCTGGAGGCATTCCACATAAAAGAGAAAAATTCTGATCGTGTCAGCCAAACGTCCGTGTCACTGTATGGCGCGGAACACAGCTTGTTTAATTATCTGTTTTAATACTCTTTCATAAAACAGAGCGCACAAAACACGAGACAGAAAGAGTCCCTGTCGCACTCGAATTTTTCGTGTTTTCTGGTGATACGAATATTTTTGGTGACCACTCGAGATTCGTATCACCAAGATTTTACTGTATATGTGCCACGCTTTCCTAATCATTCTTAAAGTTGTGAGTTAGCAGCGGTGCCATAGTCATTTGTTGCTTTTGTATTTGTGCTTTAGCGCTACAAAAAAGCATGTTACAAGTTGCGTGGGGCCAGGGATACGTAAGTAATATTTGTTACATTTTTTTAAAGTGCGTTTCCAGCACTGCAACAACAAGTGACGTTATCATAAGGTATCACGAGCAGAACACAAGTTCACCTCGCTCGACCGATTGGGCCTAGCGGCCGGACGAACCTAGCGAAAGAGCCACAGCGAAAGAGAGCAGAGGATCTCCTTCCAAGAAGGGTCCCCTGTAGCGAGGAACGCGGCCCGAACACGCGGGACACATCCCGGGGACATTGGGCCGGCCACGGCTCCTTAATAAAAGCCAGCGTCAGGAACAAACAGCGCCCGCCCTGTTCATTTCCTGAAGCACCCCATCGGCACGCCGCATGTGCTCCCGCGCGCGCGTTGCTGCTTGCGTGCCTCGCGGCTTCAGTCAATATTGCCGCCCGCTCAAACACCGTGGACACAGGCGCGCCCTTTATTGCCGGCTACTGCTCTACATGCGAAGGAAGGTCCCGCCGCCGAGAGCGGCATGCTCGCTGCGCGATTTTCGCGGCTGCCGGCGGTGCTTCTCGCTGTCGCCGTATGTGCCTGCCGTGGCGAATATTTGAGCAGCAGGTGAAACGAGCGCGGGAGAGAAGCACCCCTCCAGGAGCCATCTCTGTGTTCGCTTAACGAGAAGCGCCGAGTCTCTGTCGCCGCCTGCCTTCCGATGTGCCGAGCACGATCGTAATGACCGCGGAGCCATTCTGCCCCCGAATGCCCGACACACGGGCCGCAAAAGTGCGATCAGCGAAAGTCACGATCGCCTTTTCCGGTGCGTGCTCAGCGCGGACAGGCAGGCATGCGCAGCCCAATGACATCGCTCCCAGCGAGACCGGTATAAGCGCTTGCAAATGTCTTGCAACAGGGCCGCCGTCCCGGTTCAAGGGGCAGTGATGAGGGTGTGAGGCCATGTAGACCTCTCCGGACCAGTGGCATACATCAGAGATAACACCAGACACGAAAAGACGAAGAAATAAATGTTGCAACTGCTTTAAGGCTTATCAGCCCTTCAGCAAATGGTGCAATTAAACTACAACGCTATTTTTAGAAATAGAGTATATCGCTAAAGAAACAGGACTACTAATAAAAAAGGTTGTAACTGGAAAGAGAGACGCAAGCGCTAAAGAGGGGTGCGGAAGGGCTATGAATGAAAGTGAAACCACACAGAACATTCGGTGTCGAATATCTAGCGCACGCCTGTTCTGTGAAAGCTTAGCATGAGGCCCGCTTGATAACGATTCGTTTAATCTTCCTATCCTTTTGCCCCTTATCATCAGCTCGAGCAGAATGGGGATTGCATTCACGAAAGCATAGTCATTTCGAAGAAAAGGAGTTTATTCACTTACATGCATAAGACTCCTGAGGGACCAAAAATGCCATTGCACAGTCTCAACCTTCCTTATGACGTTGCTCCCTGGACATCAATAAATAGGCTACTGAGGACACCGTTTTCGAAAGCAGGAATTCTTGGACCATATGCAATGAAGTGTAATCAAATTCGACAGGTCTGTGCTGCTGCTTGTATAGGCTTCATGCGCCCTTTCAAGAATGCGAGCGCCTATTGCCCTCTTTTTCTCCCCTTTTCACCCGTTTATTCATTCCCCTTTGTATCGTAGCAAACAGACGCACTTGCGGTAAACCAACTTGTTTTAAAGCCAATAGTCTTTCTTGGGGACCTTCGACGCAAAAATTTTGATCTATCTGTCTGTCTGTTTGTACATTTGTCCGTTTGTCCACTCTTAACGGCCCCGGGCACTTGAAACGGCCGACTTCATCCGCAGCCCCCACCAATGTTGCTCAAGACTTAGCGTTCATACTTTCATGCAATTGTCAATTAATAAGCAATTCTTGTGCAAGTCTGGGGCACCATAACAACACGTATATATTCTGCATGTGCATCTTTTGCTAGAAAATGCATAAATAAGTAATATAAAGACCATAGCGCTTATAACGCTGCGCTGACCATCCAACGCTTGCACAAAAAGGTGAGTGCTTCCAGCGCTTTGCTAATAGGCGATGGTGGTGGCACCTACTCGTCGCCTTGCATTCCCCACCTTATCACCTCTGAGACGGGCACGCACACCCGTTTCAGAGCCCCGCACTTCGTTTTGCAAGGAGACTGCCATGTGGCGCTCATGTCTCACGTGTGGACGTGACTTGATGCGCTCGTTCGCCTCCACTGCACGCTTGAGGCACTCTAACGCAGTGCCTCCAAAATACCATTCACCGATTTTCTTGCGCAGAACATCAAATTGATTGTTCACTCTCTCCACATGCAAGACCATCGTATTTCGACGACATTTGCAGATTATTTCCTTGCCAATCTCTCTCTTCTATCTCCTTGAAGCGAAGCTGCCACCCGGCTGTCGCCCAGATCAGTCAGTCAGCAGAACATATCAAATGACAAGAGCCTAAAAAAAGGGACTGTGCGAAAATCCGGCAGATACCCCGCATTGTGGAAATCGACTTCACACAAAGCAGTGAGCGATTTTTCGTTTCGAGCCGAGCGCGACGAGTTGGATCGACGTCTTTGAGTAAATTACGTAGTTGTCCGTCACGTTAGAGCAAAGATGCGATCATGTGCATGTGATAAGCAGAGCTCGTCGGCGTAACCAAGTAGTGTTTGGCTACGGTCGTCGTAGTCAATGTTTATTACCTAGTTATCAAAGCGGATAGTCAACACCGCAGCCACAATTGCCGTTTTTTCCAAAATGACACCTGCGTAGCGTCTTTGCCTTTAGTAGCTTGAACAGCTGACGTGGCTTTGAGGTAGAATACTTCAATGTCATATATATAGCCCGGATTCGATTCTCGCAAGAGAGTGAATTTAACAGCAGAGCTGGGTAAGCCTGCCGTAATCTGTGTGTCGCGAGCAAAAAAACTATCGTCATGAACCGGCACGTGCTCTTTTCGCCTTCTTCGTCGTCTTCGTCTTCTGCTTCGCTCCCAGAACACGCGTGCCGATTTCTCCGGAGCGCTATGTGGTAACAAATGCGTGAAGTGCAATCCTAAACACCCATGGTATAACCGAGAAATAATACAATTTATTCGCCGCATAAAGCGACTACGTCGCCGATGCCGCTCCAATCCAAACCACCAATTCACCTTGTGTACGTTAAAGGCAACACTCAAAAATAAAATGCATGAAGCTAGAGATTTTTATTACAATAACACGCTCTCAACGTTCATTAGGGAAAAATTGACCAAATTTCGGAAGACAATTAATCCACCCTCCAGGAGAACTTGCTCATTCATTATTGAAAACGAAATATGTTCAGATTTACAGACGATCTCGGCGGCCTTCAATAGTTATTTTAAGTCTGTTTTTACCGCTGATAACGGCAATGTTCCTTCTTTTCTAACACCCTCTGTATCGGTAGCTATTTCGGATATTGAGTTAAGTCGCTCTGGAGTTCGTAATCTCTTACTCAACATAGATATTACTAAAAGTGCCGGTCTGGACGGTATCCCTAACGCTTCTCTGAAAAGGTATTCTGAATGGTGTGCACGACACCTCATAATTATACTCCAGAAATCGCTTGACTCCGGACAGGTCCCGCGAATTCGGAAGATCGCTAATGTTGTTCCTATTTTCAAATCGGGTAAGAAGGAAATCATTTCTAACTACAGACCAATTTCGTTATTATCCACGTGCTGCAAGCTACTCGAGCACATCATTCGCAAGCACATTATTCAATACCTAACTGACAACAATATTCTTTCACAGCATCAGCATGGTTTCCGCAGCGGTTTTTCTACTGTCACACAATTGATGGAATTTACATATGACATCGCCTCATCACTTAATCACCACGAACAAGTCGATGCCATTTTTATTGATTACTGCAAATCTTTTGACAAGGTATGTCATAAAAAAACTTCTGCTCAAACTTGGTAACCTTCTTACAGGCCCAAATGCTGACAAATTACTTGTTTGGATTACGGATTATTTGCACCTGAGGAGTCAGTTGGTTCGCTACAACCACGAACAGTCGTCACAAGCTCATATTTCCTCAAGTGTTCCACAAGGCTCTGTCTTGGGACCCCTTTTATTCATAATTTACATTAACGATGTCACTCAGGTTATCATTAACACTCCAGTTAAGCTCCGCCTATACGCCGATGACTGTGTATTGTATTCCAATGTACGTAGCGTCACGGACCAAGTTTGGTTGAATGATGTGTTTTCTTTCTTTTGCGAATAGAGCAGAACTTGGCAAATGGAGCTTAATTTTCAGAAAACCGTGACAATAACTTTTACAATTAAAAAGGAGCCATTGCAATTTAGATATGGCGATTCCAATCACACACTAGAAAAAGTTCAGGAATTTAAGTATCTTGGTGTTGTATTCTCTCCAAACTTGAAGTGGCACAAACACATCAACCTTATTTCTGCAAAATCGCTTAAGAAATTAGGTTACTTAAGAAGAACGCTAAAGGGTGCCACAAAAGAATGCAAGCTTGTAGCCTTCAAATCACTGGTCAGGCCTCTTCTTGAATATGTGTCTGTTGTGTGGTCACCATATCTTGCAATTGACATAAATAAACTTGAGGCCGTCCAGCGAAAAGCGATTAAATTCATTTTTTAACCGTTATGACCGTGATTTCTCCCCTTCAGAGCACTACCATGCTTTATTGCTAAACCGTTTAGAACACAGACGTATGTGTGATCGGCTTACCATGCTACATAACATCGTGCACGATTCGGTCCGCATAGCCACACCCATTTCGTTCACCAATCATCCTACCCAGGTGACTCGCCGTTACAATCCGTTGAACATTGTGCCATTCAGATGTTTATTGATTGTTATAAATACTTATTTTTTCGTACACAGTTGACGCTTGAATAATCTGGACACTACCTTGAAACGACTACCACATGTGCTGTTTGTTAAACAAGTGTCCAATTATGTAATTTGATGTTTTTTAATTTTGCTGTTGTTCCTTTTGTTTGATCATTTATTGTTTTTGTAACAGGTGTCTAATTACGTAATCATATGTTTTTTTTATTTCTGCTGTTTTTTTTTCGTTTATTGTAACCACTCCTGCAATGTCTCAAACATGAGACATCAGTATCTGCAAATAAATAAATAAACTCTGATGGGCAAGACAATGACTACAGAGATAGAGAAAAGAAATATAGAAAAAGAGAGAAATTCTATTTGGAACAATTTCTTCATCAGGCGAGATTCGAGCAAGGCTATACCCGTCATTTGAAGGCGAGATTCTTAACCACTGGGCTTTCCAGGCACGCTAGCAGATACTTGTATAGTATAGTAGAGAACATGGAGGTGGGAAAGAAAAAAGGCAGGAGGAAAAATAGGAGGAGAGGAGAGAGTAAAACATAGCATGGAAAGAGAAACAGAAATAGAGGAAACGAAAGGTAGAAAGACAACAGAGAGAGTGAATCAAGAAAAAGAAGAGGAATAAATCGAAAGCGAGCGAGAAATACACACAGAGAGGGAGCAAAAACAAGGAAAAAGCGCTCAATAAATAAAGCGAGATAGAGAGAAATATAAATATACAGGGTCAGCAAAGATATTCACGGAAAACAAAGGAAATACGGGAAAATAAATAAAGAAAGAGAAATTTACCAAAACTTAGCAAAACAGCTACAGCCAGGACTACCTACAGGTGCCCATGATCACTGCTGTCTCTTTAGCATTGTTCCTTCATTGCAAGTTACGCTAATTGTTTTATTTATTAATTGCCTTCTGTCTGTTTTCCCTCATCGACAACACCGTCAACGCTGGCACCGAATTTTCTGCGACATGAGTTGTTTAACGCGTTCGCGTTGAGATTTCTAAAGCCTACTCTCGCTGTTCCTGGGTTCATATATACTGCGTATCATGTGCGGTTCATGTACCTTGCGTACCACGGGCCCTTTTTGAGAGTATGTGCCCCGTACACACGACTGGTCGATAGAGTTTGATGAAGTATACGCCGCAGGCGATTCACGTTCTTGATGTCAAGACCCGTGACTAACCCCCGTATTCTATAGAACGTCCCTTCCCTCAACGCTTCACCTTCACTTGATGGATGGATGGATGGATGCTATGAGCGTCCCCTTTATAACGGGGTGGTGACAAGTATGCCACCAGGCTCGACAAAAAAAAAAACCTTTTTTCTTTTTTGATGTTGGCCTAATGCCTCTACTTCGATAAATTCTATCTTAATGGAAAAAAAGGTAAATTTTCAGCTTAAGTTCTCTGCCATTTACGGCACACTGTCCATATTTTATTTTTCCAATATTTATTTTTGTCCTTTCTCTCTAATTTTCTGCCACCAATACTCTAACCGTCTCTTACTTATTTCAATCGCGGGTGTGTTCAGCTTTCCATTGTTGTCCCTAAAACCCCAGGCTTCCTGTAGGCTCGTTACTCGAGAAAGCCGATGAGAGCGCCATCATGAGAGCGCTCGAGAAAGCCGATGAGAGCGCCATCTTTAGGCAGGGCAAGTCACTGCATATCAGTGATAATTTGCTGCTACTCTTGAGTAGCGCAGCGTCATTTTCAGCCGAGGTGCGGCGCAGTGCTCAACTCTTTCAAGTGAAGGGTGAAGGTCGAGTCGAGGAGCGTTTGTGAATACGGGGGTAAATTGTGTTGGTCAAAGTATACGCGGCTGTCCTTCAATGCCAATTTTGAAACATGCGAAGTCAACACAAGAGCGCACCTAGACGTATGAGGCTAGATAGATAAGATATAAACGGTGAAAGTAATTCTCTGGTTCACCAAAAATGTTTCGCATTGAAAACAAAGTCAAATTCTGTCACATGAAGGTATACCCACCGAAGGACCGAACGGAATGTATACGCTCGCATGCGCATGATAAGCTGTTCCGCCCTCGGCACACGCATGCCTATGCTGATTTGGCATCAACGTCACGTTCCTACATAACACAAGACTGCGGAAATCGCAGTCATATCGCAAGTACTATCGTCCATGGGCGTAACAAAAGGCGGAAGGGGGGGGGGACTTTCAACTTTTTTCACTTTTGCTTGCGTATATATACACGCACACAAACACACGCACCAACACAGATAAAGTGTGGTTGAACCCTCATCTCACCTCCTCCGAAAAAAAATTCTGTCTTCGCCCTGCTGTCGACAGTAAACACTGCCGCGCCTTCGCGCTTGCTTGCAGTGCAAATATGGCATTTATAGCTGGGCACGGCATGCTGAGACTCGCACGACTATGACAACGCTGAAGAGGGCATTGCTGTGAACCAGCTATTGGAAGAACCACGGGACAGCTTGCTGTGTCCTGTGGTTGTTTTCTTCGCGCTGTGTTCGATCATCAGGATCATCATGGTCATTATCATCCTCATAAAGGCGGTTCCTCAGTGTTCTGGGTCTCTGGCTGTCCCCTAGCTCTTTGTCAGTGTGATTGCAGCACTGACATGATATTTGGTGTTTCTTCGGTCACGGTTGCCTTAGTTTTAACAGCGAAAAAAAAAGGCTGAAACAGAAAACGATAATCACATATCTCGATCAACGCTTGTCGTGTAGCTTTTTTGTCCCTCTCTTATTATTATTACTTTTTTGCGCTCCTCAAGTTTACGCATATCAACTAGCCCGCACCTAGACGCTTTTACGTTTTGTTTTTCGCTAATAAAGAGATAAATGCAAATGAAGTCTCCTGGATACGCTTTCATGCAGAATTACTTCATGTTATGCATGAGTGGAAGCAACAAGATGCAACGGGCGGAGGCCTTAATGCAGTGGCCTTGGCTTCTACTTTCGCACTTAGCCAAGCTCCAAGTAAGTGAATCATATAGTATATACTCTAAGTAAATGAATCATACATTAGGTGCGAAAGGCAGTGCACGAGAATTTTTCAGTGACTGCCAATGTTTTTGCGGTTAACGGAGAACGTAAACAATAATTAACTTTCCACGGCGGATGGTGACGCATGGGTCACCGTTTAATATTTTTGATTGTCGATTTTAGTGTCGTTGCTCTGTGAATCATCGTTAGGTCGTTAGTAGCATGTTTGAAACACTGCACACAGGTGCCAAATCACTAGGCAGTCTGTAAAATTCTCGCACTTTCCTTATAGCTCGTAATGACCGCATAAGTCACCACGAAGTGAAATTATTTGAATATTCGTAAATGTTCTCCACTCAACTTTTCTAGTAAGGTAGCCAGAATTTCTTTTCTGGGGAGGGAAGTTTCCACCATGCTTTATGCATGTTCGTGCATGCGTTCATATGTGTACCTGCATAGTATATACGTATACTCAAGGAGAAGGGGTGTTCAAAGTAACCCCCTTCCCTTGGCTACGTCCCTGAACTTTCCTGTTGATGTTGCAATCATAGTTTAAAAATTGGTTAATTATTGACTGGCAAGTAATCACTTAAATCAATGAATGAAGTATCTTACGAGCATAATTATTTAACGGCCACCTGACCCTTTGGGAGGCACTATCTTTTAAAATGAAAATTTTTGCTGAGAGTTTCCAGAACATTTGCGATCATTTAGAAAACGTTTGACACTATTTTTGTAAAAGTCGCCAAAATAGGTTCCTAAAAAATTGTAGTACATATATGTACGACTGTCATTATAACGTAGCAAAAAAAGTCTTACATACGTGTAACGGGCGGTAATACACGAAAAGAAAGAAATTTCAACAGAAACGTTATTTATATACTTAATGCGGCTGTTTAAGTTCCGAACGTTCTCAAGCATTCAATGCACCACGGAAAGCGGTATTTGCTACAAAGATAGCTACTGTGCATTTATGCCAAGCCTACGCGAAGGCGACCTGCTACAGGTACACATCAGCCTACGTGATTTGACTACAGCGATTACCTGCTCCTAAAGGGGACCGCAATTGACGCGACTTCTTCAAATAAACCTTCCGCTACAACAAACATAAAAATGCAGCCTATTCGCCGCTTATTAACTGCCCTGTAGCGCTAACAGCAGCAGCCAAAATCAAGCCCAAAAATGTTTCGTTGACGAAAACTGTATAAAAGGGGCAACAAACATCTCTATTTGTGATGCAAGTGATTCGCTGATTCTGCTTAGCAAATAGGTAAAAGGGGCACTGCTTTCAAGGAGCTGCTTTGGGCGACGGCAGTGCGCAGTCAGCAGTAATCAAGACACGCGCAAAATCTAATTTGCTGTCCGCGCCACATGTAGTAGAGAACTAGGAACTTTGCAGTAGCCTTCTCAACACCTCGATCGATTACACGATCATCCCCGCCGCGGTGGTCTAGTGGCTAAGGTACTCGGCTGCTGACCTGCAGGTCTCGGGATCGAATCCCAGCTGCGGCGGCTGCATTTCCGATGGAGGCGGAAATGTTGTAGGCCCGTGTGCTCAAATTTCGGTGCACGTTAAACAACTCCAGGTGGTCGAAATTTCCGGAGCCCTCCACTACGGTGTCTCTCAATCATATAGTGGTTTTGGGACGTTCAACCTCACATATCAATCAATCAATCAATCAATCAATCAATCAATCATTGGCGGCCTCCTTTCTTCTTCTCTTCTTCTTCGAGCCATCCCAGCATTTTGAGTTCAAGATATTACTGCAGCACCCCGCAAAAAAGGGCGCAGGGAGCCTTGCTTGACCAACGCTCTTCATTTGCCGCATGCGTCGCCTTTCCATTCTGTACCCCATGTGGCGGTACAGCCCGACAGCATTGGCCCGTCTCTATAAAGCTGTCCCTCGAAGGTCATGCAAAACAGCGTTGCGCTTCGTCGGAAGACGCCGAGGCACAGCTAGTTTCGTGATGAGTTGTTTGCCCGCCGCAGCAGCCTGCGCCCAGAGAGCAGGACACCCGAGAAGGCTGGTGGGCCCAACGACGACGAGATTTGCCGGGCCATCATTGTGGCGGCGACGTCCACGGCGCCAGAGCGAGCACACTATATAGCTGCTGCTGCTGCAAATTGTCTCATCTCTAGCGTTAGGGCGCAACGCGAGAGGCCGGAAGGAGGGAGACTTCGAAGCAGCACGAAAAATGAAGAGGGAGTGGGTGAGGATGGCTCTGCGACTCGGGCGATTCCTCGCGGAAACTCGATATTCTTCGCCGGGCAAGAGCCCAATCCGAGTTCGTGCGGGAGCCCGGGTTGCTTCTGCGGGCCCGAAATGAAAGCTTCGGTGGAAGCAGAAAGAGAAGGACCGACATAACAGGGAGGAGGGTTATGGCCCGGGCACTGCCGCCGTCTAAGGAGAGAGAGAGAGGAAACAGCGAGGAGGCGAGAGAAGAACGGTAACTTGCCAAAGAAGAAAGCTGCCCATATGAGCTCGGAAAAGAAATCGATCATCTCCGAGCGGCGGCCATGAAGCACGACTGCGTCTAGCCAACTCCGCGCGAAAGGAGTTGGAGCCCGCTTCTGTAAATGCGCGCGGGGGGGGAAGGCAGCTTCGTCGCCCGACCGACTCCTCCGCGAGTGATGTATTGGGCTGCCGACAAAGCGGCGCTGCTCGGATTTGTCCGCAGCCTTCTTTATTTGCTCTAAATAGGGGGCCCCGAGCTGGTCTCCCGGCGCCAGTTGCAGTGCTTGGGCGACGAACAGAAATTCCCCCGTCGCGAGGATGTCAGAGTGCGCAGCTCACGTCACCGCCGTTCGCTGGCGCGTTGTTCGCGCAGACGCAAGCCAGAGATAAAGACGAGATGGTGCTTACAAAAGTTCACCGAAAAGCAGATCGAGTCGTACACTCGGAAATCGATCGTTGCAGTTAGAACTTGGCTGCAAATCGCGCCCAGCATTCGGCAAAGACGAGCCAGCGTGAAAAGGCGCCCAGTTTTCCAACCGTTTCGTTGCCACCCCTTCTTTCATCCGACCTCTTCACAGTGCCGCCTGAGAGACAGAGAACCGTGCAGCGAATTTCTTTTTCGCCATTCGCACTCGGAACCAAAATGAAAGATTCCTGGCGATTCAGGGACGACTTTTTTATTTTGCCCCGCCTCTGCTGCACCGCCCCGAGGATATTGCTGTTGTACGAGGGAAGTAGTACTCGCTTTACTTCACGCTCTTGACTCTGGAATGCGACGAGCGAAGCTGTTCTGCAGTTGTAGGAAGTTGTACTTTAGAGTATATCTACAGCGGCAATGTCAGTCATCCTCCGGTGAAATGATAAATTGGGAGGCGAAGAAAAGCCTAGCAAGGTTCAAAGATTCAGTACGGCGCAAACTCGAAACGAATACTTCTGGAGAGAACTGTAATTCTGTCATAATAAACACCGGTGCCAAACGTCCGCGGCGCGAAAGCCGACACATAGAGAAAACAGACGCGAAGAACTCCCTCTTGCGTTTGTTTGGCCCCTGCAGCATTGAGTGTTGTACCGTTTCTTCCTTCCTTTTTTTCCTTTTTTCTGTTGCGTTTACACTTTCTGCTTGTGCCATTAGCAGTAAAGTTTCCGTAAAGGAAAAGAAAGAATTGCCATACCTGTACTACGTGTACAACATCAGTGTTCCCGCCACCCTTCTGCTGATTCAAATTTAATTCCGCACATAATAACAGAAACTCAAAGAAACATCTTCTAAGCCATACCGCAATGAGCGCAAATATTGCCACGGGATGGTACTGAAACTCGTGCAAAGTGATTAATCACCATTCATAGTTAGTGATGATTATTCAGTGGGTTGAACAAACTTGCTAATATCCGTTGCTGAAGTATTCAAAGACTGACCAATGTTCTTACATCAACGGATCGGCCATTCGTTCGATGTGAGAATGCAGTGACCATTCCAGCTAAAATTACCGACACTAACACTCATTATCCAATTTTACATCGATAATGGTTGTTGAGCTTGTACCACGGCGCGTGGCACTTCGCCAGTTACACAACTCGTCACCAAGTGTTAGTCTTATGCCTATCGTGCACTATATAGGCTGTGGATACCATTCGCATTTTGGTGTGTATGTAAGAGAAACTAAACATTGAGCATTTGACTTCCAAGTTATTGCAGTATTACTCGAAATGACAAAGCAGATATTCCCGCTTGAACTGTCCACGAAAGTGCTAACCACGCTGTTATCCCGCAATCACAACGAGATGCACAGTGCAGGAAAGCACTGCGCGCTTGAGTGATCGTATATTTGCAGTGGAGTTCGGCAGGATCAGTCAAGCAATCGCGTTTTTTTTTTCTTCTATCCACATCTATGCGTGACGAAGCTTTTTTTAGGCTTTCTATCGCTTCACGTAGCATTCGCAAGTGTCTATATATAGACACTTGCGAATTATTACGTTGAGCAAGGTTATAACCTTTCTAAACGTAATAGTTAATTGGCTCTCTTGCGGATTTTATGGATGCCCATGCACGAAGTTTTTCTCTTGGTGTTCTTCACTACATGAGCCAGAAAACGTGCTTCCAGAGTTCCAAACTGCCGGCTTCATTCTTGACGCAGTAAATGAACGCTCTCTCACGAAAATTATAATTCGCTGATTAACTTTGGACCTAAACAGGCTGCGTTAAAAGCACTGCAGTGTTTAGAAAGCCTATTTTGTTAATGGCGTCATGTGCCACACTGCATGTACCTACGAATAAATATGCGAAGTGTGGGAAAAAACGGGAAAGTTCCGTAAGAAAACTGTTTCTTTTTCTTCTTTTTTGGCGCAGTTGGAAACATTGGCCAACATTTTCGTGGGATATAGCTTAGGCGATACCGAGCGTAATAAATGTGCAAGCAGATTCTACAATGGTTGGGCCAATTTACGACGTGTGCATGCACTTCACGTCGGGGAGACCATTGGCGGGAAACGGGACTCGCTGTTAGCGCTGCAACAGCCGCTATGCTTTTCCTAAGGTAAGGTGACATCTCAACATGATGAAGAAAGCTACAGATAAAGCCAGTGAGACCGACTCTGAATAACAGTTTAAACATCATATTTTACTATCTAGATCAATGCCTCCATAGTCGAAGCCACAAAGAAATAGACATTTCTACGTTCTTTATTTTCACTGCCGCAGCAATTCTAGGAAGCCGCAACCATTAACAAAGAGCTAATTGAGTTCGCGGTGATGCTGTTGGCCTGCCTTCAATCTGTTAAATGCCGTATTCATTTGTTAATAGAGAGAGCGCATTTGATTTCTGGTATTCACATAATGAAAGTTATTGCTTTTGACACTTGGCAATAAACTGTTACTATATATGGAAATAAACTACTGCCACATGCTAAAAAAATTTGTTCTTTTCCATTTTTCCCGAAATTTGGGGGGAAAAGCGTGAAGAAAAACACATTTTTTCCGATTGTTCAAATTTTCTGAAAATTTGAATCTCTATCCATGAAGAGTTCTGTTTCATCTCCTTTCTTCTCTATCAACTCTCTATCCCCCCGGACAGTGATAGCCAACTGGACATTAATTCTTGTTAACCTCCCGTTCTTTTCTTTCCGGTTTCTCCATCCCGTGTATTCTCTCGTGACAGCTTGTCGCACTTGCTTTCAATTTATCACTTTATATCCAAGCAACCCCCGTAATATCCAAGAAAGAAACACGCTAAGGCAGAAAAATGAAAACTTCTCAAGGACGCACATAACACGTGTAGAGAACGCGACGGGCCCGACGAGAAGCAGAACACCGAATACACATACATCGGTTTGGGTGGAATCGAGCAATGGCTTGCACTTTTCGTTTCTTTCGGCGTGTCACGCGGTGCACAGAAGCGCGCCACTGCCAAATGGTCGTCGAGTGAGGTCGTCCAGGCGGGAGTGCGGATTGATTCGTCGGACAGCCCCACGAACGAGAGCACTCAATTAGCCTACACAGCGGGAGGGGCCTGAAAAACAACGTGTTTCCTTCGGAGCTTGCTCGCACATGGAAGCGAGAGCGCGTAGTTTCGGCCATCGTCGGGCGGCGGGGATCGTCGACCCGTCAGCGGCCGATCTGTCATCGGGACCGCGACCGGAGCTGCCTCGGCGGCCATCCATTATTCGGTGCGGCGCTAGGGGCGCCTGCTTCCGCCGTAAATGAGCCGACCCAAAGGGGCTAAATCAGGCCGACGCAGCGTAGTCCCGTCCGGCGTGCGCCCGCTTCGGCCTTGGGGCAGGCCGCGTCATTCGACAGTGCTGCCGGCGGCGCCGGTGTCCATTAGCTCCTTCCACAGGGCGCCGGAAAACGCCGCGCACGACGACATATGCAACTCGCCCGTCTCCCTCCAAGTTCCCGTACGCGAAAGTCTCCTAAAAACAGCCTGGCGCATCACTTGACAAGCGCGTGCGCTCTCTTAGAAATCCAACACCCGGCGGGCCGTCGTCATGAAGCGCTGCGGGGCTCAGAACACCGCAACTCGCCTCTCCACTTGAGATGAACGATTCCGGAAACGTAAAATGACATCGAGCTTCGTGCGCGTTAAATATTTGCAACTTCGCAGCAGGCGTCGCTAAACACAAAAAAAAAAAGTCTTGTGTCGAAACAATTTCGGCAACTGTTCATGCTTCATAGTGGGCGCACCTGCGTTGCATAGCTACAGCGTACCCCCAGAACTACAGACGCTTAAACTTGTGTTTAAAGAACGAAGTAGGTATTCTCGGCGTTTTCCGTGCGAAAGAGTCGCGAAGCTAAACAGGGTTGGCAGCGTAGCGCTTCCCCCGCGATGCGCTGCGCTTACAACGCCAAGTTTCGGTTTTATAGCGAGTATTTCGGCAAATACGCGGTCTTAGGTGGTAGTTCTAGCGCTGACGTTCACCAGAACGAGCAAACTTTCTAGGCCCCGCGGGGCTCACAACTGCGGCGAAAGAAAAAGCGCGACATGGCTCGTAAACACAGCGGGGTAAACCGCGAGGCTTGCTCCATCCCGTGTATCCCCGCCACGATAAGCAACGCGGGGCGATGTTCCCTGCGTCTCACGATTGGCCGAAGAACGTGCGGAGCTTCCTGAAGCCCGAGGTGCAGCCAGGTCATTGCGCGCTCGCCGGTTTGTATGGCCTCTCTCTCCTTCGCGCCGGTGGAAACAAAATCAGCGAGCGCGCGTCGCATTCTAGCTCGGCAGGCGCTAAAACAAACTACAGCGGGACCAAAGACGCGGCCGGCAGAGATAAAATGGCCCAGTGGCGTCGAAACGACGACGTTGAGCCGGACGAGGAACACGCGGAGAATGCACGTCAGGGCGGTGCGCGCGCGCCAAGAGCAAAACAGCGGCCCTCGTAACAGGTGCCGTTCGAGCCCGCCACGGGCCGCTTCAAACGGCGCGCAAAACAGCATCGCGCGCACTCGGTCGCGTCCATCGCGGGCGAGAGGGCAGCGCCGATCTCAGCCGCAATAAACCGCGACAGCAGGGGACAATGAAAGATAAGAAAATGTCGAGAATTACCCTGGCTATCTTGGCCGCCGCTGCCGCCGGTAACTCACAACACGGGGGACGCCATGACACTCACCGGGCGGGTTGCCCCAGAAAAGGTGAGACGGAAGGGAAAGCGACCAAACCACTTTGCGCTAGGGTGCCTGCTTCTGGCCACATGGCCCAGCGCAGTGAAGCGCACTTGAAGGAAGCACGAAGATGCACGGCCTACGCAGGCGCCGTCCTCGAGCGCGAGCAGCCAAACGGCTCGCGCGGACTCACTCTCTAGTTACACGAAGTCTGGTAGGCGGCAATCAAATGCGATGAATAGTGGGGCACTGACGAAACGGGACAAAAAAGTTTTATTATTATGACTGACACATGTCTTTTTCGTTTTAACCTTCGGTGGTTTGTACTTCAATTGAATCTCATGGATGGTGTCCATAAGTTTGCCCTGCACCTCCTAGCAATCCCAACTAGTCACCGGTTATAGAGGTCAAGTCCTCTAGCAAATGTTTTCGACAGCCAACGGCTTCATTCCATCTTGTAGACAAAAGACTGACATGCATATTCTGTTGAACGAAAGGCTGTGAGGTCTTTAATGTCTGAACGATTTCGCATAATATCTGCTAAAGTTGGAAAAGTAGTTTCACCACTCTGAATAAAACAAACAAACAAAAAACTATGTGCGTTTTTTCTGATTTTTCTTCCGCCAAGAACGCTTTACGTTTGCACAAGTAATGCGATACGTCTGTTGTTTCACGTCATATAGCTTGATGAGCGGCCCTTCCTGTCGAAATGTTGGACCATATCATCGTCACCACTCATTCCATGCTTTTATTTGATATCCTTGAACTGACTAACTAGCGAAACTGGGCTTCGTTTGTATGTTCCTGGGACTGACTTCATAACTTACCCTTTCACCATTAGATATGAAATATAGCGCAGATTTGAATTTAAAAAGTAAGCTGGAATTTGGACCTGCTTCTCCAATGCCATATTTTGCACACTGGTTATCAAATGCTTGTTCCATTAACTGTTTCCTCTCCTGCTTACCAACCAACGTGACTGATAACTGCATTGTGCAGCGTTGTTCTGCTGTGAATTCACTCACAATCATCACGACAAGGTCCCAGCGAGCACATTTGACATTTGTGTATCGGTTAACTGCGAGAGTGGTCATTCAGCATGCGTGAGTGACGAGTGAAACAGTCACATGGCCAAGATTATTCTGAAACACTCTACTACTGCTCTCTCTTAATCTATGCCGCAGACATCATAGTGAATGAATGAATGAATGAAAGAATGAATGAATGAATGAATGAATGAATCCTGGTTCACTCAGGCTGTACAATTTGATGACTGACACCCCTGATTTTCATTGTTTTTGTCTCGTATGCTTTCTGTGCGAGAGCTACTTTTTTTTTCTTCAGTTTTACCTTCATATATATGTCTGCTCAGCTATACTCTGCGACTGCATTTTTGACAGGGCTGAGGAAGTTGCAGAAACAAAGTGCATGCCTGCAGCAAATAGTACATAAGTTTGCTGAAGACGCCTTGATGAGATTATTTAATTTATTTCTTTGGTAATACTGTCAACCCTCATGGAGGGTCATAACAGAGAGAACATACATAAAGAATGTACAATGTTCATAAAGTTTGTTAATACCTTGAAAACTCACAATGAAAATTGGTATTTTCTCAAACAACAACTCAACAAATTCAAATAACAATTTAAGAACAATTCAAAATTCACAGTCATTTTTCAAAATACTTGCTATGAACATGAAGTCGCTTACATCACTTGGCACTGAAAAAAAATTAACTTAGCAATCACGTAAATGCGCTTCTACGGCATTTTACAAATCAGTGTCATTTTTTAAAACAACAATTTTGTTCGGCAACTTGTTCCACATTTCTATGACATCTCGAAAAAAAGAATATCGAAATATGTCAGTATTTGTACGGTATAGTTTTATAACGCAATCGTGGTTAAATCGCGGATTTCTTTCGCCTGCAGAATGTAAATATTTGAGCTTATCTATCTTCAGTTGATCGTGCATTATTTGAAGCAATACTTGCAGCCTATATTTATTTCTGCGTAGTTGAAGAGGATCTAGGTTGCATCTCCGTAACATCAGTGTGATTGATTCCTTCCTTCGGTACGTTGAACAAATAAAGCGCACCGCTAGTCTAGCTCTGTATTCTTTCTAGCTTCTTCTTAAGAGTAACTTGGTGGGGACTTCAAACAGCGGATTGATTGATTGATTGATATGTGGGGTTTAACGTCCCAAAACCACTATATGATTATGAGAGACGCCGAAGTGGAGGGCTCCGGAAATTTAGATCACCTGGGGTTCTTTAACGTGCACCCAAATCTGAGCACACGGGCCTACAACATTTCCGCCTCCATCGGAAATGCAGTCGCCGCAGCCGGGATTCGAACCCGCGACCTGCGGGTCAGCAGCCGAGTACCTTAGCCACTAGACCAACGCGGCGGGGCTTAAACAACGGATGAATATTCTAGTACTGTGCTAATAAAGGTGATGTATGCAATATGTTTTACGTCGCGATGCATCCTGCAACTTCTTCCTGCTAATAACTGCTACTTTATTTATAGAATCAGGCAGTTGCACAAAGTAGTAGGCAAAATACAGTTACTGTTCACTTTGCAAGAATGCCTTCCTTTCCCTTTTTCTTAGAGAGTGCCACCTTTCTAGCACACCCGTTTTCCAAAGTAAATAGGGAACTAGTGCCGGGTACTCCAAGCTGTCTGCGTACGCAGGCTCTTGCGTTCTTTTGTATTATCCGTTGGTGCCGCAGGCAGTACAATTCTCTTAGAAAAATATGCTCGTAGTGTGGCCCTAAAATGTACACTGAGCCATAGAAATGTTTCTCCCATTCACATTTTCGCGTATATGATTTTCTAGACATGTTAACAATGCGAACGAGCAAACCCGAAATCAGCCGCTAGCTGCAGCACTCTACTTGCGGAGCAACCCACATGTGCTTGCAGAAGACCCACATCTGTAGCCTTCACTACAATGTCAAGATGGGCTGTCGCCGAGTGTAGTGCATTGTGAGCTTCTCGGTCATTCAGAGTAAATTGGTTACAATGCGTTCCGTGGGACGCCCATTAAACTATTTAGGCTGATATGATCACAGTTCACTGCAGTGATGACGGCTGGAGTAAAAATCAACGACTCAAGCGGGCGTTTACATTTGCAGAGGAGGATCTTCATGTTTATTTTTTCAGCCAAAGCTGAATACAGGAGAAACGAAAGATTGTCCGGCAGTGGTGTCATGAGCGGTCTCCATTGGCTGCGTTATGAGTTACGTCATTCGCAGCGTCGTACCCAAGCACGCGCGCCATCGGCTGCATCGTGAGTTAGCTCACGATGTGAAACGTTTGCAACAACGCTGCGCTGCAGCGTCGATGTGATGATTGCTGGAGCGCTTTCGGTGAGAGTTTCTCGATCGGCACATTGGCTTCGGCTGCGACGTCTGTGACCCCCTGTGGTTCCAGAACAGCCACTCCAATTAACACATTGCAAAGCGCATTTAACCGCTCATACACTCTTCTATGACACAATGTGCGGCATGTGAAAAAACGTGGTAAAATCGAGCCAAGGATGTGCCTAACCTCATTAGGAACCACGAACATGTAACCAATAATTGTGAAAGGATTCAGTGCAGCATCGGGTTGAACCCACTGCTAAACACAGAGGCCGAACGCTCGAACTTTTGCTGGTTAATCATATGTACGGAGTGATTGAGTGGTGATTTTATTTATTTATTTGTTAAGTACTGCTAGCTAAGAAGGCTTTAAGCAGGAATGGGGTTCTAATATGGAAGGTGGCGTAAATATTGTGCACAAAATGAAGTGATGCACACACAGTGATAACGGCATGCTACACAATGAGTACTTTTCAACAGAAATAATATCAACAACCACATATATTCAAGGTAGTACATAACTACATCGTAACTGTTATATTCTAGATATAGCTACTGCATACTGTATGTGGCATATTCCTAAAGCGTATATATATAGTTCACTCTCAAAGAGTTCATTCAGATTTGAGAATAAAGCCGGGATGTAAAAGAAGAATATAGAGAAAACGCGTTCAAAGCTTTTTACTTATGCATGCTCTCATCATCCACATTACAAGAACATATATATATATATATATATATATATATATATATATATATATATATATATATATATATATATATATATATATATATAGTGAAGGTACGGGATATGGCACAACGGGAGCGTTGTCAACAAGGATAAATATATTTATTTCCCAACTGTATCGGGAGGGGTCCTCCCTTCATCAGGGGATGAGGGGATAACTCATCCCCTGATGAAGGGAGGACCCCTCCCGAAACTGTTGGGAAATAAATATATTTATCCTTGTTGACAACGCTCCCGTTGTGCCATATCCCATACCTTCACGAAGACTAACTGGCCCATTGAATTATTCTCCCACTATATATATATATATATATATATATATATATATATATATATATATATAGATATATATAATATATATATATATATATATATATATATATATATATATATATATATATATATATATATATATATATATCTATATATATATATATATATGTGTGTGTGTGTGTGTGTGTGTGTGTGTGTGTGAACGCAAGGAAGAAAAGTAATCCAGGAAAACACTCAAGCATGCAGAATCTAACGTCCGACCTCTTGCTTATGAGCGCGACGTGATACCCATTGAGCCACGAAGAAACACCGCCTTGGACTCCGAAACGGCAAGCTATTTATATCTACCACTTACAGCTGGCGATGGCTATCTCGAGGAATTATCGTATTTTCAGCATTACCAGTGAGATGGCGCAATGAGCACGCGTCGCCAGATCATAACACGGCGGCGCGCACCGTCATCTACTACCCGTGCACGCGGTTATCTCGCGGTGGGGAAAATAGTACGCCTTAGGCTTTCACCAGAACGATTCTATTCTAGTTACTGGGCGCACAAAGGACCCTGCACTCACTGCGTAGTCTCCCTTTGCGAAACCATTGGGATATGGCCATGGGGAGGAAACTATGGGGAGTTGCCATGGGGATATGGGGCTTTGTCAAGCTGTTTTATACAGCTTTTTTCCTCATTCCTAGCCACTTACTGTACAACTGTACGTGGTAAATAAACTAAACTCAAACTCAAACTCAAACTCAAAAGGGCACGCTTTTCAGACACAGCGAAGTGACACCTAAGACACTTATTCGCGTTCATGCGTACCTGAGAGTACGTTTCGTGCGTCATTTGTGCGTGATAAACGTGAGGCACGTTTCCATCTGCTTGCCATTCTTCTCGTGACCATCCAATCGGTTGCTATCACGTTCATTGCTCATTCGCCTTTGCAGCAAAGCTGTGACTTTTTTTTCGACTGATGACATTGCGTAACATTTGACTCACTGTAATCACGTCTTACGGTCACAAACCGTTTTCCACATATCCTCCGTTATTTCTGAAATTAATCGACAAACTGACCTTACATCTTGCTTATGTATGCCACTAGTCCATGCAGTTATAGGTTCATTCGGAGTCGTCACACACGCCTCATTGGTATAGTGCTTATGGTTCTGGACTGTTGACCCGCAAGTCGCGGGATCGAATCTCAGCTGCGTCGGCCACATTTTCGATGCAGCCAAATGATTGAGGCCCATGGGCATAGATTTAGGTGCACGTTAAAGAACTCCAGCTGGTCGAAATTTCTGGAGCACTCTGTTACGGTGTATCTTATAATCATATAGTAGTTTTGAGACGTTAAACCATATCGCTTATTATTACTCGGACTCGTGCGGAATAATCCTCGAACTTAGTAGCATTCATTCAGTTACGTATTGATTGATATGTGGGGTTTAACGTCCCAAAACCACTCTATGATTATGAGAGACGCCGTAGTGGAGGATTCAGTTACGTAGAGAATGGCATATGCACTTGATGCTTTCTGGAATCACAAAGGTGTCGTTGACAGGTACTCACCCCTATCCATATTTGATTTGGCTCACCTCTATTCACTCATACACTGAGACTTATACAGCCTGGAGTGGACTCAATTTAACTGCTCAATGGCTGAAAAAAAAACAGGGCTCCCTAGCAAGCGTTAGACTGTTGAGCATTTAGTAAAACTAGTTGTTGGGTTATATTGAGCATGTTACAATAAACTAAGAAAACGCAAACCAATGGGGAAGAATAGGGGAAAGGAAAGTTGCGAGTTTGCGCTCTTTCCCTTCGCCAATGCTTGCCCGGTTTTTTGCGTCGTATAATTTACTTGTAACTGTTGAGCATGTTGGGCTGAGTTCGTGAATTCAATCGTGAGTTCACCTACCTAAACAAAAAACATGAATGCTTCAAGAAGAGAAAGTTAAACATATATACTAACACCGAGAATCTCAAGACCAGCCTTCGTATATAGCATTCTGGTGTTCACTGTATTTCTGCCGTACACCCGCGACGTTGTCCTTCACATTACGATGACGAAACCGACGTCTTTGCGCTAATTGGAAAGGAATGACGAAGCTTGTAACACGTATGGCTTCCGTTGCTCATGGCGGATCACGGGTAAAAAAAGAAATGAAGAAGAAGAAGAACGCGAAGCAGGGCAGAAACGAAAGAGAGAAGTTCGCAGAAAGTTTAATGCCGTTGTCAGGTGCAGACATGTTGCGAAGGAGCCGGTTGGAAAGTCAAACAAAATTCACCCAGCGGAGGGCAGGGTCGCGGGCCAGCCAAAAAAGAGCAGGAGCAGCAACGAGAGCGAGCGTGCGACGACTCGTGGAGGAGCGCACACACCGAAGCTCTTGCAAAGCCCGGCTGACGCGCTGCCTGCTCGGGCCAAATGAGCAGAAAATTCTCCGTCGCTGGGCCGATGGCTCGTAAACAAAAACAAGCAGCGCACTTTGCTCGTTTCCTTGCTCTTCTGCGGGCGCACTTTGTTCTTTCGCGCGGAAGGAGTGCGCGCTCGGCTCGTGGCCCTTTCTTTTCTTCTCCAGTGTCAGTCGCGTTTTTACCTGATGGGCGAGTCATTAGACGCCAGCGCAGAGCGGCACGTTGAGACACAACGCTCGCGTTTTCTTTTTTCTTTTTGTTCTCTTCTGGTCGCTCTGCGCGCGCACCCTAAGAGGTTCCGTTTATTTACGCTTCAATTTCGCGAAGCCTTGTAAGAGGTCTTTATTAAATAGCTGCGAGCACATATTCTTAATCAACATAGGATCCGGTTCGTGAATAAGCGTCCAGAAGTGCAAGAATAAGCGCTTACGTCTTGACTAAAGAGGGAGAGAGAGGACAGTTTCCTGCTGCGAAACTGCGCCTCTTTGCGTATAGCTTGCACAGTACGTGCTGAGGCAAACGCGGAGCACGGTGGGGAATGGAAGAATCTGAGGCTATGCACAACAGCAACACCGCCGCCGCCGCCACCAGAGGGAAGGCGTTCGTGCTCCGTCCGTGAGCTAAGTCCTATACTTCTATGCTTAAGCACGAGGCCTTCTCGGCACAGTTGCTTGGAAACACGACAGCGAAGGTGGAAGAAGCGAGCCGATAACTAATGAAACTAATGATAACGATAACTAATGCATCCGTATGCTGGTAAAAGCGGGGCTTTCAGAAAGGAGTAGTCCCTTACGTCACATACACAGGGTGGTCCGCGTTTACAAGTGTGATTAGAAAATCAGCTACCAATTTTAAAAAAATGTCTTCTATAAAACTAAATTACTTACAGTTGTATACTTTGGCACATATCACCACGGTACCAACGAGAACACATGTTCAATGTCTTATTTAAATTAGTGAATATAAAAAAAGCCGGAGTTTACCTTTAACGTGTGTATGTACAATATGTTCTCAAAATAACTCATTATTTGGCACTTCAAACACGTTGGTGTATACCCTACGAAGACATTGCTACAAACAGCAACTGAGCATAAAGTCGCATATCATCAATTCTTTTATAAAAGCGAGAGGGTGCCATTTCACCAAGCCATTTCCTGTGGCAGTCAACCACTTTCAGAAGCCGTATGAACCTGCACCGTGTTCGCAACTGGTCCTGGCCGCAATGGAAGAAGGCGGAACGTTTCTTAAGTGGGAGTGTGATAAATTCGTTGTAGTAATTTTGCAGCTTCTATGCTGTGATCACAATCTCACCTCGGGAACACATAAATTCTCGCCACACGCTATAGGACGCTAATGAACATACCAACCGGAATTAATGGTATACGAGACATTTAGCAGGTAATTTACTATACACAAAGTGCTACCAGATGTACTTCCAAATGTGCTACCAAAGTATTCCACAAAGTGCTACCAAGTGGCACAACGCTTAGGACACTGCTTGTGATCACTCGTTCTAAAGGGGCTGGACACAAGTACATGATCATCATCAGGAGTAGATTTATTGTACATAGTCTGCCCCCCCCCCATATGCAAGTAATTCTACCCTGCAAACAGACGTGTTCCACCTGCAGGTGACCGTTTTTGGACGACCAAGCAATATTAGTAAGTGTCTGGTAAAAAAAAAGTTGCATGGCCTTGATGTTCCTAAAAAAGGTATTGTGTTCACGTGAGTTTTTTTCCTCGTGAGAATAATAATGACAATGATCGATTCATGTGCTTGTAAGATATTGGCAATAGCGTTTTAAAGAGAACATCTGCAACTCGCTAATCAGCAAGCTCGCTGCACAGAATTCCCAGGAAATTTACTTTTTGTTTTTCCTCAAGAACATGTCAAACGCCAAAACCATCATGGTAACATTCCTTACGTTAACTCTGTTCAAATAAACACATATAACTCATTTTTAACATCACGTGCTTATGAACTCAAGTGCAAAGGAGCAGTTTGAACAAGGTTTCTCAAGTCTCGCTCGACGCCCCTATATGCTTAAAGGTAGCCCTGCAACCCTTTTTCAGCATGATCAGAAAACGCTGGGGATCGGCAGTCGAGGCTCCTGAGAACACACGAGCCACTATAGTGCAGCACACTGCCAGAAATATTCAATCAAGAAAGTCAGCCAGAAATCGTTATACAGGCAACAGCGCCACAAGGGGCAAATGATAGGAAGAACACCGACGAGCGCTGAACTTACAACTAAAGTTTATTTCCGAAACAGAGCAAATTATAAAAAAGACAACACAGGAACAAAAGATTGAAAACCAATATTTGTAAAAACCAAAAAGAGGAATCGTCTCACCTCAATGCGGACAGGACCAATAGTGCACTTCTTTTTCCGTAGAAGCGATGGACGGGATGCTCACGGAGGTATTACCAAGTCTACCAATTTCTGCTGCCTCAATTATCTCGTGCGTTAGCTGGAAACCACATCGCCCCACCACTCGACACCTTTCAAATAGGGGTTTGCATCCAGGAGTGCCCCAAATGCTGCATGAAGGGCTAAGTGTCCACTGTTTATTTGGTGAACCAGCGCCACCTCTATTCTGTCAATGCCAGCCAAATGCGCCCGATTCAACTGTTCACCACCTCGAAACCCATGAAATCTTTTTTAATAAAGTTGTATCCTCCTCCACCCCTCCACCTCTTTTAGCCCTTTCCTGCTTTGGCCATCACCTAGCAATCACCTGTGCTTTGCGGTGATGTGGAAGAGAACCCTTCATGCAGTGCCTCACGACGAGAATATATTTTTTTGTTCAGTTGTGTACAGATTTGTGGGGCGGCTTCTTGCACTCCTCGTTATCACAACATTGGTGGTCATGCTGGCTCTGTAAGTGATACGGTGTTTTGAGATAGCGTGTCGCCGTTCGTGGCACTATGCGGGCAACTAATGAGAACGTGTCACGGTGACGCCACTGCACAAGTAGCACTGTGAGGTGGCTGTGGCATTGCTTCTAGCTACAAAAAAGTAGCACGAAGCAACGTACCTGACAGACCTATGCTATTGGAGAGGGACACACGTCTATCACGTTTCCGCGGGAAAGCGCTCAGACGCACGTGTGAAGCGAGCAGTGCGACCCCTCATATAGCACCGCATCACGACCACTTCCTCAACTAAGGCGGACTGACAGCTCCCGTTGAGAAGCGCGCGTTTGTACTGGCATTGAAGGAAATAAAGGAGGCGTTGGGCGAACATTGCTACCTGTGTTCGCGCAACGTTCGTTCACGCATCGGCAGGTGTGACCGAGACACTGCTTACCGCATGTTAGCGGGATGATGTATACCACACCCTCTACAGATTTTGTATAGCGGTTTCAATGATTCACCTGTCAACTCGGCTCCTTCTGCTCTAGCGATGTGATTTTCACGGCAAGCTGGGACAACTTCCGAGGAGCAGAGAGTGCCACGTGAACCTGGACGTGTTTTCCCACCTTTTTCAGTCCGTGGTAAACACCATAGATATAAGGTTGCCATTGATATAAGGTTGCATTAAGGTTATAGGGAAGGCAAGAGCAAGGATAAGGGGAAACATAAAGGTAAGAAAGTCATGGATGTTTAAACACACACACTTACGAACATACAGGCGCACACACAGACACACAGACACACAGACACAGACACAGACACAGGCACACACACACACACACACACACACACACACACACACACGCACACACACACACACACACACACACACATACACACACACACACACACACACACACACACGCACACACACACACACACACACACATAAAGAGAAGAGAATGAACTTACAGCAAGACAGTGTCATAGTCGTTCAGCGAGACCAGACGATCCTAGAAACTTCAGCAGCGCTTTCATCACTGCTGATTAGAAGCGCGAACGTCGCCAAATTCAAATATTGATTTCTAGGAAAGCGGGCTGATCCTATAGAGCAACGGTGCTGTGATGGACTGTTTTTGGGAGCTATAGTGAGGGCAATGCCACCATGTGTACAACGGTTTCATCGCTGCCACCATGAACACAGACAGCACTGTCTACCATTCGGATTCGATAAACATAGATGTTGGTCCATGACACTCCGAGCCACAGAAGCACTCGTGCGCTTGGCTTTGAGAACACTTCAAAGAACCCAGACGTTCAAAAATAAATTGATATGGCGTGCCTTGCACTGTACTGTTGTATGATTTCACGGAAAATCTGTTTCACTGAATGTTTTCGGATGCAACTTTAATTCTGGTCCCTGTGGCTGCGCTTCAAATCCTTCGACGCAGTTTGCGCTACCGATCACACCAATATTGAACTTTTCTCGGTGAGTGATCCGGCTGCAGAATTTCCGGAATTTTTCTGCCAGGCCACGTCGAACGCGTTCTGTGCCTCTCGTGCCGAGCCTTGCACGGCCTCTCGCGTGGCCGTGCTTTTGCAAAAAAAAAAAAAAACATGTCTATGCAAGTTGAAGTAGAAGGGGTGGACATTACCCCCGAAGAGTGCCTTGAATCGGGCTGGACAACAACCATTTCGAAGCGCAAGCAACACGGCGCGTCCGAGCAAGACGCGCATGCAAGTTCGGTACAACGTGGTGGCGTCTCCGGCGGAGGTAGCGCAATCACCGGCGTAAAGAAGCGTCTGATCGCTGCATCGAGACTACCTCGTCTACCAAGGGAGCACTATAGAGTCATCGTCAGACCCCGAGGAGGCATGAACGTCAAGTATGTTAGTCAAATGAAAGTGGCCCACGCTTTGACGTTTGCATCGCAACTAAGCCAGGCAGAGATAGCTGATGACATTTTGTGGCCCAAATCTATGCAGAACATTTTCGTCGTGAGTACACCAGCTGAAAATAATGTCCGAGCATATTCCACAGTCGAAGCAATCACAGTCGGGAAGGCCAGCTATGAGGTCAGCTCGTACTTGGCTGCACCAGACAACACGTGTAAGGGGGTCGTCAGAGGCATCGACCTAGACTTCAATCACGAGCAGCTGAGCAGCATGGTTGTTCAACCAAGAATTCTGAGAGCACTAGAGGTCAATCGCATGAAGAACACTGCAACGGTCGTCGTTCTCTTCGACGGCTTGAAAGTGCATAGCTACGTGATGCGTGGGCAAATTATGATACGTTGCACGCTTTACCGTAGACAAAACGATGTGTGCTATGCATGCGGAAGGCTAGGCCACCACGCCGACGTGTGCCCGGCGCGAGAAGATGGGATTTGTAGAAGCTGCAGGGAGGCGTTGTCGTCCAAAGATCACGAGTGCACCCCCGAGTGTGCCATATGTGGAGGGCCTCACCCTACAGCAGACAGGCTAAGCAGGCAACGATTTCAAGTACCATATGTAGTTCCTCGATGAGTGAACGTCAACGCGCCAAGTCCCTTGCGCCGACCGGCACCGACCAGCTGCGAAGCCGCAGCAGATCGCTGTCGAAAGGGCACACTGGACAACCAGTGCCACGGTCATCATTAAAGAGCGGTCGCTCCAACTTAAGGGGGCGATCGCGATCCAAGGATGCATCTGCCCTCGACTACAAACGCCGCCCGCCGGTGATACTCGCTGGGCCGACTTTGTCAAGGAAACGCCATCCATGGTAATCAGGGAAGCGCCTCCACTGCCAGAGCATGGCGCGGTTAAGATTGCATAACTCGAACGCGAAAATACTTTGCACGCGTTTTTGAGCGTCTTCAAGCTGATGTAGCTGAACTAAAATTGGGGACCGCGTCGTCGCCCTCGCAGTCACCTCCCCCTTTGGGAACAGCAGACGTGCTCATTGAGATGCCGTCTGAGGCCGCTGCAGACGAACGTCCCGCAACGAAGAGAGCTCTGTCCCAGCCTTTACGAGATGAGGGACCGCGAAATCGTAAATCTGAATTTAACAAGTTTAAATTGATTGATACGTGGGGTTTAACGTCCCCAAACCACCATATGATTATGAGAAACGCCGTAGTGGAGGGCTCCAGAAATTTCGATCACCTGGGGTTCTTTACCGTGCACCCAAATCTGAACACACGGGCCTACAACATTTCCGCCTCCATCGGAAATGCAGCCGCCGCAGCCGGGATTCGATCCCGTGATCTGCGGATCAGCAGCCGAGTACCTGAGTTAGAACACATGCTCTGGCAGTGCCCCTCATCACGCGATTCTCGGCACATGACCGAAGAGGAATGGAGCTCTGCGCTCAGGAGCTCAGAACTTGCACATCAACTCTGGGCTGTCCAGAGGGCCCATGACGTGGCGGTGAGGCTCGGCCTACCCGTTCCGACGTGTGAGCGGCTCGCTGCTCCCTGAGGTAGTGTTCCTCAGGACCTCAATAAAGTTCTGTGTCTGTATGTATGTAGTCCTATAATATAACTAGACATTTGTTGTATCAGTATACCCTGCAGCATGCACGTAATGAATAAACGCTTTCTGCTGAACTCTTACATGCGTTTTATAGTTTTAGTGGTGCAAAAACATGTGCGTACGTGGTAAACCTCGATGTATGCCACAAGGCACTGTCAGCCACTGAGCTTTCCTGTCTAGACTTATCGACAGTCCCATTTACGTGGTGAACACAATGAGGAAAATAAAAGCATACTCGTGCGAACAGTGGTACTGAAGTCATCGCACCAATATGGGAGCTTTCTGCAATCTTTCTTAATCTTTTTTTCATTCATATGAGCAAGAAGTAAAGAAGCGGTTCAGTCGCACTACAGCAGTGCGTAATTGGCGGAACACAAGCTAAGCGCGTACAAACAGCACAGCAAAAGCGTGATTTAGTGCGAAAGCGTGCATACAGTCGCCCAGGGCGAGCAAGGCAGAATGCGCTTGAAACGCGAGTGATAGTAATGTTGCATGGCCTTCGTGCATCAATCAATTCGGCAGAGAGGAACGTAGATATTACCAGTAAACTGCAGTCAACGCATTTTATTTTCCGTCAGTCGACTCAAACCGCACACAGTGAAGTACCTCTGCATCAATTTGTTTACGTGCCACCGACCCCCTATCCACATTACCGCGGGGACAGTGCTGCCTATTATAGCCCGATCTTGCCGCGAATAGTTCATATAATGGAAATAAACAGGTTCAGGCGCTGAAGGCGGGTACGGAGAAAACACGGCGTATTTCATCCAGATCGAGCGTGTGACATCGCGCGAGCAAAGGCATCTTTGCAGCTGTGTTGGTTGTTGATAGGGAAATGGCTTCGTGCACGCCATTTTTAGCAGCATTATCGGCATGTACTATTACCCGTGGATTATGAGCATTGTCAGCAGAATTATAGACAGTTAAAGAAATCGGCAGATCCCACGTGCCTTGGTAATCGATGTTATGCCAAGCATGTGGATGAAAGGTGAATGTGTTTTATCATTTTTTTTTGTTGAGCAAGACGTTATGAAGTAGTGCTATATATATGTAGTATAAATTCGCGCACACACATACTTTAAACAGCCGCGTTTGTTTTAATTAGCAGTTATTTGCAGTTGCGTAACGATGCCAACAGAAACATGGATTTTAGCAACACCTGAAGCGGTAAGCTGATATGAAGCGCTGGTGTTTGCACTGGTGTGCGCGATGATGGTAGCCCTCAACATTGCTACACAAATCAACTTCAGCGGATGGCGCCTAACTACAATTTGCGTTAACCCAACATGACCGCTGTATCATAGGGGTACATATGTAATGTTTATAAAATCGCGTAGCCAGTATTGCTACCACAATTGGCGTTTCACGAACATTAGGGTCTATTTGAAAAGTATATACGAGGCCTGGAGTTGCTCCATGGTAGAATACTTCAATGCCACGCAGAATGCTAGGGTTCGATTCCCGCCGGGGCACTGATATTTATTGTTTGCCTTCGTTCAGTCAACGCTGCCTGTGGTAGCCTTTTCTTAACGCTCAGGTGTTAAAGTTACTCATGTGTGTTCTCGCCGTTCCTGGGTAGACATGAAATGTCAATCACCTGTGGCACATACCGCCCCCGTGTTTGTACCACTGCTTTTTGGAAAGTGTTCGACGGCGTACGCCACAAGGTTGTGACACTATTCCTGTCATGACCTTCGAGCCATATTCGTCAAGCCATCTTACCCTTCCGCACTGATTTTGGTGTACCCCAAGTTAAGGGGGTAATCATGGGAGCACCCAGACCTATATAGGCGGATATATACGCAGATAGACGCGAAAAGGGCTTGTAGTTAACGCTTCGCATTTAAAACAAGATTCGCGCTGTACCTAAACGTCAGCTTGAGCCATAAAACAAGAAACAGAAAACTTGATTTGTTATTCAGTCACACCAGATATATTTCTGCAACCTTTTTTTTTCTCCCATTCTTCACTTTATCTGGCTCTGTGGTAACTCATGAGATTTCTCCACCTCCACCGATGATTTTTCTTCTGGCACCACATTGTAATGTTCCAACAAAACGGGATCAACGTTGACCACTGAAGTACACCTTACAGTACAGGTATCATAGTAAATCTAGTGTACCGAGAAAATGAGAGAGCCAGAGGTGGAGGAATGAAGCGAGCAGAAAATAAGTGCTGGCAAGCGTCAGAAAACCTCTGTGCTAACTAAACCCGCACGTACGTGTCTGCATGGCTGGAGTCCTGGTTTACTAAAACCACTCTATTTGTATCGACTGTGGCCTAAGCAATAACGTGAGCTCTTTCACAAGTATTGACGGCAAAGTGGCAAGAGAGATGTACGACAAATACTTCCGCGTTAAAAAAGAACGTATAAATACAGAACGAACGAGAAGTGGAGGCGTGCGTGCCTGTTTGGTGACAAAGTCAATTTCCTCGACGCGCCGCGCGCATGCACGTCCCTCTACACGTCAAATCGCAAAGCTAATGATGCTCGACAGCAGACGGATCGTTCCGCAAACTGGGTAAAGCTGGAACCAACTACACACGAACGTTGCGAATGTGTACAACCGTAGCGGCAGCGCTGTCGTGTCGGGCTTTCGCGCAAAATGGAAAGTACAGAAGCGTGAGCCGTTACTGGCGAAGGAGAGCAGCTAGGCCATAGCGTTCGGCACTTCGGTGGGCGGCGGAGGAAGAAATTGGCGTCCGAGTTCACGGTTCTATATATTACAGCCGGAGATAACGCATCGAGGTGCGGCGGTGAGCTGCGCGTTTCTGCAATATCGATATCGTCGCTGCGCCGCGCTCCTCCAGCGTGCTCGCGGGAAAGCTCCCTGAAAAACCTTTCGTTTTTCTTGTTCCTCGCTTCTTGCTCTCCTCCCGCCTTTCCATCCTCAAGCTTTCTTGCTTTTCTGCGGCTGCTTCCAGAAATGCGGTAAGCCTTGAAAATCGGAGCCAGCAGACGTTCTATTTCTTTCCACAGCATCTCCCTCGCGTATCCCGGAGGCCGTTTTAGGTGCAGTGCGCTTTCGTGCAACCACGCGTCCGTCCCTCCCACCGCCTCCTTTTAGAGATGTGTGTGCGTGTGAGCACGCGGGTGCGCGCGCGGCGACGTTCAATTTGTTCCACTTTCAGTCACGCCTCCCGGCGGCATCGCGCTCCGAAATGCTCTTTTTCAGGTTGGGTGACGCTTCTCCCATCCACGTTCGTGCGATCTTCCTCAACGCAGCAGCGATCGCTGACGCCGAAACACTGTATACAGAGCATAAATAACGACGACCGAGTGCACGATGTGGGGAAATGCGCGGAGATGGACAGAATGAACGAGAAAATAAGCGAAACCCTGAGGGTGCTCTAAATACACCACATTCAACGCCGACACGGGGTGTTGCACTTCCCGCTAACACAGTGAACACTCCAATACCTTAAAGAGTGTAACAAAAGCTGTTGTTAAATTATAAATTCTTAATTGCATTCACCCAACTTCACTAACAACTCATTATGGGAGTATATGCAGCAATAACATCAACGCTCGCGCTTCAACCACTGACGCGTTTAATGGGAATGCTGCGAGTTAGGTGTCTGGAGATTTTCATAAAAAATTGCTGCCTGGGGTGATTCTCTTTGTTGAAAACACTTCGGCACCAACGTCAAACTTATGTAACTTCTCATTACGTACTGTGAACGCACAGTATCCGTCCAACCAAGGCGACCTTCGTGTCCGTAATAATATTCAGCGAAATTCGCGACCAGGCGTTGTTCGAGAAACATCCCTCCCATTCGGAATTGATGAGTACGCGACTAAAGGCGATTCGTGGAAAACTTATAGCCCAAGAGCCACTGTGAAACACACCTGAAGTGCAGCGACCAATGTTTTGCTCTGACGTCGATTCTACATTCTACACGTGTACGCGAGGTTGGACATCAAGTGAAACACCATTTCAGAATTGAGATGCACCAGACGTCATTCTTTGTCTTCATCTCTCATATACAAACTCGTCTAGTTGAAAGGTTCTTTACTCGTTCCCGAGAGCAGCACCGAAAATTGAAGTGCGCACTAAGCATAAATGAATAAGTAGATAAATGAGGCTCTAGAGAAACAAATAAATGCAGTTTTCTGGCGAGTGGCATCAGTCACTTAAGTTGACGCTCATGCACTTCGTTTTTCTTGTTCGCATCATAGACATCCCACAATTCAACATGCCATGATACACTAAAGATTGTGCGAGGCAACACTTTCCGGAAGATGTGGAGCAATGTGAAAACGGCAATCGTTGCAGATGTCCTAAACCTTTCGCAGATCATATACTGCATCCGTGGTGGAACTACAGGATCAGATGTGCATTTAGTTTAGGAAGAAAAAGGAGTTCCCTCCAATCAGAGGGAGAGGAAGAGAGTTTGAAAGAGCAGTTCATTAAAGACGTCGTGTATGCAGGACTCTTGACATGGGTAGCCACTCTAACATGGGTGCAATCGAAACTGTCATCTGCAATTCACGTTCGTTTTTTCCTGCACATGAATTGTTTTTGACCATTATTTTAGTATATGAAAGTCAAAGTTACGAAGACTCACTGAGAGCGCATTGTTTTCTAATGCATGTCCCTGCAAATGTTGCGCTGTAATCACATTTTCGTTCTGCGCGTGTGGAAGCTTTTTCTGTCCAGCATAGTTAATTGTGAGCAGACTAAACCCATGGTTTGGTCGGGATTGAAATAGCTGGCTATGCGCAAAGCATAGGTCCACAAAATGTGCAACTCACTCAGACTCAATCAAGAAATATTTATTGTGCTTTGGTCTCACTCAGACAAAGACTCGTTCCTGAGCCAGACTCGCTTGGAGTCACACTCACAAAAACGTTCTTCAACTGAACTCATTCAGACTCAAACTCAGCGAAATATTACTCATCCGAACTCACTCATACCAGACTCACGGCCCTACCCGAGTCTGAGCGAGTCCGATTGAGTTTATTGACCTATAGCGTTAAGTAATAGGTTCGAATACTCACCACAGATCCACGCCGTGAATCCTCTGTGGTTAAGTGGTTAGTGTCGCGCACTGAAGAGCGCGAAGTCGCTTGTTCAACACCCCCACTGAGAAATTTTTGCCGGTTTTTTTTGCAATCTATTAGTAAATATTTCACAATTTTATATCCATGACGGAAACACGTTACAGAGCCGTGGTGGACCCTGGGCAAAAACACTTTCGTGGTCACTTGATAGGTTACGGAGCCGAGGCGAAACAGGCAAACAACTATTCACCCGTGATTCGTGCCGCTGTCAAAAAAAATATCCATGTGTTTTGCTGCATGCAGTATTTAAACACTCTAAATTTCATATTATGATTGTGTAGCAAGTCATTTAAGACACTCACTACTACAGAGAAAAGTCTGTGAAGCTATATGCTTTGGTTAAGACAAATAATTTTTGTTCTTGTTTTCTTCTTGCACTTAAGTGCATTAGGGTACTTCTAGCATAAAAATACTTAAACTGAAGATGTTTTTTTATGTTTGTAGCACTTAAGTCGGAGATAATTTTCCAAGAATACAAAGGTATGGAAAATATTCACCACGCTTCGTTATACATTTCGCAAACACTGACACAATAGTGGTTACTTTGTGCCTGTGGCAGTGCTAAAAATATACTAACACTTTCATTTACTGTGAATGAGCGACAGCTTTTACTAGGATTGTTGCCGTGATTGTTGCTAAAGTTGTTAAGTGTTGCAATCTATAAAGCTTCTAGTGCTTCAATTTTAACACCACTTAGCAAGACAGTGTTCATATTCCCCAGCTTATTCATTTTGCGAATACAAAACTGGAAGAAACACCACTAACTTCAATTAGTATTGCCAACCAGGGGAAGCCATTCAGGAGAGGCGCAGTTCGAGGGTCTAAGAGAGAGTGATCCATCTTTCAAAATATTGATTTCGGTGCTGAATTTAGCATCTCCATCAAACTTGCACTGCATCGAATTTATTTCCTGATGCTCCTGGTCAGAATAGCATTCCTATTTCGACAAGGGGTCATCGATTTCTGCAGGTATGCGTGTTGTGACGGCCATACTCTTCATTTTCTGCTGTACCGGGCTAAAAATAAGAGTGACTGAGACAAGAAATACATAAATCTTATCATGGTGCAAAGCGCTCTTACAATATCGCATAACCAATCTTTTATGTAGTACATCAAGGTATATTGGCATATGCATACCCTGCATGCACCGAAACAAAAAGTTTATACCAACAAGACATTAAAAATATCATTTTAATTAGTCATGACGTTCAAATTTTACATGTAGCTGAATACCTATAGAGTAAGGCACAACACGCTAAGTTATCCGGTAATTTTATTCACTGACGGCTCTTCATTTGTTTCCAAAATTTAAAGTGATGCGTTAGCTCTGAAGTCATACACTGCATGACAAAACCGATTTCATAGGAGAGGTCGCGATCAACTATGACTCCGAGGAATCGGTGGGTCTCCACGTAGTTGATCGTGTGTCCGTTAATTTTAATAACATATGGGCTCATCGCCTTATGCGTGAATGCTATAAGCGAGCATTTCTCTGATGTCAGCTCTAGTCCCCGTTCTTCCAGGTACTTTGTCGCTATTGTAGCCGCTCTCTGAAGCCGGGCACGCAAATGAAGGCGTGTTACGCCTGACGCCCAGATGCAGATGTCATCTGCATATATTGATAGATGGACAGATTCTGGAAGTGCGTCAACCAGGTCGAGTAGCGCTAGATTGAAAAGTGTGGGGCTAAGAACACTACCTTGAGGCACACCACGACGGGTGCAATGATGCGTTGTTGTGCCATTCTCCCTCACATCGCCCTCACATCGCCCACATGAAAACTAAACTCACCATGATCACCCACGTACTGAGGTTTCTTGCTGGAAAAAACGTGGGGTGCATCGGTACGAGCAATGCTTCAACTCTACACTGTTCTGTTCCTCGGTTATATGCGATACAGCTTACCCGTGCTTTGCTGGATCCGAAGAACAAACTTGCTCGTCCTCCAGTCGATCCAAGCCCAAGCACTGAGAATATGCCTTGGTCTCCCGAGATGCGCGTCTACAGCAGCGACAGTCATCATTGCGCGTGATTATCCAGTCAACGCATACATCCGCGTAGACGCTTTGAGAATGCACATAAGACATTTTGCTCGGCTTCCATCTCATCACCTAGCCTCACTTCGAACTTCTAGGCCCAACTCAGCGTTCAGCGCAACTGTAGCTCAGCATTACGCAGTGCTTCCATTGCACTTCACGCATGCAGCACGGCCGCCGATACCAGTATGGTGCCTACACCCACTCAAAGCCCTTCTTACAATTCGTGGCATCCAAAATAAGAAAACGTCGTCGCATCTAGCCCTGAAACAGGCCACATTACTCTTCCTGCAAGAGAAGCACAACGGACGCCTTCACATTTACACGGATGGCTCGGTGTCTTCAGTTAGCTCTGCAGGGGCGGTGGTTATTCCCGCGAGGCACATCACAATTAAATTCATGACATCACATTTGACATCGTCGACAGCTGCAGAACTCGCCGCCATACGTGCAGCTTTGGAGTTTATAGTGGAAGAACCTTCGGGAATTCGGTCTATCTTCTTGGACTCGAAGGCAGCTCTTCAATGTCTTATGTCACCCTTTCGCCATGGACCTAATGAACAGTTAGTAGCTGAAATAAGGCTTCTTCATCACCAATCAATCGAAAAACAGCACAGCATAGTGTATCAGTGGATACCAGGTTATTGCGGTATATATGACAATGACCGCGCAGACGAGGCTGCTAGATCTACACACGATGGTACCCAATACACAGCCATCCCGTTCTCAAGAACCGACGCAGCTAGAAGACTTCGTTCGCTTGCACGTGACCTCACACTGGTACAGTGGAACTCAACAGACTTCCCAAACGCGCGCCTGCATAACTTGGATCCCGATCTGCAGCTTCGTCTTCCCCCAAGGATATCTCGAGCTGAGGAGACTCTTCTATGCCGCCTGTGGCTTGGAGTGGCCTTCACGAACGCATACTCTTATCTCATTGGGATGGCCAGCTCTCCTACATGCACTTACTGCAGCTGCGAAAAAACCATTGCGCACCTTCTGTGTGGGTGCACCCATTTCAACGCGCAAAGACAAGAACTCACTGCAGCTCTGGAAAGACTGGACGATCGACCTTTGTCGGAACAAAGGATTCTGGGTCATTGGCCGAGCCCATCCTCAGCCCAGAAGGCTTTGAAAGCTTTGGTGCGCTTTTTGCGGACAACTGGCTTCAAAGACAGACTTTAGTGTCTTTTACTCTTTGATGTTGCCTTTCCTCTATCGCATTTTTTTGTAATTTTTCTCTCTCTTCGCATTATTTCTTTTTAACATCTTTCATTCCCCTCACCCCTTTCCCCAGCACAGGGTAGCCAGCCGGTCTAAGAACTGGCTAACCTCCCTGTGTTTCCACTTAAACTTTCTTCCTCCGATTTCATAGAACTGCGCAGAAAGTACTAAAAAGAAAAGACCGTTCAAGCACTCCGTGCAGATAGTTAACCAGCGAAGCAGAAACGTGTGGTCATAGGTAGTTGTAGACATCGCAGCCGATTCCAAAGTGTCACTTGAGCAACTCCCGCCGAAAGCAGGCGTTGGGCCCGGCGAACGCATTGACGCTGCTTTGCCTGTAATGCCGCTTCCTCGGCTCGCCATTGTCGCTTGTATTCGTTTTGGAAGGCTTCCGTATCCTCAGTGCGGATTTGTGCTTGTGCTTCACCACCTGGACATGTTCTTGTACCCGGAATGCTACATATAGAACCGATGAACATGAATTCTCTCACGAATTAACTGTCGGTGCTGTTCTTGGAACGTTGCCCCGCCGTGGTGGTCTAGTGGCTAAGGTACTCGGCTGCTGACCCGCAGGTCGCGGGTTCGATTCCCGGCTGCGGCGGCTGCATTTCCGGTGGAGGCGGAAATGTTGTAGGCCCGTGTACTCAGATTTGGGTGCACGTTAAAGAACCCCAGGTGGTCAAAATTTCCGGAGCCCTCCACTACGGCGTCTCTCATAATCAAATGGTGGTTTTGGGACGTTAAACCCCACAAATCAATCAATCTTGGAACGTTGTTTGTAGTTCGGGCATTCGACCAATCCGTACCCTCCCCATGTGGAAGTTTTAAGTTGAAAGTACTGCGCACGCGCTCGGCGGCACAGCTGCAGCAAGAGACGAACGACGGTGACGTACAGAATGACGAAACTGACGGCGCAGCCAATGTAAACAGTGTTAGTTTCACGTGGCGAATAGATTTTTGTTTCGCCGTACAATATACAGCTTTTGATTTAAAAGACGTGATCGTGATCAGAGTAGTCGGCTATTTAATAAATATCTTGACGCAGAGACGGCATATCAGTTTCTTGAATATTCGTTTTACGTAACTTGTAGTGACTTGTAGTGATTTGTAGTGCATGCTGTGGCTTCTATTGACTGCCTACAAAGATGATAAGGCCAACACCAACTTTGCAACTGCTGATTCTGAAGAAGATGTCTAGAAAATGAATAACAATAAATAGAGCCAAGAATATAAATTTAATGCACTACTTTCTACAGCTGATATTTTAGTGGGAAGCCAAAGACACTGATACACTTTGTTATATTTGTGCCGTTTGGGGCCGAAAAATTACCGAAACTTGCAAGAGCTTGATAAGGAGAAGATTTTCTGTTAAGGTTGACTAAATTCTGCATGTAGATATGAAGGGTTTTTTTTGATACAAGAAAAAGCAAATATATCAACACGTGTAGGACACTCATGTTTTCAGGAATGTAACATATAATTAGGGTTCACTTTTAATAAACATTTTAATGCATGGTGGTAACGTGGTAGTCTGGTAAAAGGTGCCGAAAGACAAAACTCACAGAATCCCTTGTGCACTCCACTAAGACGGCAGGAAGGCCAAAGCCATTTCTCTTTTATTCTCACCCTATGTTTTCATTATTCCAGCCACGCCGCCCTCCGAAAGTTTTCTGCGCCTAACATAGTTTTGCATTGCCTCCGCGATCACCTCACCGTTGAGCAAGTTACATTGTCATTTAATAACGTCAGAGTTACGTCATACTAATGTCACAAGTATTGGCGATGTGTGACGTCACGATGAAGTCAGGTCCCAGCGTCATCTCGTGATGATGAATGCCGGTCAATTTTCGCGTTTGATCAGTAACGCATGCAGTCAAACAACACCAGACCACTTCGGTGGATTCGGCCCCTTCAAATACCGAGCTTCGTGAAAATGAGCCACTTACATTTTACGTGAATTTCATTGAAGGCTGGTCATGTATTTCAAGTGCATTGACATGGGCGCAGGAGTTTTATCCTTCAGCAAGAGCTTCCTTTCGAGTGCTCCTGATCAGCTTCGTTTTCCGGTATGCGCCCGTGTACACGCTTCCCGCAGATCTCTGCTGTTAACACAAGAAGCACGCTTGCAGTGTCTCGGGGCGAAAAACGATGTCTGCCAGCGGTATTTCTAGTCGACGCGTGCTTTAAAGAATGTAACAGTGATTTACGTCATCCGAAGCTATTTCGACAACATTTTTAGACTTTTGAGATAAATGCTCGGGAGTCAATCTGAGCCTTCAACTTCCCATCAACAAATCATAGAGACAGCTTCAATGGTCACACCATCTTATTTAGTTTTTCATTCTTCAGCTCACCCAATAAACGCAGGCTATCAAATCAAACCATCTGTGTTATTGATGAATTCAAGTTTGGTTGCATTTTCGGTTCGATTGCGGGCCTTCTGTCAAGTTGCTTGTGTTTCAAGCAATTTCTACCCGTAGTCTCCTCCATCGTTGATGCAAATAAAGAAGTTATTATTATTATTATTATTATTATTATTATTATTATTATTATTATTATTATTAATATTATTATTAAACTCCCTGCAATTACAAGCATTAATAAGGCATTATATTAAAGTTAAAGTCGAAATCAAACGGAGGGAAGATTGTTTTTTTTTCGTAAAAATCGTGTGTGCGTTCATTAACAACACGCTGGCACACTATCAGCGCTCTCATCGCTACGTAGTCACTCGCACACAAGTGTAAAAAACCAGTTTGGAAGAAGTTCGTAAGATGGAGAATATATTTTTCCCGATCTTTCATCTCTAAATAAACTACAAGTTCCCTATTAGCTCTTCGCACAGCAGAGATGGAACGGTGGCAGCTGGTGTAGTGCGTGAGAAGACAATAAATCAGTCAGCGCTGCCAGTACCGGCCGCCTAGAAGGAATAGGTTCACCCAGAATCAAATACAACAAAAAAGTGTTGGGCGCAGCGGGTTGAGCACTGCTCGCGTAGAAATTCCGTCCTTCCGGCTGCACCAAAGCGCCCGCCACCGTCTTCCACCAAAGGCTTGGCGTGCGAACTGGAAGCACGTCTTTCATCGCGGCGACTTCATAAATCACGGCTTGTCCCGAGTCGCGCTCGAGGAAATTTTCTACCAACGCGGTGAAAGCAAACTGCGCGGTAAAGCTGGGCAGAATAGCGGGACCGCAAAAGCCTTCGCGCAGGTGATTTTTCTCTGAAGGTGAGTGGTGGAAGGAAGGTGAGGGGTGTCTACACGGCAGAGGGGCGCAGTTTCGCCGAGTGCTTCGCAAACTGAAAAATAAAAGGAGGCGGAAAAGCGGCGGAAGAGAAACGAGGCACATTAGGCAACCTTTTTCTTTCCCTCTCTCGGTTCCGATGCCCAACCGAGTATATATACAGTATACACGTGGGATTGGGCTGTACGCTACCAAGTCTTGATAATGTCCTCTTGGCACGGTTCCCCTCGAAGGTGCCGCGGCGAAGGAAAAAAAAATACAGTGAATTCGCGAATTCACTTTAGAGCGCGTGCACGCTTTTTCGACATGTATTCCACCTTCCTATTTGAGTGTCGAGAGAAGACTAACAAAGGGAACGATAAGAAAGGAAGGAAACAAAGAAATGAACAACGAATCCGCAGCTGACTCTTAATGGCTGAAGGGGCAGAAGCGGTAGGGAAGAGGAGCAGGGTCCGCGGGTGTTAAGGCCGTGCTGCTTCGTTGCGAAGGCGCCGGAATGAAGAGACGTGGCATAATACGAAGAGACCGGAGGCGAAGGAAAAGCAAACGACACACGGAGCGAGGCAACAAAGCTGAGAAGAATGAACGCGCAGTACCATAACGAATCTGCGCCGAAAAAAAAAGAAATCACTATTTGAAAAAAAAGAAATAAATAAGAAAACGCCTCTGTCGAGAGAAAAAAGAATGTAGCCCCTAAAAATAAATGTGCCACCCGGAACAGCCCACTTTCCTCCCTCACAAGGCGCAATGAAGGAAGACGAGAAGTAAGAAAAAGCGCTATCTCAGAATGGAGGCACGAGCGCCTGTAATTGCGTTTCCGCACAAATTGAGTTACTATTCATCTTTGAATTTCGCAAGGAGACAGGACTCACTCGCAAACACAAGACCGGGAGCCCAGTCAAGCATTGAGATTCAGTGGCGCTTCAAAACCGTGTCTTCAAACCTCGTTCCTCGGTGCCCCGGCACAGTGCGATTTGAGCGCGAAACTTGGCAACGAAAGGGTGAATAAAAAAATGGGGGGTACATGTGTGAGAGAACGTTAAAGTACGAATACGAATACAAAAATAATGGTAAAATATAGAGGAAGTGGCGGGGGGGGGGGAGGCACTGCATAGGAGTCAGCACAAAATAGCGAGACTCACAGGCCAGAGCGGCTGCTGCATCTTTTTAGGAATGCTGGCACACGTAACGAGGTAAACAAGACTGGAAAGTGCGTAAACACATTAGCAGAAGTCGAACAAGGCCGAGGCAGGATAAGCGACTCCTTCGAGTAACTCGCGTCGCGCGAGCGAGCGTGGCGGGCGCACAGACCTAGTCGAAATAAATTTGCCCGACGCGTTTTAACGAGCCAGGACGTTTGACTCTTCCCATCTTCCGGCAAACCTCGAAGCTGACGCAATTTACCTGTTTTTTTTTTCAGCTAAGAAGTCTGTGCGCCACTGTTCGTTAGGCTGCGGCTTTCTCGCGGAAAGCGAAAACAGGAAACAAAGAAGAATAAACTCGAGCGGGGTGGCGAGTTGTCGGGAATTATATTACGTCCAGCTGAGATTGTGGCGAAAATTGTGTTATAAAGAGTTCTAGCGTAGAGCTTCCTCTTAGATCTCGTTTCATTTATTTTTGTTATCTCTCTCTCTTTCAGCGATATCTGCAGCTTCAGAATGCCGAGTGATTGAAAAATGGGGCAGACGAAGAAAGGAAATATGCCAACATTCCTCGTAGTGAGAAGAGTGTGAAAAACACTGCGTAATCTTCACGTCAGCTTCATCGTATCAATTTTATTTAGACACAATGAATGATGCAGCGAAGAACGAGTCCAGATAAAAGCATTCAAGCTTCTGAAATCTACGCAGCAAGCGGATGATGAGAATAAAACATGACGCAGAAACTGGGAATGACGTGGGTGAACAATGTGCTGCATACCGGCAGCCGGCGTATAAAATGCTTGGGGTGATACATTTTCTCAATATGCATAACGTTTGAATATATATGTATGGTAAGATAAGTGCACAACCTAAGAGACGAGCTACACGGAACGTGGACAACTAGAGCGAAACGAACACAACTCATTTCAGAACTTTCTGATATTCACCAAACAGCAACAGCAGTCACCAATCAAATGCTTTTTAGTATATGACGGTCAAGCCGGCAAAAACATTTTCCTTTTGAGCCAGAAGGATTTGGTTCCAAAAACGAATGTGACGCTGGGCTGGCGCGCAATAATGCGGACTCGCATGCGCTCTTCACAGCATCCCAGCCCGATCAAGTTTTGCTGGACCAGATTTCTACGTAATTAATTACTCGTAATATATATTAACTGAATGACATTTTTAGTATTTATGGGGTGTCGTGAGAGTACTCTCTTCAGCGCTGCCTATAAGGAAGTGTCACCCTTTGCGTACCGTTCAGACCAGCTGCGGCTGTTACACCGTGAAACTGTCGCAAAATAGTCTGAAGTCGCGAATACCAAACATGAGGACCGTGGTGCGATACTCGTCATTTCCTAATTAGCGGACTTTTTTATGTGAGAGCCATTCCAGGCAAGATATATGTTGTAAACGCTTCAGAAGGCTAAATAAAATGCTTGATGCACTAAACTTGAAGGAGTTTAGTGATCGACTACTTGAGTAATTGATCAGTTATTTGATTTGGCTGAAATTGTTACCATGCTCTGTTGCATCCACGACTGAAGTGATTGATTGTAATGGATTACTTCTTTTTCTGTAACGTCTAGAAATATGAATTGAAGGTATCTAGCTAATGTGTCTGTTGTTGATAAATATTTCGCCATCGTCTCGGAATTCCCACCAAATGGAATTAGCGCTATATGCGGCAGAGAAACACCGGTCCGTGTGCACAGGTGGTCAGGTCGGCGTATTCCACCCCTGAACTGCCACGATGCGCGGAGGCTTCGCAGTGGCCGTGAACACAATGTCTAGTAAATGATGGCAATACTAATAGCCCATGTTAATTAGGAAGTTCCGAAGATTGCGGATAGCGATAAGATTTTTTTTGCTTCGTTTGACGCTGGGAATACGTTATATGTTTGGGCATCACAACAATCATTATCAAACTATCAATGTTTTTTTGGGAGCCCGTGGTTCTGAATTAAAGTAGCTCACCAGGCCAAATGGATCAACGAGCATAGATGATCTGTCTTCTTTGTTACCCCCCCCCCCTTCCTTTTAAAAGTTTAGGCTCTTCAAGTGCAATTTATGATGCACTGTTTACTAATGTGTCAAATTCGCATATCATAATTCCAAGACACTCTACATTTAATTTTAAGAAAGAAAAGGAACCATTGTGCTATTTTATGTGTGTTTCTGTAATTAATTGTAATTAGCATGAATTCAAGGATTTCATGATTCTGCTGTCAGTCAGGCTCTATCTTGACTTTGAAAGAGTGAAATACTAGACCCCACAAGTGTGTGCAGTTAGTTTCTTGTTGCACTCACACGAAGAAAAGGAAAGTTGTACTTTTCACTTCAGGTAGTGGTACACGGCGCGTCGAACGGCCCGTCGAGCGTCGTATAGTGCCTTCACCAAAGTAATCGGCTTCTGCCTCACGCGACACACATGAGGTTAAGTCAAGTCATACTGACCACGCAGAAAGTTCAATACATCTAATGAGCAATATATCTTGCTCTCATTCAACCGCAGGTTTACACAAACCATATAGGATAAACAGTCTGCGTACACAAACGCCGCAACCACCGCTGAAGGGGCTATCTGGTTACAGTCTACAGCTTCTCGGGTCACCTATATAAGTATTGCACTCGCACAGCATTTCGTACGACCTAAGTTTTGCAAGCCGGTTTTAATGAAGCCGTTTCTATACTTCAATATGACTTCTTGAAGGCGCGTTTTCTCCATATGGGAACTTCCCACGGGGCCTAATTTACTGGCTCCATGGGAAGCAAGGACATTTCTTCGATTGGCCCTCGCTTCTGTTACTAATAATATGGCCGCCGGCAGAGCTGAAAGATGTGACTATGGCTACCAGCTATATTCCTTACAAGATGCACAGAAACGGGTACCAGAAAGGCACCAGTCACTGCCGTGAGTTTTTGGTACGTCGAATGACCCCAAAAGCGTGTCAGAGTGTGACATTTGAATACTCTTTCTGATCACGCTAATAGAAACGAACAGCCTGCACACTCGTCGCTGTCCAAAGTTTTTTTCATCAATCCCACCCCTATACATACCAACTAGCCAACAACGCACATAACTAGTGTCTAAATTCGCCGTTCAACTAAAGCACGAATCGCGTGCAACGCGTCCGTAGTTGCTGCACTGTTGTACCCGCTTGCACCCCTAAAATCAAGCACGGCACCCGTTGTTGGAGTTCGGTCTTCGATCGCCCGCTTGTTCACCTTTCGTCCGATAAGCTTCCGTGTGTCGATCCGGAACAATGATTGGACCCCAGCTCTCCGCCCGCACGATGAACAGGCTCGGTCGATGCTACCTACCACTCACTCGAGAGCACGATTCCTGCACTCAGCCACCACAAAGTCGTTCCGCTGTAACAAGGACCGCCGTTTTGCGATGGTGGTCCTTTTACAGCGTCCCTCCATTTCCGAAGGCCCGGAAATGGAGGGCCGTTTTTAAGTGCAGTGTTAAGTTAAAGTTACCTAAACGAAGATTCACGCCTACAGGAAAGGAACATGCGAACACGTAATAATTGGCCATCTACAAGTACTTTTTTCAGCAAAGTTCTGCTGAACATAGCGCTATTATTATAATTTTTTTGGACTCCCGTTAAACGAAACTAGAAACGAAAACCATCGCCCGCCATATCGTGCATAAAATCAGCCACAGTTCGACAACTACGTCGATTCGTGACGATAGACAGTAATAATAATAATAATAATAATAATAATAATAATAATAATAATAATAATAATAATAATAATAATAATAATAATAATAATAATAATAATAATAATAATAATAATAATAATAATAATAATAATAATAATATATTTTTATAGACAGACAAAACTGCAAACTCATTGAGCTGGCGCGCGAGATAAAATATGAATAATAAACGATTCAACGAAGAAAGTCCCCAGGATAAAATACGAACAAACAAGAACTAAAATGAAAAACGGAAAGCTAGGGCTATAGGGCAAAAATAAAATATCAGAACAGGACTCAAGCTTGACTGAAAGACGAACAAAGGGACTGCGACTTCTCGCTCGAGTGTGTGACTGCAGTGTTTGAGTACAGAGTAAAGCTCGGAAGAAGAACTGGAAGTTATGAGAAACACCCATGAAAAGAAATTAGGCAACATAATGACTATGTACCGTGTCAACGGCAGAGGCAGGCACGTATATAAGAGTTCTGTGGCCTGTCGTCAACTCACGAGGAACGCTGAAATTAATGCGATTTAGCAGTCCGGGACAGGTGATGATACCGTGAACAAGCCTGAAAAGAAATATAAAATGTGCGTGATTCAAATGCACTTGATTCCAACGCAGTTAAAGTCACCACTACCTCTTATCGGCAATTACGTGATGAAAGGGACACCTCATAGCAACATAAGCAGCCTTACGATCAATTCGCGCCATACTCAAAAAGAAAAAAAAACTTTCAATGACTATAGTTAACGCATTTGCACGCGGTGTATAAATTTCCCGTCTCGTTCGTATGGAGAATTGCCTCCCCCCGCCGTCCATAAAGAACGTGTTTTCTTGAGTCTTAAATAGCGAACCTATAATACGCGCAGACTCTCAAGGCAGGTGTGCGGCCACGTTTCAGCTCAACTTTTTCAACGTTCGCCAGCGGGGGATTCTTCGCCAGCTCGCGAGGCTCCCCGGAAGTGTAAGAAATGGCGATGTGAGTGGTAGCCATTTATTCGCCGGGGCCTCTTGGGCACGTACGAGGCTGTTTCGGGTTCCGGTGGCGGTGGTTTAAGCCGCCCGAGGCAGATTTCTGCGGCTTGATGGCGCACCGGTGGGGAAGCCCGTCATCTCTCCCGGCGGGGAATCACCTTCGCGCTGTCGAGGAAACCGGCGAGCGCGCGCTCCTTGCCAAGACACCGCTTTCGAAATCGATTCGCCAATATCGCCGCTTCCAGCTGATAAGGGCAGACGTCCTCGCCGAGCAGTCCCCCCTTCTATCGTTTTTCTCAAAACTCGAGGTTGTTTCGGCCCCGCACGCATTTTCACGGCCACCGCGGGATGAGCGGTGCCTCGCCCGGCTTGCGTCGCCTCTCTTCGGCGATTCCCTCGGTTCTTGCACACGTAAAGTCTTCGTTGTGGGGACCGCCGGGAGAGAGACCTATCTGGTCCACTGTAACGGCCGCGGCGCCAATTTTGAAGCGGATGTGGCCCTATATACCGGGCCACGGACGGCCGTTCTCCCAATGGCTACTGCACGCGAAAAAAAAAAAAAAAGACTGGCTGCGCTAGACGAGCGAGAATCCAAACGTTCGGAATTGAGCCACCTAACGCTCTGTTACCGGTGTGAGCACGGAGTTTTGTCAGATGGCCCCTTTAGAGCCCGAGTATACAGACATTGTTATATATATATATATATAGATATATATATATATATATAATATATATATATATATATATATATATATATATATATATATATATATATATATATATATATATATATATATATATATATATATATATATATATATATATATATATATATACAGTCGAAAAAAGGAAGACGACAAACGTACGAAACGCAGAAAAAACTGCGTTTCGTACGTTTGTCGTCTTCCTTTTTTCGACTGCATTTCCTACCGGAACCATTGGATTTATTTCTCGCCTATATATATATATATATATATATATATATATATATATATATATATATATATATATATATATATATATATATATATTTGTGTGTGTGTGTGTGTGTGTTGTAACACACGGTTCAATGGTTGAATGAACACTTTGAATAGGCTAACGTAGGCAGGGCGAACTTGTGCTCGAGAATGACAACAAAGCTGGAACGAAATTTCATAGTTGTCTCGAGGATTCACTTCTGCCTCTTCCTCCATGTTTTTCTTTTTTCCGACAGGGGTCGTGCTCAGCTGGGCCCCGCAGGCCCATGCGTCGCAAACCATCGGGAGGGCACACGTATCGGCTAGCGCGCGTAATTTGAAGTCACATTGTGTCATTGCTCCCCTTCCGGAGTGCATCGTCCCGAAGCTTGTGTCGAACTTGTCGCATGGCGTTCATTCACAACACCTCGTCGTGGATGCAATTAACGTCAAACAACGTTGTGCCCTCGGCGTTTCATTGCCTGTCGTGATACGGTTTCATCCGGACGACATGCACAGTTTCCGTGTGATGCCGCCGTCGTGATGAAATATCCTGTCCCTCTGGCGTAACTTCGTAGTTGAGTGATCCGATGCGGTGGAGCACTCTGTAGGGACCGAAATAGCGGCGAAGCAGTTTTTCTGACAGGCCACGTACTCGTACAGGAATCCACACCCATACTTTGTCTCCCAGTGCGTACTGGACGTCCCTTCTTCGCACATTGTATCGATGCGTGTCGGTTTTCTGCTGTTGGAGGATGCGATATCGTGCCAGCTGTCTGGCTTCTTCTGCTCTTTGTATGTAGTCGTAAATGTCATAGTCGTTCTCGGACGTCTCGTCAATAGGTAACATTGCATCTAAAGGTGTCGTTACCGTCCGGCCAAAAACAAGTTGAAATGGCGTCATCCGTGTTGTCTCTTACATCGCAGTGTTATAGACGAATGTTGCATAGGGTAATATTTTATCTCAAGTACTTCTATATCAACGAACTTTGACAACATATCAGCCAGCATTCTGTTCAGTCATTCGGTAAGACCATTCGCTTGAGGGTGATATGCCGTCGTTTTCCTATGACTGGTGTGCCTCAATTTCATAATACATTTCATAAGGTTGGCCGTAAACACAGTTCCTCGATCCGTGATGAACGCTCTAGAAGCTCCGTGCCGCAGTACGATGTTGGAGACGAAGAATTTGGCTACTTCAACGGATGATTCTTTAAAAAGAGTCGCTGTCTCGGCATATCGGGTTAAATAGTTGGTCGCAACTATTATCCACCGTTTTCCCGATGACGACGTAGGAAATGGTTCCAGTAAGTCCATTCCCACTGTGTGAATGAGGCCTCCTGTAGTTCTATGGGTTTAAGGAGACCTGCTGGTTTTAGTGGTGGGGTTTTACGTCTTTGGCAGTCCTGGCAGGTTCTCACATAGTGTCGTACAGAGCTGAGCAACTTCGGCCAGTAGTATTTCGTGCGGATGCGTGCTAACGTTCTGCTTACTCCTAAGTGCCCAGCTGATGGATCGTCGTGGCAAGCTTCCAAAATCTCTGATCGCAGAAGTGAAGGGACGACAAGCAGGAATGTCGCTGTATTGTTGTAAAAGTTACTTTTATGCAGGATGTTGTTTCGTAGGACGAACGCTGACAAGCCGCGGACAAAAGGTCGTGGAACATCATCAGACCTTCCTTGTAGGTACTTGATCAAGAGGAGTAGCCCAGGGTCGGATCGCTGATGATGTCCCATGTCTGACGGTGTCACAGCTCACAAGAAAACAAAATCTTCACCGTCCTCGGTGGAAGCAGAAGCAGTAGGTTGAATCAGAGCACGTGACAACCAGTCCGCATCACTGTGCTTGCGACCTGACTTATACACAAGCGGGATATCTTACACATGTAATCGCAGGCTCCATTGTGCAAGCCAGCCACATGGGTCCTTGAGATTAGCCAGCTAGCATAGCTAATGATGAAGCAATACTTTTTGCAGACTAGTTGGTTCAAACTTGAAAAATTGAATTTGCGCTCGTTCCTGTCTCCCTTGTTTTCCTTCAAGTTTGTGCAGCATTTCAATTTTTCTAGCTAATGATGGTTGCTTATAGCTCGAAAAGGCCTACCATATAAATATGGTCGAAACTTGCTGATAGGCCATACCACGGCAAGACATTCTTTCTCGGTCACTGAGTAGTTAACCTCAGCTTTCGAAAAAGTGCGACTGGCATACACAATGACTCGTTCTTGTCCGTTTTGCCATTGGATGAGCACGACCCCAAGACCTAAACTGCTTGCTTCCGTGTGGATATCGGTTTCCGCTTCCTCGTCAAATTGCGCCAGAACAGAATGGCTTTGAAGACACTTTCGTAGGTCGCGGGTTCGATTCCCGGCTGCGGCGGCTGTATTTCCGATGGAGGCGGAAATGTTGTAGGCCCGTGTACTCAGATTTGGGTGCACGTTAAAGAACCCCAGGTGGTCAAAATTTCCGGAGCCCTCCACTACGGCGTCTCTCATAATCAAATGGTGGTTTTGGGATGTTAAACCCCACAAATCAATCAATCACTTTCGTAGTTAATTGAAGGCATCCTCTTGTTCGGCAAGTCATATGAAACGCATTTACTCATTTGGTAGCCGTGTCAGTGGTTCGGCGATTCGTGAAAATTTTTTTTAACAAACCGTTCATAATAGGCACAGAGACCTGAAAATCGCCTAACAGCCTTTTTCTCATTTGGCTTCGGAAATTTCGCTACGGCCTCAGTATTTGCAGGGTCTGGGAGGACGCCTTCTGCACTGATGACATTGCCGAGAAAAGGGAGCTCACGGAAGCCGAAACGACATTTCTGCGGTTTTATCGTCAAGTGCGCTGACTTGATCACAATGAGCACGGCCTGGAGCCTTTCCAAATGTTGGTCGAAGGTAGCAGAGAAGACTACAACATCCTCGAGATAAACCAGGCACGACTGCCATTTCAGACCACAAAGCACTGTGTCCATCATCCGTTGGAATGTGGCGGGTGCTGAACAAAGGCCAAAAGGGAGTACCTTGAACTCGTATAAACCGTCCGGTGTTACAAACGCTGTCTTTTCGCGATCTCTTTCGTCAACTTCCATTTGCCAATGTCCACTTTTAAGATTCAGTGAGGAAAAATACCTGGCATTTCGCAGCCTATCCAGAGTGTCATCAATTCTTGGAGGAGGATAAACGTCCCACTCGGTGACGGGGTTGAGCTTCCGGTAATCAATGCAGAAACGTAAGGTTTGGTCTTTTTTCTTCACAGGAACAACAGGTGACGCCCATGGACTTGATGAAAGCTGGATTACGTCGTCTCAGAGCATTTCTTTAACCTGATTACCAATAGCTTCTCTTTCTCTTGGTGACACTCGGTAGGGATGCTGGTATATTGGCCCCACTGACTCGTCGACAATGATGCGATGTTTGGTGATAGGAGCGCGTCGAATATTAGATGACAACGAGAAACATTTGGCGGATTCCCTTACAAGACTCTCTATTTGCTCTTTTTGGCTAGTTAGTAGCCCTGGCTCGATGTCGATGGCTGCAAGGACAGACTCTTGGAAATCAGACTCATTTGTTTTGAAAGTGCGCAGCTCCATAACCATGACAAAATAATTCAGACTGGCAATGACGGTTCCCTTTGCAACGTGCTGCATCTCAATTCCAAAGTTTGTAAGTAGAACATTTGTACATCCGTCACGTAACTTAACAAGGCCTCGTGCCATGCAGATTCCTTTTTGGAGTATTAAGGCAGTGATATTGTCAGCAAATCCTTCGAATTCACTGAATGCTTTGTTGGTTACCGCGACAGATATGCTCGATCTTGGCGGCACCATGACGCCATCATCTGCAATACAAAGGTCATATACGTTTCCTTCCGTTTCAAGAGTAGCAATCGCGTGCCTATAGTCGAGAATGAGACGGAAGATTCTCGGAAGGTAATTACAGAGCCATTAGCTCGTAAGAAATCTATGCCGAAAATCAAGTCTCTTGAGCATTCCGGCAGCACAATAAAGCTGGCGACGTACGTGAAACCCCGTATTACAATTCTTGCTGTGCATATTCCAGTAGGGTCGATGAGGTGCCCTCCTGCTGTGTGAACTTGTGGTCCCTTTCAAGGAGTCAGCACTTTCTTCAGTATTTTAGAAAGTCCGCTACTCATCACTGAATAATTTGCGCTGGTATCTACCAGTCCGATGACTTCGTAGCCGTCAACGAACACATGTAAATCGAAAACAACGTCACTATCGAAGCACTGGTTTCTCAATCGGTCGTCGTTCAGAGTCAGCAATGGAGGTTTTTCTGCATTAGCGTCGACAGCAACCTTGCCTCCACACGTCGCTGACTCTAGTTTTACCGACGCGGGCTTGTGGAACGAGACCTTGGGGAGCTTGCTGAAGGTCGGGGGCTAGGCGACCTATACCTCCCCGCAGTCGTTGCACGAGGTTGGTGTCGTTGGAAGGCACTTGAGCTTTGAAGACTTGACAGGTATTCTTCAATTTCGAAGGAACGTTCACCATTTTGTGGTCGAGGTGCATTAACAGGAAAACCACGTAGTCCTGCCTGGCGGTAGTGGCACGTTCGGTAGAGATGACCAGCCTCCCCACAGTGGTAACAAAGCGGTATCCTGTCGGGAGTGCGCCAGACATCGCTCTTCCTTAGTATCCTCTCTGGCGTTGGCTGCAGGATGCTCGGTGGCGTCGGGTACTGAATAGGTGTAGCCGCCGCGACGTCCGCACGTCGTGGAGATCCTCGCAGTAGCACATCGGCATACGTCATTCTCGTCTTCAGTTGTAGTGGCGGCTCTGGCTATGCGTTGCTGGAAGGTTTGTGTGTCAGCTGCCTGACCTCCTCACGGATCACATCGGCCAGAGACGAAAGCATAGGAGCGTTCTGGTGAAGACGCTGCTTCTGGAGCTCTTCTCGCACAACAGACCGTACCAACTCGCGTAGTGCTTCCATGCCGTTACCGAAGACTGGTGGCAACATGTCCAAGGAAGTGATGATCGCATCCCGTTTGTATAACCTTGCTTGCTGTTGTAGTGTCCTTTCCATTGTAGTCGCCTCTCTTCTCCTTTAATCCCCTCACCCCTTCCCCCAGTGCAGGGTAGCAAACCGGACGTGCGTCTGGTTGACCTCCCTGCCTTTCATTTCTTCTCTTCCTCCTCCTCCTCCTCGGAACGAAACTCGGCGATGGTGTGCGGTGGGCTTCGAATTAGTCCGGCAAAGAGTTCTTGCTGCACGCCTCGCATCAGATGACGCAGCTTCCTGTCTTCGCTCATATTTGGATCCGCTCGGCGGAATGGGCGAGACATGTCTTCCACATACATAGTGACACTTTTGTTATTTCGCTGATTTCTTGTCTGGAGCGCAGCTTCAGCTCTCTATTTGTGGTCTGTGTTCGGGAAAGCAGCGAGCAGCTCCCGTCGAAAGTCATCCCACGACCGGAAGGTAGCTTCGTGGTTTTCATACCACGTTCGTGCGCTATCTTCCAGCGCGAAGTAAACACTTCCAAGTTTGCACTCTTCCCCATATCCGTTAGTCTTTCCGACGCGTTCAAATTGTTCAAGCCAGTCCTCTGCGTCCTCGTAGCTTTCGCCGTGAAAAGGCTTTGGTAGCATTGGCTGGTTCACTACAATGTTGGCTGGAGTGACCTGAGCTGTCATGTCGGTTGAGTACCCGTTCACAGCTGTTGAAGTTCTAAGGGAAGTCGATAAAGGTGAAAATTCAGGACCCTCACCACGTAGGCGTCGACTGCAGCGCTTATGAATAGGCGTCAACTCATTGGGTCCAAATCGCTGTGGTTCTGCACTGTGCTCCGTCACTCGAGAGGGACTTGGCATCGTACCCCACACCTCCACCAGATTTGTAACGAACGGTGCAATGAACACTTTTAATAGGCTAACTTAGGCAGGGCGAACTTGTGCCCGAGAGTTACAACACAGTTAGAACGAAACCTCCTAGTTGTCGCGAGGATGCACTTCTGCCTCTTCCTCCATGTTCTTCTTTTTTCCAACACGGGTCGCGCGCAATTGGGCCCCGCAGGCTCGTGCGTCGCAAACCATCTGGAGGGCACACGTATCAGCTAGTGCGGGTAACTTGAAGTCACTTTGTGTCAATATATATATTCGAAGGTCGCAGGTTCGGTTCATGTTCATGGCAAGTTATCCACTTTTCTTTCTTCACATTTACATTACAATTTGGTGTGATACCTTCCCCTATACTGTCCTTGGCATTATTTTCAGTTAGATCTCATGAATATTGTGCCAAAACACGAAAAAACGAGCCCTTAATTATTCACTTCTTTCCATATATATATATATATATATATATATATATATATATATATATATATATTGAGAGAGAGAGAGAGAGAGAGGTGTGTTGTGTGTGTGCGTGTGTGTGTGTGTGTGTGTGCTCGCAAAAAATACTGCATGGCGTTATTTATTCTTTTCCTATGCATTAGTTGATCTACCACCGGAATTCGCTTTCTTTTTCTTTTAAATTGGAAAAATTAGGTTATTTAGATAAGCCATGAAGCAAGCGAAATTGATTAGGAATTCAGGTAGGCATTATTTTGACAAAAAAGAATGTTTAAATGTATCGGTGGTTGACGAAACAATTTAGTATACAAGAATTATTTAGTTATGGGTTTTATTCACGTGCCAAAACCACAACACAATTCCGAGGTACGCCGTCGTAGAGGATTTCAGAAGAATTTCGACCACCTCAGTTTTTTCATGTGCATCTAAAATGAGAGCTTACACGGGCGGTTATTTTTTAACGCGATAGTGTTAAGGAGCTCGTTTCGTAAAAATTCCACCATTAGTGTCGGCGTTGGTGTCGTCGGTACTGAGCGAGAAAAATCATCTTCTTTGTGACCGAAAAACCAAGAACGAGGCAAACAAAACGCAGAATAATCAAATTTTTCGCTTTAAGTGAGGGCCGAGATCGTGTGCGTGGCAAGCAGGTGTTTTAACACACAGTCACAATATTTGTTGAAACCACTTGAAAAAAAAATACTATTTGAATGTCGCTAAGTAGAAGGAGTGATATGAATGAAACATAAATAGTGCGTGTCAGAAGCTAGCATGGGGCCAGGTGTGAAAGCATGTGAACTGAGACACGAGTTGGTGTTTTAGAGGCCAAACTATTACTAAGTGCTGGGAGATATTTACTTATCAGGATCAGCAGAAGCATCACCTAAGCGAACACCCACGTAAGTTTCATGTGTTGGTCTTCGGATGCGTAGTGGACCCTTCGCTGAATCGTAAGAGAAATAGTTATGACGCAGTGGGGCGCCCCTTACCACCCCGAGTTCAAAGGCGAGACGATAGTTTCCTTCTCGCCTTCACTACTTTTCCCCGTTTCTTCACAAAACACACGGAATGTCCGCACTAAGTGTTCAGCCCACTAGGACTTCGTGCTTTTCAACTACGCGCTGATATCTCTGCTTGCGCAGTCGCAGACGCAGAAAACGAAGTAAAATCAGTTTATCGCGCGCGATAGTCATGCAGCACACGGCAGAACGTGCATGCGACGACATGGTAAAGCAGAGTACGAAACATTTAAAAACATATCTCTCTCTCTCTCTCTCTCTGTGTGTGTATTGGCCATTAAAGAGCCTAGTTCTTCTTGACGTCACGTGAAAAATTAGCTGACATCACCAATTGTGCCGCGAGAGCTTCAAACGCTGGAAGGCAATAGGCATTCAAGCAATTATGATGGGATGCCTTTTCCAATTATCGTTAAATGCCTATTGCAAGCCGCGCTTGCAATAGGCATTTAATGATGATTTGAAACGGAAAATGTTACGCGCACAGTCATTTGTATGCCCCGCCGTGGTGGTCTATAGTGGCTAAGGTACTCCGCTGCTGACCTGCAGGTCGCGGGATCGAATCCTGGCTGCGGCGGCTGCATTTTTGGTGCAGGCGAAAATGCTGTAGACCCATGTGCTCAGATTTGGGTGCACGTGAAAAAACCCCAGGTGGTCGAAATTTCCGGAGCTCTCCACTACGGCGTCTCTCATATACATGTGGTGGTTTTGGGACATTAAACCCTACATATATATCAAATGAACAGTCATTCATTTCCTCCCGTACGGCATGGTTGAAGCATGTGCCGAGAAGTCAATGCAATTTTTCACTTTTTTTTTTCTGTGAACTACGGCTGACGCCTGCGGCAGTGCACTTAGCCTGCACCTTCACTCTCCTTAGCAGCGCAATTCTGCCACTGGTAAGCCACTGTGTGATAAGCGATGTGTAAAATAAGTGATGAACTTCATCATGTTTTTCCTTTTCAGGCATGTTATTATCGCGCTATGTAATGCAAGTGGAGTGGTGCACACCGATAACGTAGCCTAATTTCGGAGACTATCACCGCTTTCGATATTAACGAACCACAACCTTTCTACCCTGCCCCGACTGACGATAAAAAGAGTTTATGCCAAATCATGTGCTAGAGTTTCGTTACGATAATCATAAATTGCTTGATTTCCAATTTAAGTTCCACACACGCAGCGAATCCACAGATTATCCTCGACGGCGGCAATAGTATGACTAATTCTGCTTGCAATTGGCGTGCGCGCCTTCTTGTTCACGTATCTCGCGCTGCTTTTCGCAATCAACCAATGGTTACCGCCACTCCGTTCCTCAGACTATTCTAACGCACTCGGCTGGAACAAATGCCAGCAAATCCTGCGTAAACTTTTCTTATGCTAAGCATTCATTACTTCACTATTGATACAATTAAATTGAACAATATCAACATTTATCCTGCATAGACACTTCAAAGTACCGCTAGTGAACCTTGTTTAGTGTAATGTGCCATAAAACTTTTCTTGCGACCCTGTTTGAGAACGCATGTGAACCGGAAGAAGAGAAATAACTGTTGCAAGGAATAAAATGCAGCTTGAGCTAGGAAAGAAACATGCTGGTAGAGACCGATTTTATAAAGTAACAGCGAAGACATGGCAGAAATACCCGAGTACATAACAATCTCCACGAAGGAAGCCGATTAAACAGGGTGTGCAGTTGAAATTATTCTCACGAAATTTCTGCATAACTTGGTCAGTCGAAGCTCCATAGCCTCAGAAGCCGAAGTGAAGGCGCGTTTATTCTTGCTTGCCATGCGTTCGATTCTTCTTTTTTTCACCAACACCAAGAAACATGTCGGACTCTTGAGAATCACCACATATAGAGAGGAGATGTTTGTCTAGCCTTTCACCTGACATGCTACTGCACGCACTGTGTGGACGATTATATATGCAGTGATAAGCGGATAACATATACATCACAAAAATGTAGACTAAACTATATACAAAGTTTCAATAAGACTTATTGCCCGGAAGAAAGTCAGTAAGGATTTTGCGGCATGTAACGCACTGGAGCTGCTGTACCATGGGCGTAGAATATCTGTCAGTCCAATTTTGAGTCCCGTTGTTGTTTTAAGGCCTTATTATAATACTGTCTCCCTGGTGCGTACCTCGTGCACTCACAAAGGAGGTGATTGATATCTTCTAGGACGTTATATTGGACACACAATGGTGAGTAAGACAGTCCGATTTTGTTCCTGTAGTAAATGGTATATGCGACATTTCATAGAATTCCAGTTACAAGACCCTATAACACTAATGGGCAATGTACGCACTGGTAGAATGAGTGTGTGTTAGTCAACAGCAATGTAGTCTTGAACTCACGTCTCGTATTAGGTCGTGCTCATGATGCTGATTAGAAGGAGCATCATCTTCGATACGGTGTGTTCGCATAGGCCACATTCAAGATCGTTCGGTGTACCTTTCTCATGAATATTCATGTTTTATACTGCACTTTTGTACACTCCACGGTATCATTTAAAAAGAGAAAATTTTCTCACTGCATGTTTTTGTGCCATCAATCTTCGAGTTATCGAAACCGCAAAATCACTTATTTCGTCTTGTACAGCCCTTCCCACCAAGGTTCTCGGGAATGTCAACTATGTTCCCGTTTATCGCTTGAGATGTGCCCTGCCATTCTGACAGAACATTTTCAAGCGCTTTACACGGCTGTACTTCGTTTATGAAGGCTATGAATTAATCGTCATCATCATATATCTCGGGAAAGTGGTACAATTAGCACCATGTCGGATAAAGCTTCACCATAAAATGCATTGTTTTTTTATCAAAAGTGCGCGATTGACGTGGCCTGCTGGACCCGTATTTGATTGTATTCCGTATTCTGTGTTTCATTACCAACGCAACTTCAGGAAACATGACCTCGTGTGCAAGCGTACATCGTGACGCAAGCGTGCTCAGCCTTGACAACGACGGACGCCGCTCTCTATCGAACCAAAGAATTCAAGCATTAAGACGGCAGGAACCGCCGGCGCAAAAAACACCTTACACATTGATACGAGTAGACATCACGTTGCACTTGGCGATTTCCTTTCGCTGTTCTTGCCACTGCGCTCTTTCTCCTCGCCCCAGTGATGCAAGCAAACGCCGAGTGTGTAAAAGATAGCAGTCGCCGAGTCGTAGCGTCTCGTGGCGCGTATACGCGTAAGGGCCAGGAAGACGTCCAGTGGTTTGGGGCGATGCATCCGTGCTACATCTATAATCCAGAGCAAACGGGCCATAAAGCCCCCCATAATGCCTCGCCCAGGGCACGAACGCTGGTGCCTTATGGCGCGTGCCATCTCGCGACCACGGTCACCCATCGCCCCGAGGCCAGGCTAAGGGTCCACCACTGGTCATCTGCGCGTATACGCTTGCGGTGGAAATTCCGGGGACAAGCACGGGAGAAGAAAAACGGTCTCCTACAAGAATGACACCATGACACAAAGTGGTTTCAGCTTCAGGTCGTAATGGCGGCCGTGATAGTGCAGTGCAGGATAAGGGAGGTTGGAGTGCAAGGAAAATAAAATACATCTCGCACCCTTGGTCGAGTGACCAGGCAGGCAGATGAGGATTAGGTAGAGGAGCAAGTACCCAGACGCCTGCGCGAAAAAAATTCATCGGGTCCGAGGGATAGAGCTGCTGCTAAAGAACAGAGGGAAAAGATGCAATAATGTATTACGACAATGCATGAAGTAAAACATATACCCTACGTATACCTTACATAGAGTGCCTCTATAAAGCAACAACGGAAAATGCAAACATTCACATTGATGGCATTGCCTTCATTTAAGGTGCTAAGGGCATGCAGCTATAAAAAGTTACAGTGGCTTTTACGCCTCCTGTACAGCTATAGAAAGAAGCACGAAATACGAGAAGTATTAACGGGATGGGTGGTGGCCACAGATCCAGCGTCTGATGGCTAGACGGCATGGCGTGTACCAGCTTTGAGTATACCGTCGCGACTAGCACCTTTCACGTGACCAAAAAGCGACTCAAGACGACCTATGTTCGCACTTGCGTGCTAGACACATATACTCGTCGCCACGCATCACTTTCACTTTCACTTTTTTTCCTTAAAGACCCCACAGGGGGGGGTGTTACATAAGGGGTGGGTTGTACAACAAAGATACAAAAGCCACAGGTTAACATTGCAGATGCATTGACACACTTTGAATAAAACCTGATGGACAGGTGATTGAAACAACATCGTGGGGAAGGTCATTCCATTCTTTGGCGGCGCGGCAGAGAAATGATGCAGAAAATGTTGAGGTGCCAGATCGGGGTCGGAAGACTTGAAGTGACTTGAAGTGGCATGTTTGCTGGCATACGACTAGGATCACCATTGCCCCGTAAAATAGGCTGACGCCTTCTTACTGTGCATGTGACTGGTTCAAAGCGTTGCGACTGCATCCATGCATCGGAAAAACCCAGCAGCGAACGTATAAACCAAAGCAGTTACTTTGCAACCAAAGCGGCCATTAGCGACCAACTTGTTCGCGCGTCGTGTGCTATAATGTCGCAGGTGTGAAAAGCCTTTGTAGAAGCTCCATGTATTCACAGTGCAAAATCACGGAAGGAGAGCCCCTATACCAGGATTCTCTGCTTCACGTTATTTCTGTTCGGGGGGTAAAACAAGAAAGTTTTTTGGACTGCCAGCAGTGCTTTCATTCTGCGTTTTGCGTACGCTGCCGTATAAAATAGGCAGTGCAGGAGTGGAAGAAGAGTCGTTCTTGTGTGGTGACAGTATATCCGTAACGAGGAAGCCGTCATGGATAGTTGCGATCTGTATACACCAGGGGTCTGACGTACACTCGTGAGCAAAAGTATACGGATCATTACTGTCCGGACACTTTGGCCATGTGCGCCGTCTAGTGGTGAGCCGTCTACCATCGAGAGCATTTGTCTGACGAACTCTTATAAAGCTCTCGGCAGCTGTTCTCCGAAATAAAGATACTCGACAGCAGACGGATCGCGACCGTGGTACGGATACGTTTGCTCACATGTGTACAGTACAGCCGCGGCCACGTAGCGCACGAGCGCCTAACCTTGCTAGGGCGTGACACCATCGCGGCCGTTGCCGGTTGTGACGTCACGTGCACAAGAGCATGCGCGGCCTTACAGACATACAGGCATACTCTGCACTGGTGGCAACGGTGGAAGGTGTGTTTGTTTAGCCGAAGATCCCCGCTCCCTCAGGGCGCTTTCATCACATCTGTTTCAAAAGATGTAGGGCGTTTCGACTGATAAAAGAAGCCTTCATCAAATATGCACGTTTTGTGGCTGTTATGAGGCAGGCGATTATATGAAGACATGATGATAACAACAGCTGCGTAAAACGAAATTCTAGACGGCCACAAAGAGTGCGTCCTTTATGCAGACATGTGTTATCAGTTGAAACGCGCTTCGTCTTATGAAATAGATAAGACGAAAGCGCCCTGAGGGAGCACGGATCTTCGGTTATACAAGCAAGACTTTATTCAATCATATACTGTTAGTACACTGCATATTGTGGGCTTCAAGTCTAACACCACTAATGAACTTGAAATCGCTTCGCGTAAATATCTGAAACCAATCTCAAAGGTCATGCTCAGAACCGATTACAGCAGATGAAGGCGCACTGTGACCGCTAATTAACGGTCAGCATAGGAGAATTTATCCATATCTGAAAATCCTTGCAATATCACGAAGATTTCCTTTATCCCCTCGGTTCAAAATTACAGGCGAAAATTCCCCCAAAAGAAGGAAATTCGCTGCACGAAACGTTATTGTGCAAGAATAGACGCTAGCACGCGTGTTTCGTGTATCCCGGCCACAATCCGCCAACAAAAGCAGCGCGCGAGACGCGCGAACCGCGTTCCTTCTTGAGCGACAGCGTCTCAACGCTGATTTTTTCATTCGCTAGGGTATGTCGACTGACGCTGCAGTCAGATTGGAAAACTCGACTGCATGGTGCCTATATACACAGACGTGGTGGCGACTGTACGTAAAAGACCGGTTCCGTTTGCTGAGCACGGGGCATGGTCGGTTTCGATATCATCAATAAAAGTTTCATCATGTATATCTCAAACTATGCTACAGCTTTGATAATTTCAGGGAAAGAATGCCTATACCACTAATTATGACGGCCTAAAGCTTTCCCCTGCAAATAACTGCTCTGATGTCAATAAGTATTCATCTGTGGTTTCAACAATATTTTTGACGCGATAAAAAATATGTTTGCGTAACAACTGAATAAACGCTTAGAAATAGTACTAAGCAATTTTCCATTTATGATACACCACAGCAGAAAAGCATAACGCTGATGGCGACGCGCAGCGATGGATGAAGCGTGTACTGCACGAGGAAAAAAAAAAGCGGCACACATTTTTTTTCCATTATCCCTCAGATCCTTGAGGAGATTTTGTTGAGTAATCTGTTCAAGGCCACTTTGTCGGTGGCAAAGTATTTCCGCCACCACATTGCGTTCGTGCGTGAAGGCTACAGGAGCCTGACTATCAATTAATTATGAATTTTTTAAAACCCCTGTTACAGAAAAAAACAGAAGCTGCGTTCACTGGGTATCATATAACACCAACATCGTAGAAGCGCAAAGCTCAGGTAGTATTTTCTGCCTTTTGTATATTGTTCAAACTGTGCATAAGGACAAATAAAGAGCCTCGGTCATTTTGCATTACGAGGCGTAAAACCCGCTGCACACGACGTACTTCAAATGTTTTCTACAAAATTCCCGTCAGCTGTGGCCATTACGGGAATAGGCTGCAGGGTGCTTTAAAGAAAAATTAAAGGAACACAATGTGATTATGTTCAACAAAACAAATGTTTTTGCTACAGCACCAAACCAATGAGGACGCGCGCCTGCCACTCGGCGCTATTGTTCTGTGTTTTTCACAGATAACAAAAGACAAGACTGCGTAATAAAGCGCACCTATTTATTTTTGTTTAAATCAAATAAAGGTGGAGACAGTTGCATAAGAGGAAAATCTGTTCTAGTAACTGACGCCTAGATAAAGTATCTGAAAGCGTTGATTTAGGGCATTTCTTTCTCCCATTTTTTTTCTTTGCCGGTAGTGCCATAGTTTTATAATTACATGCAGGAAACAGTGCTATAAGATGGGACGAAGACACAGACCACTGCACTGACTAACAACCAGGTCTTTATTTTTTCAGACAGAGCATATATGATCAACCTCTTTAGCAACACAGCGAAAAGAATGAAACAAGCACGCGCGAAACTTGTGTACTATAGGAGTACAAGCGAGATATCTCTTTTGGAAGGAGTGAAATTGGCGGGAGCATTATACTCGCCTGACCATTAATGTGGGTGGGGAGGGCTTTTGATATGAGACGTTCACGCTCACTATATATAGGGTTCCGAGATGATAATGGGATCTTTTAAATTCACTGCAATGCAACGACAAACAGCTGTCCCTCGCTTCTTCGTTAACATCATTGAAATGGTCGTGATGGTCAGAGATACACTGTCCCGTTTGACCCATATAGAAACATCTGCAAGAGAGAGAAATCTTGCAAGCGACGTTAGAACGCCTTGTAAACTGATTGATATGTGGGGTTTAACCTCCCAAAACCACCATATGATTATGAGAGACGCCGTAGTGGAGGGCTCCGAAAATTTCGACCACCTGGGGTTCTTTAACGTGCACCCAACGCCCTGTAAACTGCGTCCTGTATATGCTTTTTATCAGCCTTTCTTGGTCTTAGTCTCGCGATTAACTGTATGACGCATGCTAATTATTAGTATTAAGCAACAGCCTTACGCACTCCTTGCTAACAATTTCTTTTAATGATGCGAGACCTTGTGTATGCACGCACGAAATTATCACAACTTTTTTTTTTCACGTGACGCTCCTGCTAAATGCTTCCTCTTGAAGCCTGATGTAAGCTTTTCTGCTATGCTTGTCAAAAGAATTACGGGATATCCCGCAAGCTACTTGGAATTTAAAACTCGTTTGAGCTTCGTGATCACAAGGTCTGACGACGGCAGCCTTCAAGCATGCTCTTGTCGTGCCATGCTTGACAATCATACAGTGGGCCGATAAAAATAAAAAACAAATGTTGCTGTCATACTGACGTGAATAAGGCCGACATACATGGCTTGCGGAAACAAACAGTTTCATATACAAAAAGCACAGTTTCAGCAATTCACGCTAACCAGCCTTATTGTGCATCTCTATTTGAGTTTTTTGGCATTTCGAATGATCAATCGAAAACGTGGCAGCCTTCACCGCTTCGGTCCAATGAATGAACTCACTGAAATGCCTAATGCGTAAGAAAAAGGCCCATGAACAGACAAGAATACGTTCCAATCACTCTTTCTTAACAATAAAAAAAGTTCCTTCGACGCCTTTTCACAGATCTTGAAACATAAGCACCTCCGTACACGCAAAGTTTTATGTTCTCTCCATTTACCTATACATACAGGCTTTATCCTTCTCCGCGGAAGTTGCGCAAAGTTCCACGTGGACTGGTCAGTCTCGGCAAGTATTGAACCTGTGGACTCTAGCCTGCGCGCGTGCAGCGTGGTAAGCCCGCAGCATCCCTTGTTCCCCAACAGGGGCGCGGCCAAATCGAAATTAATCGGTCGCAGCCGGCTGAGCCGTAAAGCCGAGACAAGGCTCTTCTTCGCGAGTCTACGTGTGACAGCTCGGTGTCCGGCGGAATCCATAATAATTACATGGACAAGTGAACCGGCCTGGTCGGACATTCGTTCAACGAGCCAAAGGGTGACACGGGGGAAGGAGGCGCAGCACGGGGACCGGCTCGGATTACTACGGCTCCCCTTCTCTGCGCCCTAGAAGGCTGCGCGACTGCCCGGTCCAGTCTCGGGGTTCGGACACTAGCGACCAAGTTCTCGGAGGAGTTGGAAATTGATTCGAAAGAAGCCCGACAAACACGCGAAAACCCAGGAACAAGACGAGGAGCGCGCATCTGCTCGAAACAGGAGGCACGGGAGACTCCCTTCGACGGGAAAAAAAGAAGAATGAACGGCCGTGGAGGTGTGACGGCCACGCCGGATTCGGGGCGAAATGGGGAGGGGACAGTTCGAAAGTAAACGCTCGTGAAGCCTCAGAAAATGGCGGAAAGAGGGGAGAAATGTCGCTGGGTAGAGGAATGGTACATTGTGAATAAAGGATAGGGGAATGCAACTGCGGGGCTCCATGAAAAATGCAGAGCTTAGACTCGAGCATGGGGGCCTACTGGACCCTAACGTATTATTTATGTTACATCATAAATGTTCTATGAATAGTTGCGCCTACTTCACATCGTACTGCACGTGGTCTTCTCTGTTGCAACCAACCCAATCGTTTACTCCGGGTGGTCCGTTTATTTCCGTGACATGCAGCCGTGCAAGTGCCCGTGGAGACGACGTGCTATCTATCGCCTTTAAAAATCCCCTGTATCGTGAAGGAATAGCAGGTAGACCAGCGACAGGTGGAGGAGCTACCGTTTGAAATTACCGGCTGGCCTCGCAGGCACGCCGACACACACACACACACACACACACACACACACACACACACACACACACACACACACATATATATATATATATATATATATATATATATATATATATATATATATATATATATATATATATATATATATCATTTTGCTCTGCCTGCTTTGTGATTTTGTTTATCTTTCTAAACTTCTTTTTTTTAAGGCTTACTTAATGTTTTTAGGCTGTGATTATCCCGCAGAACGTATGACCAAGTGAGTTACTGCGTGCGCAGTCTGTTATTTTGCTGACCTGTTTCATTCCACACAAGTTGTAGGGTATCTAATACGTGCCAATTCACTATTGTATAATGATACGCGTTTTCAGCTGTATATGCACTATAGCAACGTACCTTTGGTGATATATAATCTTGTTTCCTATACTATTGATAATGACTTAGCCGTGTGAGCCGTGGTATCTAGTACGTGCCAATTCACTATTGTATAATGATACGCGTTTTCAGCTGTATATGCACTATAGCCACGTACCTTTGGTGATATATAATCTTGTTTCCTATACTACTGATAATGACTTAGCCGTGTGATACGCAAAGAAGCGGCTTATATATGTGCCCTGTGTGCCATGTGTAACCATTCACTCCGACGAAGGCAGGCCCACCTGCCGAAACGTTAGTAAAACTAGTGTTTTTTCGCACGTTTGTCGACCTCTTTTTATACTGCATTTTCCACCGGATCCATTGAATATCACCCCACCATATTTTCCTGCTATGGATATCCGGAAGACAACGTCGAAATGCACCACCTGGAAGTATCCCAAGTCCGGAATAACCACGGCTATCTTGGGTGATTCACAGACAAAGTACCTTTTTCAATACTTCGACCCACTGCTACAAGGAACACCGGCGTTCATAACGCAGTCGGGCGCTTTGGTCAGGGATGTTCCTTCACTGCTTGACCTAGTTCCTTCGTCGACAAGAACTCTGGTTCTACACGTCGGGAGCAACGACTTGGCAAAAAGAAGTGCTCAAGCAACCTTTCGGTGTTATCGCAACCTTCTACACCTAATCCGTGAAGAGCGACCCGAAATAAGCCGTCTGTACGCCACGCTTGTCTTGCCAAGGGCCACGAATCAACGTCGCAGAAATAATAACCAAGTATTTGTTCATCGTTTCAACCGCGAAGCAAGCCATTTCAACAGCCTATTACGAAGTTTCTGCGAACGCTCTAGGGATGTGTCTTTTCTGGACCACATGTTCGAATGGCTGCCACCTGGACGAGTACTGGCAGCCGATGGACTGCACGTGAGCTTTGAGGGCGTCGCGCTGATGGCAAGTCACATACGCCAGCTTTGCTTCGACTCCCCAAGTGAAGCAACTTCAAATGGTTGAAGCGACGCTGTATCTTCGCCCCAGCACCTTCGGGGGCTTACCCTACAAAGAAGCCACCGGACTACGCCAGAAACCGCCAAGACCCGCAAAAGGCAACCTGGGGCTATGCGGCCGACCAAAAGTATCCAGGGTCATGCGAGTTCTTCTCGCAACGAACCTACCTTGAAGGAGCCACGCAGCAATGCCATGCTCGCCGAATCAACGCCTACAGCATCCGCCAACCAGCGGTCATCGGATCATCCTTGTGTGCCCCGGAACGAGAAATGCTACTCCTGCTCTGCCCAGAGGAATTCCGCACCAGGAACATCAGCCAGCTTGGCTCCACAAGACCCACGAAAGACGGCAGTTTCCCTTACGGGCTCCAGGTACCCACTTCGACGCAAATATTCAGACGTTTTAAAAAGAAAACCGAATAATTGACTACAGCACTCATTGTCGAATAGTATCGTGAGTTCAAAGTGTTCTAAGCAGTTTCAAATAATTAGGAAGTCTGTCGAGAAACGTGTCCGTTACGAGCTACATGTGTCTACTCTAGAAGCATATTTAGCGGCTTCCATTCCGCCTAGAGGTTTAAGTCTCTGTCTACAGCCAGCAACATCAAAGCTATCGAAGTGCAACGCGAGGAAGTGGTTTGACACCTTAAAGAACGCCTCACTTGAGCTAGTACACATTGTAGTAAACCATTATCGATCTTCCGTGAAATCGCTGATAAACAGGGAGCGCCAACTACTCGATCAGTTTAGCCTTTCTCCAGAGGAATCATTGTCCCTAAGAGCATATGAGCAAAAGAAACGTTCCAAGCTTAACGCACAGAAACGCAAAAAATTGCTCAGAGATGGTGTAAAACTTCGAAACTCAACGCCTCCATCTTCGGCCAAGGAAAGAACATGTAAACCTGCACCCGACAACATTATTAATATTTCAACTGCTATCTTATCTAAAGAAGAACTCAGTCTTTTATCCCGTGGTTTAAGCTTCTGTCCAGCAAGTGGTAACTATAATGAATTTCAGTTATACAAAGATTTAGACAACTTCGCACGAAATATGAGACTACGCGAATATTTCTTCGATCAGCCGACTCCCGCCGACGATCCAACCGCTTTACCCTCGGCTAAACGTTGGACACCGGGGTCACAACGTGACAAACACTTGGACATATTTATTAAAGCAGTGCAGCGAGATATCATTCAAGCTTATAATGAACCCCAGTCTTTTCGTCGAAACCTATCGACCCTAGAAAGAAAAGCTATAGCAAACCTTGGCGAACGCACCGACATCACAATAAAACCTGCGGACAAAGGAGGTGCCATCGTTGTCATGGACACGACCAAATATATTGCTGAAGCGAACAGTCAGCTTGATGATAGGTCGTTTTATAGGCGACTCGAGGCCGATCCGACTGAGGATTATAAAGCGATATTAGACGGCACAATAAGAAAACTAATAAAGGAGAAAAAACTAAATGATAGGGCAGCTTCTCTAATCCCTCTTAGTCCGGCAGCTGGTAGGTTCTATTTGTTGCCAAAAATCCATAAACACAACAATCCTGGTCGCCCAATTGTTTCCGGCATAGGTACCGTGACAGAAAACTTGTCGCGTTACGTAGATAGCCTGATAAACCAGATACCCTCTACGTTCCAGTCATTTCTGCGAGATACTAACGACTTCCTTTCTGATATTGCCAACCTTATTATACCTAACAACGCTCTTCTTGTAACTCTCGATGTTGCGTCTCTTTACACAAGCATACCGCACTTGCATGGTATAAGGTCCGTGGTTGAGGCTTACGATCACTCCGCTCTCGACAAGTCCATTGATAGCTCGACTATAGCTATACTGCTTGAAATGATTCTTCAGTACAACAACTTTGAATTCAATAGAGTGCATTATGTTCAAGTAAGTGGTACGTCTATGGGTACTAAGATCGGGCCAAGCTATGCAAATATATTTATGGGATCCCTTGAGAACAAATTCTTGTCGGGTCGTTCACTAAAACCTTTTTATTACAAAAGATTTATTGACGACATTTTCATGATTTGGCCACATGGAGAGGAGGAACTTTTGTCTTTTATTTCGGACTTTAATAATGCTCACCCTTCCATATCCTTTTCGCACACATATTCACCAGAGACCATTAACTTTCTCGATGTAACCGTTTGTCTCAATAATGCAAAATTGAGCACTAAACTTTACCGCAAGCCGACTGACAGACAGAGGTATTTACACTTTCAAAGCAGCCACAAAAGGCACTGCAAATCCAGCATACCTTACAGCCAGGCCTTACGCTTTAAGCGAATTTGCTCTGAGCAATCTGACTTTGATAATAACTGTAACCAGCTACGCACTGCACTTCTTAAACAAAAATATCCGCCCAAGTTAGTCGATGACGCAGTAAGGCGTGCCGACGCACAAGACCGTACAGCACTCTGCATCCCCAAGAAAAATCCTAAAAGTCATTCACAGGTTAACCTGGTTTTAACCCATAACGCATCGGCACCTAACGTCGCATCAATTTTCCGTAAACACCACAACATACTTATGCAGAGCGAACGCCTTGCAAAAGCGTTTCCAGAGCCACTACGTGTTGTGTACAGACGAGGCAAAAATTTGCGAGATTTATTAACTTCCTCTAAAACCAGACAGAACAATAACGACCAGACGCTTGGTTGCCGTCCTTGTAAAAAGCCCCGCTGTAAAGTGTGTGCACACATGACGACAACAACACTGGCAGCCAGTACTGCGACGAACTTCAAGTTCAAAATTAATGGCAGTTTTACTTGTGATACTGCAAATGTCGTATATTTGCTAGAATGCTCAATCTGTCATGTACAATACATAGGTCATACTGAAACTGCTTTTCGATACCGTTTCAATAATCATAAAGCTCATGTGCATGCCCTTCCTAACTTACCGATTTCAAGGCATGTCACCGAGGCAGGTCATTCATTCAGTAACATGATAGCTACAATACTAGAATCGGGTTTTCAATCACACCATGAACGCGAAGTAAAAGAGTCATTTTTAATTCATAAATTCAAAACACTATCTGCCGGCATGAACGAGAGCCCGGGTACGCTTACTTGCATATTGCCTTAGAAAATCGCTTTTTTGTTTTACTGACAAGTGTATATTCTTCGCACGATGTTGGCCTATTGTCAAATATTACCTACATAATGTAGGTGGCCTTTGTCGCTTCACCATTTACTCGCATTCATTTTGCTCTGCCTGCTTTGTGATTTTGTTTATCTTTCTAAACTTCTCTTTTTAAGGCTTACTTAATGTTTTTAGGCTGTGATTATCCCGCAGAACGTATGACCAAGTGAGTTACTGCGTGCGCAGTCTGTTATTTTGCTGACCTGTTTCATTCCACACAAGTTGTAGGGTATCTAATACGTGCCAATTCACTATTGTATAATGATACGCGTTTTCAGCTGTATATGCACTATAGCCACGTACCTTTGGTGATATATAATCTTGTTTCCTATACTATTGATAATGACTTAGCCGTGTGAGCCGTGGTATCTAGTACGTGCCAATTCACTATTGTATAATGATACGCGTTTTCAGCTGTATATGCACTATAGCCACGTACCTTTGGTGATATATAATCTTGTTTCCTATACTACTGATAATGACTTAGCCGTGTGATACGCAAAGAAGCGGCTTATATATGTGCCCTGTGTGCCATGTGTAACCATTCACTCCGACGAAGGCAGGCCCACCTGCCGAAGCGTTAGTAAAACTAGTGTTTTTTCGCACGTTTGTCGACCTCTTTTTATACTGTATATATATATATATATATATATATATATATATATATATATATATATATATATATATATATATATGAAATTGTGGCGACTAATTAACAAACATTCTTAATTACTTTTTAGTCATTGACCGGGGGGCAGGTGTTTACTACACAATGTTGTATAGTGTGTGTCAATTTAAGGTATACCAATTTATTTCGAAATCGCAAATGCTGCCCGCAGTTCGGAATATTAACAATCGAACTTGACGGGCGAAATTGGAAACTTTTCGTTGAAGGCGTGCACGAAGCTCGACAGTTCTGCTACGTCAGACAGGAACTACACGTCACACGTGAGGGACAAAATTTGAGTGACGGCGAGCCGCTGCTGTATGATTTCGTGAAAAGATGCAAGTCATCTCCCTTGTGCCATAGGTCGGTGAACTTACTCAGGAGTGGACTCACTCGGACTCAAATCAAGCCGTAAATCTGAGTGAGTGCGAGTGAATAATATTTCAGAGAGCGGGAGCCTGAATGAAGAAAATTTTCGTGAGTGTGAGTCCGAGTGAGTCCAAAGAGCAAGGTAGTTATTGAATGAGTCTGAGCTTTACTTTTGTTGTGAACCTATAGTCCTAATTACTCATCCTCAAAATTACTATCAGCCTGACCTAAATTATCGTTTATACTCAGGTTTAATAACACATATTCCAAAGCAATATCGTTTATTCACCATTTCAATATTTATTGATCAGCGGCAGGAATTAATGTAGGGGAAGCGCCTTGAACTCCTCCCCAGCGTTTCTTCCAGGGACGTTTGTGATAAATATATTTTCAAGAAAAATGCGTTTACTGGTTCGCACCCACTCATAACTCGTATTGTTAGGTATCAAGAGGCACCAATATTTCCGATTACGTGAGATATTGATATTAAAGAGCTTTGATACCATGGTCGGAAAAAAAAAGGTAATTATAGGCTAATGGACCCATGAGTCGATTCAATCAAACATGGATGTGGCGTGAGTCTGAGTCTGAATGAGTCCGGGTGAGTGATACTTTCGTGAGTTTGAGTCCCGGTGAGTCCGCGAGTAACGCCGCTCTACAGTGCTCCAGGCAAACCTTGAATTAACGAGCACGTCCTATCACCGTCAGTTGGTGGGTGCTGAAGAGAAGCATTTCCGTGACATATAGACGTTAGCTTTTGAATTCAATACTTGGTGGATTGCAAAGCATTTCTCACGATGGAACTTTCAGCGAGCGTTACCTTGATGAGTTTTCCGTACATGTTTTTTATTGCCAGCGCATGTTTTTTTTGCTTTTTTTCTTTCTCGTGGTTAGAGCTAACGTTTTGGAAATATCAACAGTTCATTTACGCGTAATTAAAACACGCCGACAGTATGCTGATATAATTACGCGATGTCATTGCGGTGTCACTCTATATACCGCTTAACTCTATACCGAGTCAAAATCTCAACATAAATACATTTCCTAAAAAGCGACATTCTTTAGATATGTTTTGTTTTAAACAGTTGTGCGAGACGTGTGGAAACATTTTTTTTATATTTCACATATCCACATCCAAGGCTTGCCACTGCGTATAGAAGCCAGCGTATGCTCGAAAACACTACACTCGGGTCGCTGTGCACTCGTACAATACGCTCACACCTGTGTTGTCCGTCATTCGTTCACCAGTGGTGAGCGCTATGGTAGCATTGCACTGGTTGGTTATTGAACACACCATATTTTCTGTCAAAGGTGATATGGTCGCCTTTAGCAATCGTTTCAGATGATGGACCTTGGAATCTGCGATGGCTTATGTATAAAACTCGACGCTGCTTTACCGCTTGTCACTTTTTCGGCGGCCGACGCTCTGTTCGCCGCTAAAGCGCACATTAAGTAAGGCTTTGTTAGACACAAAATAACAGACAAATCAAAGACAATGATGCCAAATAAAGTATAGTGGAAATTTTTGCAAGTAATTATAAACGTAAAGAAAAAAAGCGAACACAAAGATAACTTGCCATCGGCAGGGACCGAACCGGCGACCATAGAATAACGCGTCCGATGCTCCACCAAGGGTTTACGGTGACAGTCATCCTTCCGTCCTCTTTATAGGGTACATATGTGCATTTAAACCTGGAAGTGTTTGTCAGCGCCTCTAGTAGCCACGACGGTTTAGTGTGGAACACTCCTTTTCTGCCTGCTGACGTCACGAAGCCTTTGATCCTATTACGAGCTGGCAGCTGACCATTAATCCTTCGTATACTGCCTGTAGGTAGCAAGTCTCCCAGATCGAGAACCTTAAACTTAATTGATTGATTGGTGTGTGAGCTTTAACGTTCCAAAACCAATCTATGATTATGAGAAACGCCGTAGTGGAGGGCTCCGGAAATTTAGACCAGCTGGGGTTCTTTAACGCGCACCCAAGTCTGAGCACACGGGCCTACGGCCTTTTCGCCTCCATGTATCGAAAATGTAGCCGCCGTAGACTGTATTCGATCCCGCAACCTGCGGGTCAGCAGCCCAGTACCTTAGCCACTAGACTACCACAGTGGGGCCGACCCTTCAATATGTACTTCTCTCTTTCATTGTGTAATGCTGCAATTTTCCCGGCAGAAATGAAGAAAATTGCTAACAACACACGCTCATGGAATGCAATACAGTACCTCAACTATGTCAAGATGCCTTTGTCACGCTGGTAACCAAGAATAGTGGGTGTCCCTTTGTCTTGTGTACTAGTTTGTGTACGACATTGATTTCCATTTTCTAACATGTCCTACTTATGAATAGTACTAAATCTTGGATGTAAAACGCTACATAATGCCCAAAATGCATTTTCTTGCTACTGCACATGCTCTTGGGCCGTGAGTGAAAAGAGGGCTATAAATTCTTTTAAAACAAAGAGAAAAAGGCCCAATGAACTCCATTCAAGAACCCAACTTGAGATAAATAAAAACATCAGAAATAGCTAAAGTAGGGAACAATGGCACAAGAATACGAAGATAGTGATTTTTTTTATATCACTTGTTGCTATTAAAGTCAATGCAAGAATTTTTCTATGGGTACAAGGTATGTGCTACATAAATGGGACTATGCTACCGCAGTTCAATTGTTTACTTTAAAAAGAAATAAAAAATGTACCAGATGTCTCATTTGAGGTTTGAGGTGTGACGTTTATTTGTTTTTCTGTACATAAAAAAACAAAGCAAAGGCAAAAGGCTATAAAGCCTGATGGAGGCTTTTGTACCTTAACATGTGGGGCAAAACAAGAGACTGTAAAAGTATTTTAATCTTTCCAGCTGTCGCTCTGAAGCTCCATGCAGTTCAAACACCACCAGTCTTTGTGCTAATGTTGTCTTTTGCTGAACGCCTGCTAATAGTTTCTTTTCATTTCACTTACCGTACTCTCTGAGCCGGGGTACTGCAGAGTGGAGTGGTTAAAACAGCATTATACAAAAAAAGAAAATTGATAGAAAAGAACAAAAAAAATATTCGTCAGATAAATATTCAGTGCATTAGTAGCGATTGTAGTCTAACGATTCCAGTCTAGATATGTTCTGACAGATCTTCTTTGCTTATTTTTGCCATTTTGATGCAGAACTGCGCATGGGTTTAGTGACTTTCAACTTCGTTAGCCATGCTTTGTGAGGTAATGAATTTAAAACCGCTAGATTTGGACTTTCTAGCGCTTTTTTTCAGTATTGAAGAAACGCCATTAAAACGGGATCCCAAGATGTGTTAGTGAAGGGCTTGACTCTTCCAATTTTTTACGCGCGTCTTGAGGGCATCCTTGCGAAGGCGGAAAGACCTCGATGCAGCGTGATTGGAGTGAGTGCTGTCCTCAACAGCAATCAGTGCTTTTTCATGTGGTTTTTCTCCCAAAAATTTCTACCTGATAATCTGTTGTACCTCTGAACCATCCTAAACACATAAATATATTATATAATGAATGTAAGTAATGGTTTCACTTAATACGACACTCTAAAGCAATTCCACGGCAACCAACTGAACTAATCGTTTAGTGCTAGGTAGCTAATAGTGCAAAGTGAAAAAAATCAACAGTTGTGTTTTTTGGCTGACGTGGGAAAAGCTTCATAAACAGATCCAAACATTTTGCCCAGCAAATTTTTGTTGCTTTCTGACGGGTAACGAACATAGTGACACCTGTCACGTAATATTTTGTGCGCGGACGCTGTGAGCAATCATCAACTTTCACACACAAAAAGGTGCACAAACTTCCCGCACTATTCGCTGAAATAGAAAAACAAAGGCAACTTTTGTATAAGCTATAGAGGTCGGCAACGTAAAAAAAATTGCGTTTTGCAGCACGTTTCATTTTGCCCCTCTTTACCTATAATTACCTTATAAAGACTCATTTAGTTCCACCTTTATCTTCGTCAAAACTTAGGTGAATAATAAAACTTCTTTTTAATGGAACTTTTGCGAAGTACATTTAGGATGCACTCTGCGCAACGATTCCAATGGTCTCTAAAAGGCTGAAAGACCTTTGTATGCGCAGGGTTGGTGCGGTCGAGGTTTGCCGAGCGGCATAAAAGAGACAGGAGGACACAGACATAAAAAAGGATAAAAAAGAGAAGAAGCATATTGGCATGCATAGAAATATTTCTGGCTAATTTCGGAAAAGGACCAGTCGAGAGCGTAAAAGCCTTACCGAATCAGGACGGGATATAAGCCCTCCAGATCTGTAAGGACCCAGCTTTGTGTGACTTACCGCAAGCTGTGCCATATAGGTTATGATACTACATCAAAATTAAACGTATCTTTCACCTTATTTATACCTTTTAATTTTTATTGCAATTGTGCCACGGTATTGTAAGCATCACAAACTCCACAGAAGCATTTACAAAATTGCTCGATTTTTTTCCAGTCTCTTCCGTTGCGGGGATGAGCCATCGATGAAAGAGGAGACCAAAAGGGACAGCTGAAATAATAAAAAAAAACGTTTCTGGTGATTTAAGCCTTGCTTCGAGCCTACTTGATAATCACGATGCTGATGAACAAAATAGACGAGTGATTTGAGAGTCACATAGTCGGCGTGAACGCGTATGTGTGTGCCTGACGACGGAGCCTTTAATTCATTGATATGCCATACCCTTTTCAGAACCCTTTTCCGTTTACCCACCTCGCATATTTGAGATATCCGGGACAGCTACAGCATTATTTTCTTCGATTGATCCACACTGCGCTAAGATTGGCTTAGTAACAATGTTAGCCCGAGAGTCTTTGTCAGGGCCCCTTGCCGGACCCGCTTCAAGCTGATCTCATTACTAAAAGCTCGATTATTAGGCACTAAAATTGCGTTTTAGGTGCCCAAAATAGGCAGGCAAAACATAGTTTATGCGCACAAAATCACGCAAACACCTTGTGCGAATATTCACATTTTCGAAAAGAAGCGTGCACGACCTGTGTCTACGACAGGAAAGCAAAAAAAAAAGATTGTTTATGATAGCACAAAGGCACCAATAATTTAACTTAGTCATGCGAAATTGTCCATTTTGCCGAGTGGTTTGCAGAACACGGTCTCTCCTTTTATTGACAAGCTTGGTGAGCTTAAGTACCCACCGTCGAATAAACATGCTCCTGCGTCTCTTTCTTTTCAGCATGGCTGAGAATGGCAGCACAGGAGCAAATAGCCAAGACGCCTGGAAAGCCATTGATGATTAATAAAAGGGGTTTGACGTCCGAAAACCGCCACATGAATATGAGAGACGCCGTAGTGGAGGACTCCGGAAATTTCGACCACCTGGGATTTTTTAACATGCACTCAAATCTGGGCAAGCGGCCTACAAAATTTTCGTCTCCATCGAAAATGCAGCCGCTGTCGCCACTAATTCATCTCGCGACCCTCAGGTCAGCAGCAGAGTACCTTATCACTACACCACTGCGGCGGGGTGGCTAGGAAACCAAAAGGGTCTTTTACCTGGTATTGGCGTGGTATAATCGCGCATGGTCAGCTTTTCCTCTGTCTGTGAACACCATAAAGCCTAAAGGGCCCACACGAAGTTTGAGCATTGCGAGCTGGCAATACGGCATGCACTGGGCGCTCAAGATCACGTCTATCACAATTTATAAATATTGTAAGCACGAAAGCACGCTCGCACGACGAGCAAAGGACACAAGACATGCACCAAATGAGGCTGGTCCCGTGTCCTTCTCTCGTCTTACGTACGTGCCTTTCGCGCTTATACAGAAGTTATGGATCAGTACCAACTATAGCCTGAACCCAGTGCCTGGCCCGTAGCGAATGCGGTGAGGGGGTGGGGAGCTAGGAGCCTGCCGCCCCGAAATTTAGATGGAGGTGTGTGTTTTACCGTGTACGTTATTAAAAATTCGTGTTTTTCAAGGCGTTCATCAGGCATCCCCCCCCCCTAATAAATAATAAATACTGGCTATGGGCATGAGATAACGTACAAAGAATGGTCCTGCGTACGTCCCGGTACTCCGTAGCAACGCCAATATTATTCGAAACATGTGTAATTAGTGCAGTCTGTTGCTTGAGTAGTTGAATGAAAGTACATCGAAATATTCAAACATACAAACAGAATCTGCCCATAATAATAATAATAATAATAATAATAATAATAATAATAATAATAATAATAATAATAATAATAATAATAATAATAATAATAATAATAATAATAATAATAATAATAATAATAATATAATGTTATTGGTATTAATAGTACTATTTACATTTAATAGAGCTAGATGCGATACTAAGCAGCCTGTACTTAGTTTGCGGTCGTATTCTCGCCGCTCTCGCGTCGTGGCGGTGCCAGCCCAAAAATTTGTGCCAGCCGCTCCAAACGTGCACATCCATCCCGCAGAAACAGGCAGTAGACTACAAACAACGCCGAAATGACGTACTAAACACCGCTTGCTATGGATGTCCTCGGCTTTCCTTCTCCTGTCCTTCCCCTCCCCTCTTCGCACCTTTATTTTCCTCCCCCCATTCCATTATATAGACGAGCTTCCATGAGGGCAGCCGAAATATAGCCTCTTGTCCTCTCCTCCCACTCCTGCAACCGCGCTCACGCCATGCGATGGGGAAGGGGGCTGGCATAGAAACACTATAAAAGCTATCCTTACTCTCTGATTTTATATATATAATGAATACGCTTTTGTTTAATAGATGATGTGAGATGGTAGTGCATTTCATTTCTTTTGAGACAGCAATACACACAATGAAAGACACAGGAGCGGCAACATCAGATACGTGCATACTGTAACTTAAACATAACTCAAGTATTGAAGTGAAGCGCGATTGCTTGTTTAAACCTCGTGAACCATCAGGACATTCCCCTGCTCTGGCGTACCGTTGTATGTTATAGGAAGCGATTTGACTTTGGAACCAGATAACAGCTAGTGAATGCAATTAAGCGCTGCAGTCACAACACAGACCGTGTCGAAGTATCGTTTGAGGTAGCTTAGCCGTGGAACTGTGGCGCGTCGTTGCACCTAAAGATGGATGCCGAGCGCGTCAGGCACGACGCACAGTCGCACGCGCGAAGGCGGCCGCGTCAGCAGCCGTGCCGCGAGGTGTCACACGAGGCCGCGCGGGCCCCCAATTAGAAGAAGGCGCGCGGGGCTCACCGAGCCAGCGCGCTCTCCGCATTCCGTGCCGGCTACGTTCGGGCCGGCTACGCGTGTGCACCACTCTGTTGGGTGAGTGATTGACACTAAGTGAATTCGAGGCCTTCCAGCGCCCGAACACATACGATGGTCCTCGCCTAAACACGTGCGCGCGCCTTGCACGCAGGAAAAAGGCTCGGGGGACCGAGAGGCCAACGGCTTTCTGGGCGAGAGAGTGGAAAGAAAAGAATGAGATGCGCTGTGAATAGCAGAAAAAAAAAGAAGGAAAAAAAGTGGGAGAAAGCTCTGCGCGGAGTCGCTGTTTTTTTGTGCCATTGCCCCTTCGTTCAGGGGTGCCACTGCGAAGCCATCCCAACGGCTCTCGAAGCCGGAAGTGGAAAAACAAACAGGAGGCAACGCGGAGGAAGCAACAAGAGCCCACATGCGCCGTGTCAGAGGGAGACGCGGCTCCCCGCCACCACTCCATCGCTGCGGTGAAGCCGACCAGCAGCAGTCCGGGTGGGCCCAAGTGCGGCCGGCAAAAGGCCTCCACTTGGACCCCCGCGTAGCGCGCGCACACATCGACGGCGCGACCTGCGCACCCGTCAACAAAGAAGCGCTCGAGTGGAGCACGCGTTAGAGGGCCGCGGACGGTCGCCCAACGGGCCGAGACCTCCACAACAGCTGTTCATCTCAAATGCGCAATAGGTACACTTTCCGCAACAGTTACACGCGAAGCAACGCAGTAAAAACACAGCTCGCGCTTCTTGTGAACCCCATATGACTTCTCTTTTTTCATTTCCAATGACAAGGTAGCATGGAGTCGTTTCCTTTCGTAGGGTCACTTGCAAAAAAAAAACAAAAAAACTAGCACAACAGGGCTGGGTAACAGAATAGCTGGTGGTCGTCTATATCTGATCGCATTTACCCTTTCACTTGTTTATTTACCAATCCTTGTTACAAAATAATATACCATACGTACACATGGCTACACGTTTTGTCGTTTTTTTATCTTTTATTTTTCAGTGTGCGTCTTTCTGTCTCTTTCTCTCGATGTTTTTCACCAACTACAACGCTCCTCACTTGATGTCATGGACAATGTGTACTACTGTAATATATATAATGTTTCTGTGGCACTTTCTTCAGTTAGTGTTATTTTATTTGTGTGTATCCAAATGCAAGACGAACGAGCCCGGAATTCCGTGCTACCACTGTAGTTGTGACTTGCGAGAACTATTGAGTACAATTTCTAAGCGCTTCTGTTGGCAGTGCCCGGTAACTGTTGTGGTTTTCCGAGCTCGTCGGATGGTAGATGGTTGCCGTATCTTCGTGGCAGGAAGCGGCATATGCTACGGGGGCCACCGCAACGGGAAGCTGCTTTCAAACGCCGCCTCGTGCGCTCGCCGCAGACACCGCGTTTGCGCCCTGCCAATGACCACGCGCCAGGAGATGGGGGAGGCCTGGTCCCTCGGGGAAGAACGGGCGGAGACGACGAGGGGACATGGCCTCCGGGAATCCCCTTCTCCCATTGACACGCAGCGCGGCTCCCGGGACGTAATCTCCCGAATGGAGGAGCATCTTGCGGGATCCGTCTTGACCACGCATCGGTCGCGTCGGCCAGGCGGCGAATACCAACGAGGCCCGCGCATTCCGCGCACCATTTGGATATTGGATGCGTGGCCTGTGTCCGGCGCGATACGACGTTCGCCCCGGGCTGCTGGACAAGTGTTGCCTCGCGTCCGAGCCACTTGTGTGCGTGCGCGCGGGCCAGCAGGGATCTTTCTCAGACGCCGTGCTTTTACGCGCAGAACGAAGGTGATGTTTTTGGTCGCTTTGCTTCGATTGTCCCGTCCTTTCACCAAGACAGCAACGAAAGAAACTAATTTGTTAGACACGGATGATGTTCTTGTCAAGGAGGCCTTTGCAATTGCCCTTTTTTTGTTTTAAACCTCAACGAAAAACAAGCAGACAGTGACTTCAAGTTATAAATGGACATTTGGTCGAGAAAAAAGTTCTTATCAGTGAAATTCTGCGCAAATAAGTGGTGCAAAGAGGGTACGTCGAAATGTTATCACTCAGAACACTATCACGGCAGTGACAAATTGAGTGAAAAACAACCCACTTGTTTTACCTTGCTTCCCTGCCATACATATGAGTATAAGTGAGACCTAAGGATAAGCAGAGCCAGGGTAATTATCATAGCTTAGTTTTAAAACCACGCTAAAATCGCAATCAGTTACGCTACCTTGTTACACTACCCGCATAGGTTACGCTACCTTGTTCTCTAGCACGAACGTATTCATCTTATACTTGCTTTGTCGGAAATTGAAGTACGTTCCTTTCATGCCAACAGCCTTCCATGTCTCTACTATTTTAATGCATCATTTCACCTACTTCTAATGCATTATAACATCAACATTTAGTGGAAAGTGTCAAACTTGCGACTGAACTTCCTAGACCAGTTGACGGCCTTAAAAAAAAAAAAACATTTTTCTTGGCTACCTCAATGCGACGCAACGTTGCTATGCTGGTCCCAACTGCATCTCCTCCTTTACGCAGGCGTTCCGTCGCCTTCTCTCCTCCGCCCACGCTGCAGCCTGTAAACATTCTTGCACAGTGCTGCAAACCCATGCCAGTCTCTTCCTCCCCCATTTTATGTAAGCGCATGCGCTCGGTCGGATTCCGTCATTCTCGCTTCGCTCCCGTTCAGATGAGTTGGAACGCCAACGTCGGCGCCAGTTTCAGCAGCACTCCAACCTCCGCCGAGACCGAGATCGTCGCGGAGCAGCAGCAACATAAGGATTTGATTGATTGATATGTAGGGTTCAACGTCCCAAAACCACCATATGATTATGAAAGACGACCTAGTGGCGGGCTGTGAAAATTTTGACCACCTGGAGGAGGACGAGGAGGAGGAGGAGGAATAAATGAGGAAGGACAGGGAGCTTAGCCAGTTCTCAGACCGGCTGGCTACCCTGTACTGGGGAAGGGGGTAAGGGGGATAAAGGATAAGAGAAAAGAGACGTTGTAAAAAAAGAGAGAGAAGGTCATCAGACGATCCACGACGCTGTTTACAGTCTGTCTCTCAAGACCACTTTCCGGCAGAAAGCGCAACAACGCTCTCAATGCCTTGCGTGCAGAGGACGGTCTCGGCCAGTGTCCTAATACCCTTTCTTCCGACAATTGGCGATTGTCTATTCTATCTAAAGCTTTTGACAGTGCTTTTCTTGGCACGCTGAAGCGGGGACACTTGCAGAGAAGATGGGAGAAAGTCTATGCGAAGCCACAGTTGTCACATGTCGGGCTTCTGGCCATTCCGATTCGAAACGAATAAGCATTCGTAAAGGCCACCCCAATCCACAGACGGCACAAAAGTGTCTCCTCTGCTCTGGTTATTCCTGATGGAGGACGGAGCTGTAGGTGTGGGTCCAAGTTATGAAGGTGGACGTTGGTGAATGCCGGTGAATTCCACTGAGCGAGTGTCAGTTCTCGTGCAAGCGATCGAAGCCTTGCAGCGGCGTCCGTTCTTGATAATGGTATAGCTACACAAGGGGCATCATCATGAGCAGTTCGGGCTGCTTCATCTGCACGTTCGTTTCCATCAATACTGAAGTGGCCTGGTATCCATTGATACGCTATGTCATGTTGTTTCTCTATAGCCCGGTGATGAAGCAGTCGTATTTCAGCAATTAGCTGTTCGTTTGGTCCATGACGATATGGCGAGGCGATTCCCTGGAGAGCTGCTTTGGAGTCGGAGAATATTGACCATGTCTGTGGCGGTTCTTCAACTAGTAACTCCAGAGCGGCACGAATGGCGGCGAGTTCTGCCGCTGTGGATGATGTCAGATGCGAGGTCCTGAACTTTATCGTGATGGATTTCTCCGGAATTACCACTGCGCCTGTTGAACTTGTTGAAGTTACCAACCCATCCGTGTAAATGTGAATGCGTTCACTGTGTTTCTCATGCAGAAACAGTAATGTTGTTTGTTTTAGGGCCAAATTTGACAAATTTTTCTTCTTTTGCATTCCGGGGTTGGTTATCAGGGCTTCCAGTGGATGTAGACACCACAATGGTAACGACGGCCTTGCTGCGTGCGTGAAGTTCGTGGGAATCACCGTGCGATGTGGGGCAATAATAGAGCAGAACGCAGAGCATGGCCTGGAAGTTGGAAGGGAGGCGAGGTGGTGTGATTGAATCCGGGTGACATGTCTTATGTGCGTTCTTAAAGCATCGACACGAATGTAGGTTGTGATGGGGTGTTCATGAGTGATTGCGACAGTCGCTGCTGAGGATGTGCATCTCGGCAGCCCGAGGCATATTCTCAGTGCTTGAGCTTGTAATGACTGGAGGACGTGTACGTTTGTTATGCGGGCCTTGCCAAGCACAGGTAAGCTGTAGCGCATGAAGCCAAGAAAAAGTGCAGCATACAGTTGAAGCATGGCTCGTACCGATGCACCCCATGATTTTCCCGCAAGAAACCTTAGGACGTGGGTGATCATGGTCAGTTTCTTCTTCATGTAAGCGATATGAGGGCTCCAAGACAATTCACGATCTATTATTACTCCCAGAAAACGGTGAGTCTTTTGATAGCTGATTGTGTGCCCATTAATTCTGATGCGGTATGGCGTCATTGTCTTGCGCGTAAACGCACCTAGTGAGCATTTCTCATATGACAGCTCCAGTCATCGTCCTTGAAGGTAGTTTGACGTCAGTGTAGCCGCTGTCTGAAGCCTGGCTCGTACGTGTAGACGTGTGACCCCTGATGCCCAGATGCAGATGTCGTCCGCGTATATCGACAGATGTACGGAGTGTGGCAGGACGTCAACGAGGCCGATGAGCGCAAGGTTGAAAAGTATGGGGCTTAGGACCCCACCTTGAGGTACGCCGCGATAAGTATGATGTTGCCTTGTTGCGCCATCTTCTGTCTGAACGAAGAAGGTTCTGTCCTTCAAATAGCTGTAGATCCATTGGTAAACGCGGCCTCCCAATCTAATGTTGCCCAAGGCGTCCAGGATGGTTTCATGTAATACATTGTCGTATGCAGCCTTAATATCCAAGAAAAGTGCTGCTGATAATCTCTTTAGGCTCTTCTGCTGTTGTACAGACGTGACCACCCGGGGTTCATTAGCAGCGTAGGGGCTCGGGATGCCGAACGCAAACGACTGCGCAGGCAAGGTGATCCAGAACTCCGGGCCAGGGAAGCGCAAGCCAAGAGTCGGCGTCTAGTTGCAAACCCCGAGGTCAGGAATGCCGACGTCGAATCCGAGCATCGGCATCGAGCTACCGCTTCCGCTACAGAGAGACAACGCGAGTCTACGGCGAGGGCAGCGAGGCTTTCGAGACAACTGCAGCCCCCGGCAACCGATGAAGCGACCACGCGATTCAAGCGAGACTTCCTCGACAACGCACAAACACAACGTAACGTTAACACAAGCACTAAATACAAACCGCGCACACTAACGGAAACGCCGAGTGAAAGTAAACAAAAACTTGGTGTGCACCCACAATGCTGCTTCGCGTCCCCTCATGGTTCCCTTTAGGGGGAGCTGATGTTTTTTTTTTATGAGCACCTAGTGTTTTAGCATCGGAATGATTGACATTATGCGGCTTGTTCAACTTAAAATGATAAGTCTCTAAAGCACATCATCTTTCGCTCGCCTTTATTTTGATATGATCGAATATTTGCACAGAATTTACGCTCAATCTAGCAGCTTCTAAGCGCGCTGTGCGTCTTTCAAGGTGCAGTAGGCACCCGTTTTCCGCGAGAAGCGGCGTCGCTGTTGTCGGCGACGGCTGAAAGAGTGAACGGGGACTAAACAGAGTGCACTATATGTAGGTGGCGGCTTGGGCTTGTTGCAAATTTATGACAGTATACTGCCAGTGCGAGGGCACACGGTCAAGAAAAAGGGCGACACACAGCGCTGTCTTGCCACATTGTTTTATTGCTGCAGTCGTTTTATGTGCTTATATATACGAGATGCAACGCAGAAGAAAGCGAAAAAAAAACGAAGGCGTTGACTTTGCGTGTATGTCAAAGGAGAGAGCTATCACTCCGAAAATTGCCAAAGCATTTTTTTAATTGTTATCATTATCTGTACGAAAATTGATTTCACAAGAAGTGAGTGCCACGGAGGGAGGAGTGCTAGCGCAATATGCCCAGTTTTTTTATGCCATTAGCTTCAATAATGCCACGCGTGAGCTGCAGAGAATGGTTCCTCCAGAATATATGTGCACTCATGAAACTGGGCATGCAGCCGCAATCCCGGCAATGAACTCCTAAATGATTATGTCAATTGTGAAACTCGTTATGGTACTCATTAAGCCACTTATATAGGCTCCTTCCAGTCTGTCCAACATATGAATCACTGCATGAAAGGGAGATCGGATAGACCACGTAGTGGTTTATCACACCGCATCATCTATCTGCTCACACGTGTCATTTCAGGAATCCTAGCACTTGATAACAGTCTGTTATTGGTCGTCATGACGGGAGATTACAGAGATTGCGTTTCAAAGATGTGCGTTCTAAAAAAATATTTCAGTTGTTAGTAGAAGGTCGTCCTGTATTGTCCGCTTCTCTTTCATGGGCATTTTTCTGCGCATTTTAAAGCAATGAATCCTAACTCACCCAACTTTCAATCGTGCTATGCACTGTTACTTTGTTTAGCAACATGTACCAGGCAGCCCGATTTAGTTGGTACTCTTTTTTTCGGGAGGCTTATTTACCTTGCCACATACATCCACGTTCATTTATGATCACACATGCGCAGAAAACTACCGAACACTAAGTTTCCAGAAAGCCTGTTTTAGTACGGGTACTCCGGTTGCATAAATACGTGCTACAGCAAGATCAGCATATATATGCATGCACAGCAAGCTGTATAGCAGCTGTCTTGAAGCAAACGAGTTTCCACGCCGACGGGCGCAAACACTCGTCACTTGGCTCTTCATGTAGCTGCGGTGTTTGACGCCGCGCTAGAAAGACCCCACAAGTGTGGGCCTGCTGCGGCCCAAGGCAGCGGGTAGTGCAAATATTTGGTCAAGAACCATTCACCTTTTTATAAGTAAAACATCCCCTGGGGTTACAACAACAACAAGAACAACAACAACAACAACAACAACAACAACAACTACTACTACTACTACTACTACTACTACTACTACTACTACTACTACTACTACTACTACTACTACTAATAATAATAATATTAATAATACAAGACGCTTATAAAAGCCAAACAAAAAAAGAATACCTCACTTGGAAGGCGACGCTCCGAAAGTGCATTCGGGGACTCCATGTTACCACTGGTCTCGACGCAGTGACAGCCGTCTAGTCGAAAAAAAATAACAAATAATTACGCGTCAGCTTAACGGATCCGAATGAAGGCCTTATAAATATGCCTATGGATACCTGTTTTCAAATTCTCGGGTCCATCATAGGGTCCCGTTGTTCTAGATTACGATCTAGAGATTGAGGCAACATTGGTATTTTAGGGGTCAATCAATACCATTCCCGTTGCGATTTCAACACCTTAGAAGGAAGATTTTGGAAAAACCATTGCATTGTGACTTTCACCGCCACCGCCAAGAGAGGTCGGGCTGTTTGCGAGCATGTACAGTTGTGCATAAGGTCCTATCAATGCGAAACACTAGCAGTTCGGTCAGGCAACTAGTGGACTCAAATCAATAGCATTTTCACTAACTTAGAACATCTACAATCTTGCCCACAAACCTTGCAGAAATTGTGAACTCGCGTAAGGTAGATTATACAAATCCGTTAGTGAACGGTTCGCAACTGCAAATATTTCCACTTTCCCGATTGAAAGGTGGCGTCAAAGTTGCGTCTAATCAAAATGTTTTTTTTTTCTATGCTGACCACATTCAGAATTTGCAGCATCATGATGCCTTTTGGAAAAATATAACTGGAGCACATGACGAAGAGAATATTTGAGATGGCTAAGAGGGCTTTTCTACGTAGTAAAGTCATCCGGGGATGAGAAAAAAACATTGTCATGACCTAGCAATTTTTCAGAGATACTTAACGTGATATGGCTCAAATGAACTGTGCCTCTCAGCTTCACGGAATTCAGGGTAAAGTAATTACGACGCGTGAGTTCATAAAATGATAAAATAAAGAATCTATATATCGAGAAACAGCACGTGACAGAGCGCTTCACGCTTTGCCATCTTCGTTTTCTGGCTCGTGGTATTGCCACGCGCTCGTATTTCGTTACTTTCATGCATGTGATCGGGTTTCACCTACAAAATCTATCACAGCCTTAATGTTAGGAGAAACTTCGCGATAGTTTCCGACTGTCACTGCGTGCGCCGCGCGAGTACTGAAGTTTATTAAATAGAGCTCACGCAACAACAACCGACAATGGTGGAAGTTTTTCAACACTCGTATAAAAGATGGCGTGTATCAATGTCACCCAGATCATTTCAGGCCGGCTCACTGTATCTGCCGTGGGTTCTTACGTAACTCCATTTAGACCAGTGTGTTTCGCTACACAGACATGCGTGCGCTTGCTCTCGTCGCTCGAAAGACATGGATTGCCAAGCCTGAAGAATGTCAAGTTTCGTGGCGTGCTTGCTGACGACTCGAAAAGACTATCTTTTTCTGTGTCCGTGAACTGCAGCGTAAGCATGAGGGAGCTAGCAGCAGCAAGCACAGGACCGGGTTAACTGGCGGAACATGGGAGAGTCCTTTGTCCTGCAGTGGACGTAGTCAGGCTGATGATGATGATTATGATGATGATGATGATGAACTGCAGCGTGGATATGTAATGCGCTTTGTGCACTGGCTATTCGCAATCTGTGCTGCTGCAAATCGGAATGGTTGAGCGATGCTGCGTGGCGAATCGTTACGCCAAAGGGACCGAAGTTGCAAGTGTTCTCGTTGATTGATATGTGCGGTTTAACGTCCCAAAACCACTATATGATTATGAGAGACGCCGTAGTGGAGGGCTCCGGAAATTTAGACCACCTGGGGTTCTTTAACGTGCACCCAAATCTGAGTACACGGGCCTACAACATTTCCGCCACCATCGGAAATGCAGCCGCCGCAGCCGGGATTCGAACCCGCGCCCTGCGGGTCAGCAGCCGAGTACAAGTGTTCTCGTTTCCTAAGGGCAACCGAACAACAATGTGGCCCCGCCGCGGTGGCTAGTAGCTAAGGTACTCGGCTGCTGACCTGCAGGTCGCGGTATCAAATCCCAGAAGTGTGGCAGCTTGGGCTAGTTGGTAAGGCATGACGATAGTTATAGCGCGAGAACAAAACGACGACAAAGAGACAAGAAGTCCTTCGTGTCCTCCTTGTGTCGTCGTTTTGTTCTCGCGCTATAACTGTCGTCATCAAATCCCAGCTGCGGCGGCTGCATTTCCGATGGAGGCGGAAATGTTGTAGGCCCGTGTGCTCGGATTTGGGTGCACGTTAAAGAATCCCAGGTGGTCGAAATTTGCGGAGTCCTCCACTACAGTTTCTCTCGTAATCATGTGATTGTTTTGGAACGTGAAACCCCACATATCAATCAATCGAACAACGAAATGGGAGCGTGTCGTTCGTCCAGCTGACGTTGACATCCGATTTCTTCGTGACGCAAGGTACTATCGGCGTCAAATGAAACCCGAACAGCGGAGCGCGTGTTTGAAGCCTTAGAAATAGTATAGTGTTGGCCGTCCAGCCATCACTATTGACAGGCATGCACAACGGGTTTGGCAGCACTGCGCGATCCACTTAGAGTGCGTTATCTCCGTTTCTGCTCTAGTATTCGCATGGTGACAATGGTAAGAATCGTGGGCGTGCCGAGCGCTTTTGACCGTATCACTCGTAATTCCTTAATTTTACTGCAGCGTCGCAGTGAAATCGGTGTCTTGGCACGTTAAACAAAAAAAATATAATCCGTTTGTGGTTGATTTTCAAACGATTGTCTCGTTCGCCGGCGCTGATTCAACTACACCGTTTTTTTTTTTCAGACAGCGACCGGAAAAGGCTTCGTTTTAACTAGAAATGCCGAGTGTTTCTTCGGAAGAGAGCGCACAAATTGTTTTGCTTTACCGGCACGAGGTTAAACAGCATGAAATTGCCACCGTTGCCACCGTTATGAACTTACCTTTGCCTACTATAAATAGAAACTGCCAGGCATTCCGTGAGGAATGACTCCGTGATGACAAACCGTGCTACAATACTCACCTTCGGCTGCAGTAGTTTAACCTCTGTATTTTTTAAAATTTTGTTCCTTTGAAGTACCATACCTGGAACACAAGCAGGACCGTGCAGTGCTGCCACACCAGATGTGCGGGCCTGCCTGTGTCATTGACTGGTGGACGGCGCGCACTATGCCATTAATAAGGCTTGTGCTACACGCTCCGCTGTTCGCGTTTCATTTGATGACGATGGTACAGGCGTGAGCATCAGTGTGCAGACCATGGGATCGCGTGGCCGAAGGCATCGACACACTATCTGGTGACGAGACGCCTGCTAGCGTGTGCATGCGCGTCCCATGGCATCAGTTGCCCTCTCAAGTCGCTCTAACCGACGCGCTTGTAGCCAAAACGACAACTGGGTGGCTCTGTCTTTGCTCCATCAAATTTGTGCTTTCTTCTTCCTTTTTTTTTATGTAGCCGCTGCGACGGTGCTGGTATCAGTGCTGGGATCACGCCATTCTTTATACTGATTAATTACAATAACTAAACGAGCCGCTGCGACGGTGCTGGTATCAGTGCTGGGATCACGCCATTCTTTATACTGATTAATTACAATAACTAAACGTAGCCAGCCTCTCAAAACCAGACGAAGCCAAGCACACAAAATTAAGTTTTCTCAGCTCAGCTTGCTTTTGTCGCATTAGGCCAAGTTGAACTCAAATGATCCAAGTTATGATGAAACAAGCACCAATAAGTACGAAGACATAATAAAATTAGTTTTAATGCCAATAAATTCAATTTAGCCTATTGAGACTAAACTTGGTGATTAGTAATTAGTATATTTTTAGCTTAAATTCTCAGAGCTCAGAGAAATTCAACTTCAATCACTTTATTTGTGTTTTATGAGAACTTACCTAAATACGCCAAATTATATTCAGACTAGTTTGAAAACACCTTGACCAATCAAGCTTAGTCCGATTTTTTGATGCTTACCTTGGCGCCGCCTAAATCATTAGCTCAGTTATGCATAATTAGCGCAATCATGTCACGTGAAACTCCATTATATAATGTGTGTGAATAGATATTAGAATAATTAATTCGCATTAACCAGTACCTGTCTTGACTAACACTAATTATGCATAAATGAACCTAATTGTTCTAGTGTGAGTAAGGGGTCATTAGTATCTTTCAGAATTTGGTGTCTCTAGACTCATGGGGATGTCGGCTTCAATTAATTGGCCGCGAGAATGTTTCCTTTATTTCGACTAATCTTCTAAATTAAATGACAGCTTAATCAGCTGTGCTCGAATTCGGCTGTACGTGTACTTTTCTCGACCCATCTGGGCGCATCGAAGCTTTACTACGCTTAACATAAAAACAGCAACCTGGACTGGGCTTAAGCTCACTTACGCCTGAATTTATTAGGTGATACAGTGCTCAACTAGGCTCGATTAAATTCGGCTACACTTACATTCACTTAACTAGGCTAATTTTAGTTCAACTTGGCCTAGCGCGGCAAAGGCAAGCTGAGCTTGGAAAATTTAGTTTTGTGTGCTTGGCTTCATCAGGTTTTGTGAGGCTGGCTACGCTCAGTTGTGCTAATCAAACGTTATAAATAACGATGCGAGCCCGGCGCTGAAACTGGTGCCGTCGCAGCCGCTACGGGAAAGAAAAAAGAGAAAGAAAAGCACGGTACCAATTTGATGGAGAAAAGACAGTGGCCCCAACGTGTCGTTTCGGCTACGAGCCTGTCAGAGAGAGCGAGTCTAAGCGGGATGAGAGACCAACTGATATGATGGGACGCGCATGCGCACCGCAGCAGGCGCGCCTCGTCGCTAGGTAGCGCGTCGATGCCTTCGGCCACCCGATCCCGTGCACGTGGTCTGCACACTTATGCTCACGCCTGTACATATCTCCGTACTACATATTTCTAAGTCCTTCCAATGGCCCCATCTCCACCATGTTCCGTTCTTGCTTTAAAAGAAAGGTGTCACGTGTGCTTATGAATTGTTGGCGTGGGCACTGGCATTAAAATAATAAGCGCGCGGGGCAGTAGGTTATCAGAACGGCCGTTTTTCTTGAAAGATCGGTAAACCTTTTGATATTTGCGATTATCGCCCCAGACGTGTTGTAATACACCTTTGTTTAGTTGCTTGAGAAAAGTGGAAGGAATTCTGTTGTGTTATTTAGTGCATCGATTTTGTGCATTGTAATTTCTCTCCGTTGTTGCTTCCACTCTATTGCGACATTTTAATTTTGCGCCAGTCTCGTCAGCACCTTATAGCCTAATGTGTTTTCTTGAAACTTGGATGCATGTAGACACTTACGGTAAAGCGCTTTCTTAATTGGTTTTCAGGTGTTTGAGCTCTACTTCAAACTAGACAATTTAAGAACCAATACCAAAAATATACCGATTAAACAACCGGAACTGTGCAGTAGAAGCACGCACGGGGGCTACGGCTTAGTATAGACATATCACTAACTTTTTTCTCAGGCCTCAAGTTACCTGACCAACTACGCACCTCTGCTAGAGGGGCCAGAGCAAAAGAGAAAACACCGCTTCTTGTATCTGTCACAAGAGATCTTTGTGAAACGAAAGGCTTTGTTTCCCCTGTCTATGCAAGGTCATCAACATGACATTGTGCTCAATACCAACGTGTCTATGAAGACAGATGTTCGAAAGAGTACAAATAAAACTGCAGAAACATTTCTAATGAGAACAGTTTTTCTGCATGCTCCAGACAGTGTGTGTGCGCGTGAGTTTGCGTGTAAATAGATAAAGAATGAATAAAATTTACCTTATTTATTTCGTCCCTTTGTTGGTTAATCAAATTTTGCTCCTATAGATCGACCACACGTTCTATAGGCCCCACCATTGTGGTCTATAGTGGATAAGGTACTGGGCTGGTGACCCACAGGTCGCGGGATTGAATCCCAGCTGCATTTTCGATGGAGGCGGAAATGCTGTAGGCCCGCGTGCTCACATTTGGGTGCACGTTAAAGAACCCCAGGTGGTCAAAATTTACGGAGCACTTCACTACGGCGTCTCTCATAATCATATGGTGGTTTTGGGACGTTAAACTCCACATATAAATCAATCGACACGTTCCATAGCGCAGAATGTGGAAAAAATGGCTCACAGGCTTTCTTGTGGAAAAAATGGCTCACAGGTGAATATCTGAATGCCTTTAAGCGCAACACACTACTTAAATCAGTGCCTTTTTTTTACCTAGAAAGGCAAAATAAAGCTGTTAAGCATGAAAAAAAAAACTCGCCGTGAACGCTTTATCTTTACACGGGAGCAGATGGTGGCAATAGATTCGAAGCCTCCCACACGCGCGCTCACTTGGACAAAATTAGTGACGTGACGGTAGCAGTGAGCAGGCCTGGTAATATTCTTGTAAGTGGCATTACGTTTACAGATGGCCGTCAGATTCGTGACGTCAGACGACTGCCTGTAGTCGCCGCAATCAGTGCACTGAGTGACTTAGTTTTCTGTGCACAGGTTCACAGAATAAGAGGTTTCTTCTCTACCATAGTGAGTGACGCCTCCTTCACCGTCATTAAAATATATTTACCCTATGTTACCGCGGACGCTCAAGCGATAATCTATTTCATGGTGAACATTCCTGTTGTACTGACAAATTTCTTGCGACTGATGGGTCAGCGAGAGTATCTGCCAGGCATAGCAATATACTGATATATGGTTTATTACGTGGCAAAACCATAGCTTGTGTTCCAATACTCACTGTAGACGGCTAAATAGACAGCTAAATGGACGGCGGCCATCTTTAGTTCCATTCCAATTCTGACGTAGCCGGCAAAGTAGACAGCTCCGAGAAGACCGCATCGTAGACATGTACGATGCAGGATACTTTGCTGTATAAACAAGATGGAGGCTCAGCTAATCGCTCAGATAAATGAAATCTCACCAGAATGGCCGTCTGCACACAAGCAGACGCTTTCCCAGACGCTCATTGTGAGTAAAGTTTATGTTTTTTTTCAACACAAAATAAGCCAGAAATTACTACTGTTACGTTTGTTTGTTTTAGCTTTTTTTCTCGACGCGAGGTGGCGCATTGTCGCGTAAAAGTTGTCTAAACACCTTCCTATTCTCGGACAGCATGGGCTCGGTGCCGTTGATTGATATGTGGGGTTTAGCGTCCCAAAACCACCACATGATTATGAAAGACACCGTAGTGGAGGGCTCCGAAAATTTCGACCACCTGGGGTTCATGAACGTGAACCCAAATCTGAGCACACAGGCCTACAACATTTTCACCTCCATCGGAAATGCGGCAACCGCAGCTGGGATTCAATCCCGCAACCTGCGGGTCAGCAGCCGAGTGCCTTAGCCACTAGACCACCGCGGCGGGAGTGGCTCGGTGCCGTCTTCTAAGCAGTCTGCGTAGACTGTCTACGTGCTGTCTAAGAATTGCAACACAGCCATGGTGTGATTATGAGGCACGTCGAATCGAAGGGACAGTGCACTGACATGATGCACTGCACGGCCTTCTATAGCATTTCGCCTCAATCGAAAAGCGACCGTCGCGGCCTAGATTTAATCCATTACCTTCGAGTCAGCAGCAGAACTCCGTAACTGCTACACCACATGACGTCGTCATGGCGTCGCAAAGTTTTATTATCTCTAAACTCATGCGAGTGCGTCATTGAGTGGTGGTTTTTTTTTTTGTATACCTAATGTTCATACTACGATGACCAATTTTAGCGTGTGATGAGACATCTAAGGGTTTAGTTTCAACTGTCATACGAGTGCACAGTAGTCATGCTTGATAGAATCAGCTCCCCTTAAAGAAGTGTTTTCAACATAGTTGATATACTCTTTGTTTCGTTTACGTATTTGGCGTGCCATCTCGCGTATGCATAGCAAATCCCCACAAGACGTTTCTGGGAGTATAGGGACAGTTGCCGCCCCATAGTCGCTATATAATACGCGTTTGCGGCAATGGTTACTGCCTCGAGGATTCCTTCCAGACTCTCAACGCTCGCAGGCATGCTTCTTCCCGAAAAGGCTGTTACGAGAAGAGGGAGCAACCAACGTACACTACAGAAAAAGAAGCTTCCGTTTTTTTTTTCTCTACTTGCGACACGATATACCGATCCCACGGCAAAGAGCGAACACAATTATTTTGTTTCCATTTACGTTATCTTATTTATTAGCTATTTTTATTTGATGGCGATGCTTCTTACCCCCGCTTTCTCAGTTTCGTCCATTCTTTTTCTCTTCTTTCCTATCGTTATCCAGTTTCTCGATCACCTTTTAGCGCTCGAATTCTGGGAGATGGAAGCAGACGCAAATAGATGGCACTCGACGAGATCTGTTCGCCTCCCCAGCAGCTAAGGTGTACGTGTGTGTGCTAAGATGGTGGGGGGCCCACACCCGAAGGTGTGCGAGCGACCCTGTTCTCCAGCTTCAGGCAAGCGTGGAAAAAGGCGAGCACCAGTTCCATCACTGCTTGGGAAAGAAGCTTTAAGTTTAAAAAGAGTACCTGGGGAAGAAAGAAAGAAAAAAAGAAAAGAAAGAAAGGAAAGAAAGAAAGAAAGAAAGAGAAACAAATAGACGAGAATAGAGTTGGCGGTGATGGAACAGCATCCCTCGATTCAATTCAGTACTGTTGCTTTTCGTTTTGGGGTCTTGGAGCAGTCCAGTGGCGTCGCCAGGAGAACTGGATGCTTGCAGCTACCGCCTTCACTTTCTCCCGACCACGCAGAGTGACCATTAGGTTTTCTTCTGTGTTTTGGGTTTGTCCTGTGCGCCCGCTTGCACTGCACCCTAACGTTGGGCTAAGGTATACACTATGGCTTTGTCAAAATCGGATTGAAGCATGGCCACGTCTGACGATCGGTGAGGTGGCACGAAGTCGAAGCGCGACCGTCGCTGCGATTGGTCGGCCGTCCACCTCAAGTGTGGCCCGTTTGTACACGTTCGAAAACAGCGCCGTGCATGCGTCTGTGTTTAACGTACACTCTACTGTCATTGACGAATGTGTATTTGACTTGTCCGCTACGATGCGTGAAGATGCAAACAAAGGAAGTTGTTGCTTAAGGACGGTGAAGGGGGGAAGGAGCTAGAAGTGCCCTAAAGTATATGATGTTATTCCCCGAAATAACACTTGGATAGAACTGCGCCAAATAAATAAAGGCGAAGAAAAAGAGTTTGAGGCCGGGTGTAACACTAATCGAAGTGCTAGCAAAAACTTCTGAGAGATCGCAGTCGGCTCTCCCGTGACTGCGCCTTCAAACGACGCAGACCCTACGCCAACATGCGTTTGTGGCTTACCCTACGCTCTGCTGATGGCTCTCTGTAAATGCTACGTTCCGTCCCGATCTAGTTGTCTCCAAGGTAAAGGCGACACTAAAAAATGTTTAAAAGGCCCCAAGACCATTTGCATTTCAAAGACAAGACAGTGAATTTGTACTGACCTTCACTTTCTTTTTTCCACTACCTTTTTCTCGCTACTTACATTCTCTTCATAACACACATGCACGGACAATGGCGCCACTAAGCGTGGAATTTCTTAGGACTAGCCCCGCCGCTGTGGTCTAGTGGCTAAGGTACTCGGCTGCTGACCCGCAGGTTGCGGGATCGAATCCCGGCTGCGGTGGCTGCATTTCCGATGGAGGTGGAAATGTTGTAGGCCCGTGTGCTCTGATTTGGGTGCAAGTTAAAGAACCCCAGGTGGTCGAAATTTTCGGAGCCCTCTACTACGACATCTCTCATAATCATATGGAGGTTTTGGCACGTTAAACCCCTCATATCTATCAATTAATCTCTTAGGACGACGCGCTCTTGGCTTCAAGTTGTTATTTGACGCTTGCGCAGTCGAAAACAAACAAATCGAAGGGAAATCAGCTGATTGCGCAGGATAGCCTTCCGGGACAAGGCATAACGTGCGTACGACCGCATGGCAACGCATGTTAGGAGATTACTCATCACTGATATTCCATCGTATATGGTCCAATCAAGAGATGATAGCCTCATGACGTCACGTCGTGGCCCGACTGCTGGCGTCAGCAATAGTGCCAAATAGACGAAACTCTCGTCGTCGTCGTTGTTGTTGCTCTTGTTGATGTTGTTGTATTTGCAGGCGTTCGTATAACTGTCCTTTATACTTGCGCGTATCAACAAAAGGAAGTAGGTTTTGGTAAGACGTGCGTAAGCGGGGACGCTTTTCTTTATGAGCTTGACGTATCCGCACAATTGAAGCCTTGGGTTCAGCGAAACAATAAAATGATTTGTTTTGTAAGCAAAGCTATAGGTTACCATCGACGCTGCGGCTGCCGAAAGTGAAAGTATATTAATCAGAATGGCGGATACTTGGGCTTGTTAATGTATGATCCAGAGTGTTGAATTGAGGAAACAAGACAGGGACTAAAAGAAGACACGATCACACGTAGCGCAGACGACACACATAGCACTGTCACAACCATCACCAAAGCACATGAAATGATATTTAGTCGTGACAATCTCAGTGATGTAGAAAATGTCATCATCATCATAAGCCTGACTTCCCCCACTGCAGGACAAAGGCCTCTCCCATATTCCGCCAGTCAACTGAGTCCTGTGCTTGCTGCTTCCACTTTATCAGCAAACTTCCTAATCTCATCCGCCCACCTAACTTTCTGTATTCCCTTCACCCGCTTTTCCTTTCTTGAAATTCAGTCTGTGATACTTAATGACCAGTGGTTATCTTGTCTACGTGCTACGTGCCCGGCCCCTGTCCATTTATTCTTTTTCATTTAGACCATTATGTCCTTAACACGCGTTTGTTCCCTGACACACTCTACTCTCTTCTTGTTCCTTAGGGTTACGCCGATGAATTTCTTTTCGATCGCGTGCTGCGTCGTCCTCAATTGAAGTTGAACCCTCTTTGCAATCCTCCAGGTGTCTGCTCCGTAGGTAATACTGGTAAGATGCAGCTGTTATATACCTTCCCCTTGAGGGAGAGTGGTAATCTACTTCATGATTTAAGAATGCTTGCCGAATGTGTTTCATCCCACTCTTGTTCTTGCCCCGCCGCGGTGGTCTAGTGGCTAAGGTACTCGGCTGCTGACCCGCAGGGCGCGGGTTCGAATCCCGGCTGCGGCGGCTGCATTTCCGATGGAGGCGGAAATGTTGTAGGCCCGTGTGCTCAGATTTGGGTGCACGTTAAAGAACCCCAGGTGGTCGAAATTTCCGGAGCCCTCCACTACGGCGTCTCTCATAATCATATGGTGGTTTTGGGACGTTAAACCCCACATATCAATCAATCAATCACTCTTGTTCTTCTATATATAGTCACTTCAATCTCATGGTTCGTCTCCGCGGTTACTACCTTTCTTAAGTAGACGTACTCTTTTACAACTTCAAGTACAGTGCTACCTATCTCGAAGCGTTGTTTTCTCCCGAGGCCCGGTGTTCTGCAGTGCTTTCGTTTTCTGCAGATTAATTTTAAGACCCACCGTTCTGCTCTCCTTGTCTAACTCCGTAATTATGAGTTGCAATTCATCCCCTGATTTACTCCGCCATGCAATGTCATCAACGAATTGCAGGTTACTTAGGTACTCTCCATTAACTAATAACCCCCATTCTTTAAATTCTAGAACTCTGAAAAGCTCCTGTAAGCACGCGGTAAATAGCATTAGGTAGATTGTATTCCTTTGTCTTGCACCCTTCATTATTGATATTCAGTCACTTTTTTTATGAAAGACTTTGGTGGTAAATTACCCGCTGTATATTTCTTCCAGAATGATTTATTTGCTTCGTTGACGCCGTGATTCCGCAGTATCTGCATGACTGCTGATACTCTACTGAATCAAGTGCATTCTCGTAATCTATGCGGCTATATGGTTGGGTTTGTTTTGAGCATTTCTATATCACCTGATTGATAGTATGAACACGGTGGTCAATTCTTAAGTAACCTGTACAAAATCCTGCTTGCTCCATTTGGTTGATTTAACTCTAATGTTGTCTCAATCCAGTTAGCAATTATCTTTAGTAAATAGCTTGTGTATGGGGAGCAAGCTGATCAGCTTGTAATTATTCACGTCCTTACCTTTCCATTGCTTAAGGAGTAGGATGATGTTAACATTCTTCCAAGATTCTGGTGCCCTCCCCGTCAGGAGACACTTCGTAAACAGCATGGCTCGTTTTTTTACCACAATGTGTCCTGCCTATTTCAGCCGATATGATGTTACCTGATCCTCAGCAGCAGCTTTGCCTCGTTGCGTTCCCTCCAAGGCTTTTTTTACTTCCATCATTACTAGTAGGATGTCATCTGCGGTACTGTTAATTCTTGCATTATAGTCATGGTTGTCCTGGCTATCATACAGCTCTCTGTAAAACTCATCCGCTACTTTGATTTCTGAGGTTTAACGTCCCAAAACCACGGTATGATTATGAAAGACGCCGTAGTGGAGAGCTCCGGAAGATTTGACAACCTGGGGTTCTTTAACGTGCACCCGAATCTGAGCACACGCGCCTACAACATTTCTGCCTCCAGTCTCCATTGTAAATGCAGCCGCCAAAGCCGGGATTCGATCCCGCGAACTACGGGTCAGCAGCCGAGTACCATAGCCACTAGACCACCACGGCGGGGCGTCATCCGCTACTTTAACTATTCTATTCATTTGCAATTCTTGTACTTTAGTGCATACACCTGGTTTTGCCTATCTCTAGTTTCCTCTTCACCGTTTTGACGCTTCCTCTAAAGTGTTAAGTCATCATTAAGTAATAATGAAAACAATTTTTCAAGATGTAATGTCGATGTATAAGCAAGGGTGCACGTTAAAGAACCAGAGGTGGTCAAAATTCCCGGAGCCCTGCACTACGGCATCTCTCATAATGAGATCATGGTTTTGGGACGTTAAACTCCACAAATCGATCAATCAATAAGCAAGAGTGGAATATGTTGGCGTATCTGGTTGGAAGAAGTATCATTCCACGGCAAGCCAATAGGTGACCGGTAATATGGGCAATCGCAGGTAACGGTGGGATACGGCGGCTTCCGGTTCGACGCCCCCCCGCGGGTTAGCAATGGAACGCGCGCATTTTTGTACCACTCCGTTGAAAAAAAGCCCCTCTCCGTGCAATGTCAGTGCTTTAGAAGTTTTTCTTTGTTTTTGCTAACCGTGACTGCGACGATGACAATCTACGAAAGCCGTGAACAGCAAGGAAACTTTTTTTTCGCACTCAAATGATCTGCGATGCTTCCATGCTGCTCGGGGGTACTGTCAGTTTGGCTAGCAGATCAGTCAATAAAGAAGACAGTTTTCATTGTATGATACGTTACTGCAGATAAAAAATCACCATTTTAAATGTCTAGGCGGTGAGGATGACTGTAGCAGTGTGCTACAAGTTCATTTCGGTATCGCTGCTTCGGCCGACATCGTCGGTCGATCGGCATGAAGCGCAGCACTTTCATTCATTCATTCATTCTCTCTTTATTTCCAGAATAAAACGAAAACATTACATTCTGGATGGTCTCCTGGGCTAAAAGCTGTAATGAAACAGCTTGACTAGGGCCCAGAAAACCAAAGACATGGCAACAAGTGACCGGTAAAAATATTTGCACCAAATTACAAGATATATCACACATTGTACAAAAATATTTACAAAAACAAAGCATATAACAATATCTGTGTAAGCGTAACAGGGAAATGATTTTTTGACTAAAACACATCTCTAACAACGAACAAGACCAACAGAATACCAAAATTTATTTACAGAAAAGAAATTTTAATACTACAAGTACAAGGAACACAGTCAATAGTACACCTGTAATAGTACAAGCAATAGTACACCTGTAATTCTGGCAGTAAACTACACGAAACACTAATATCAACACAATATAATAATAGAAAATCATGATAGCTAATCATATACAACAATATACAGTGAAATGTAGTACAACATTAACAAATAATTGAAATACATTAGTAATTCAGAAATATTTCACGTAATGTATTTAGCGCAGGTTTATGTAAATGATTATGCTTTTTAAGAATGCATGGGAGGTTATATTTCAATGACTGCAGTTTATAGTCAGTGCGAAAGCGCGGTATGAGCCATCCTCCTACATTACGAGTATTGATAGCATGACTGTTGCGTTGCAGTGCAGCAGTTAACTCGATAAATTGTTTAAATGAAGAAGAACATATGTAAAATGATCGTAGGATGCGGAACTCGTACATATATTGGATTTTAATTATACTGTACTTGCGAAAATATGTCGATGTCGGTGATAAATAACCAGTGTTGGCAATGTGACGGACAGCTTTCTTCTGCAAAACCAATATTCTGTTGATGTTGCGTTGAGTTGTAGTAAGCCAAACCAGACTGCAGTAACTTATATGTGATTGAAACAGTGCTTGATATATGCTGACTTTTATTTGTGTAGGGAGAATTTCTCGACAACGCGACAGAGCTCCCGCTGTAAAAGAAAGTTTCTTGCATAAATGACTTACGTGAGAGTCCCAACTTAGATGAGATGAAAATGTTACACCGAGAATTTTATGTTCTTCTACAATATCTATTTTTTGGTCTGCACAAATAATATCTTGTTTAACGTTCAGAAATTTATTTCTAGCTCTAAATATTATAACCTTCGTTTTCTTAGGGTTAATTTTAAGTTTATTTGATAGTGACCATGATGTAATATTGCAAAAGAAACGATTACAACTTTCTATCAACCTATCTGTATCTGCGCCGGAAAACAAGACCGTGGCATCATCAGCATATATTATAAATTTTACCGACTTGTTGATATTAACAATATCATTTATAAAAACATTGAAAAGAAGGGGCCCTAATACACTTCCTTGCGGGACACCTCTACTGACAGGCAATGAAGATGAGTGATGGTTACCTAAACACACACATTGTGATCGTTCTGCTAAATATGATTTTATTAAAGCCAGGGGAGTGCCTCGAACACCATAGATTTCTAACTTAAGAAGTAGCGTGCTATGGTCAATGGAATCGAAAGCCTTGGTGAAATCAATGAACAAACCTAATGTAAATAGCCTGTTTTCGATGTTCTCTAAAATAATTTCTTTTAGCCTTAACAAAGCTAACTCCGTAGACCTTCCTTTACGGAAACCAAACTGAGCGTCGCTTATAATGTCACTTCTAGTGAAAAAGTTGGATAATCTGGAATGTAGCATTTTTTCGAAACCCTTAGCAAACACCGGAATAATCGATATTGGGCGATAATTTCCCAGCAAGTTTTTGTCGCCACCTTTAAACAGAACAGACACACGAGAGCGCTTCATTTCACGGGGAAATTCCCCGGACTCTACTGCTAAATTAAATATGTACACAAGTACAGGGGCTAAATGCTCTAAAACAAATTTTATGGGACCGATCTGAAGATTGTCAATATCTAATGCACTGCTATTTTTAAGACTCATAAATGTTCTGAATACTTCTGGTTCGTCTGCCGGGTTGAGAAATATGCTTTCAGCATTTCTAATAATTGAGCTAGTCATTTGCAGGGTATTCTTAACTGGCGGTATACCAGAAGTGAAATATTTATTGAAAGAATCGGCAAGTAGTGCACCAGTTAGTACACGATTATTTAACGTAATTTCACGTGGCATGAAGTCTGCCTTGTGGCGTCCTAAAACACTGTTTATTGCTTTCCAAGCTGCATCAGGGTACCTTGTACAGATACCAGAAAACAACTTTTCATAATACGCTATCTTCGCCTTTCGAAGAGCGCTGTTTAGTTTATTTCTGAAAGCTTTATACTGCTGTAGTAATTCTTCCTCTCGCGATTTCAAGAATGCATGGAAAAGCTTATTTTTTCGGTTTATCAAACGCCTAATAGCAAATGTGACCCAAGGTTTTCTTATTTTCTTTGACGGTTTAAACGTTTTAAAAGGAAAATGAGTGAGGTAGATATTTGTAAAAGATTCTATAAATTTTAGGTACGCTTCATGAACATCTCTAATCATATAAACGAAAGACCAGTCATGCATTTGAGCGTGTTAAGATATCTTTTTTTATAACCTTAATTGCGCTATAAGATGCATTTCTTAAGGTTGGTGCACACCGGCAACTAGCGATGTTCACGCGACCATTTCCGACTGGTCGCGAACAGTCGCGAACGGTCGCATAGTGACTGCTTTGACTAGTTGCTTCTTGCTCGATTTGCAGTCGCGCGACTGCAGTCGCACAACTGCTGGAACCAATCAACGATGCCCAGAAGTGACACCAGCATTTCTTTATATAAGCAGACTCACTTTTTTGTTTTTTTATTGCGCTGGTCCACTGTCGCCAGATACAAATGAGTGCGTTCCACTGGGTCTGTGGCACCATGGCCACCAAGAAGTACTTGGCTTGGAGATGGCGGGGCGCAGCAGCTCGAGCATAGTGTCGAATGTACGCGGCGGCATTCGCAAGAAGCTAACCACCGTCAAAATAAAGAGAAAATGTATTGTGCACTATCTTTCCCCCGTATTAAGAATCGTTTTTGTCTTGAACTTGACTTGCCACCGCCTTCAATGCAGCGCGTTTGGAACGCGTTTGTGCTTCATGCCTTGGCACTGACTAGAGACACCGCATTCGAGACGCGTTTGTGCTGCATTGGAGGCTGTGGCGGGTCAAGTTAAATTCAAGGAGCGTTCCTGAATACGTACCACTCTCGGAAATACTCCTCGTAATCTCAGCGCAGCTCGAGAGGTAGGCGGCTTGTATGGCCGGCCAACTCTCGCGAGTGATGCGACGGTCCCACCCACCACCAGCTTTTTTTTTCTTTAGAGGCTTTTGTGCTGCCAGCGCTGACACCAAGGCACAGCGCACCAGCACTATGACAATTTCTTGTTCTTCCTTGAATCGAACTCCTTGACGTTGCAGGGAACGTTGTGCGAGAACGGACGAAAACAATAATAAGTGTGGCACGCTTGGTTTCCTCCGCTCACTCAGGTCGTGGCGATCAGCTGATCAGCGCCGGTCTCCAGAGTTCTCGCTGATAACGAGATTCGGACGTGACTCTCTGGTTTTGCGACTTCCGGTCACTCGCATGCAGCCTCTGCCGGTGTGAACATCAGTCGCTTTTTGGTCGCCATTCGCAAATGGTCACGCGACCGCTGCTAGTCGCTGGTGTGCACCAACCTTTAGTCGAAAGCCAGATGTTTATTTGAACGCTGATCTTGGTCAAGCGATGGTCAAGCGGCGGCACATAAACAATACAGTCAGACATAGACGGCACCGAATAATCGAAATGGCGCGCTTGTTTAACGCGCTTCTTTCTTTGTGTGCCATCCTGGCGCACAGTTTGACCAAGTTAAACGCAAATGGACTCGTCCAGCGCTTCCTTCGTGTAAACTTACTCTTGAGAGAAGCCTGTGCGACAATTTATTTCTCCATCTAATATTCGCAAAAAATTTATGCGTAAGCTTTTTATTAGTGCGAAATACACCCGTGCCTTTGACGAATTGGTCTTCACACACTCTTAATTCAACGTTCGGTACCCAAAGACTACCTGTCGCTGTGGCTCTCTTCACAGTCGAGGGACATCTCATTTTTCTTTCTTCATTCCATGGAAATCGACGTCTGCGTTGTCCTTTACGCTACAGTCGGAGCAGCCAACGGCTGAACAACCGACCATGGTTTATCAGGACGAAGATAAACGGTTGACCGCACGTGCGAATCCCAACAATCAAGAGCTTGCGGCGGAGTGGTTCGCCATCGACTACTCTTCTCGAACCGGAAGCCGGCAGCAGATGGTGTATCCCACAATACTTCGCTCTTGTATTGGTCACCTATTGATAGACGAATGTCACTCGTTCATGCATTTTATAACGTGAATGAGTATTTCCTGTGAAGACGCAAGTGACCTCGATAAAAGTAGATTGTTCATGCTTTCGCCAATTCCACTTGCAAGCGCTTTGCATCAGTCGGTGAACAGCTCTCGTTCTTTCGCTTCTTTCAAGCGATTTGTGTCTGTAAATATATAAGGAGCTCTCGTTTTCCTCTTTCTAACATTTTGTCCCAGGTGCCTGTATTAATCTGCCACATAGTACATGTTGAAATGTGACACTTTGGTGCGTTCATATGCTCATGTACATCAGTGTATTGACATAAACGTGTGTGTGAGTCTGCATGTTACCTGTGAACACGGCCATCCAAAGCTATGGCAATGGATGAAAGCACAGGTGAGATGTTACCTGTCCAGCCAGATGCACACATCAAGTTTACCCGCTTCTAAAGGTTGTAATTAAAAGGAAGAACGGCAAGAATACTGCAAGTAGCGCTTCATTTTTATTTCAATGGTATTCATAATAATGACAAATCCTTTATATATTTCTCCACACGAAAAACACATTTGTCTACGAGGAAATTCATAACCCAGAGTTTGCAAGTTTGTTTATGTTCGCTGTAAAGCTTTGAAACGTAGAATAAATATGCCACAAGAATCTGTTGAACCTCAGGCTTGGAAGCATTTTGGCTACATTTAATTTCACCTGGGATGTGGAATTCGGTAGCCTTTTACTCTAACACACTCCCCTTCCCACTCAGGACTTTCCTGTGATGTACTGACTTTTTGTATATATGTTGCAATCATTAAAAGACTACATTCATGCCTCTTCAAATGAAACACAAGCTAAGTCATGTGAATACACAATGAACTCATGCAGCTCACTACCACCCTCGTCAGTTGCGTGTACAAACGATGATATGCTTCTTTGAGGCATTGCTTCTACAATCAATCAATCAATCAATCAATCAATCAATCAATCAATCAATCAATCAATCAATCAATCAGTTAATACATCAAACGTTTACTTAACGTGCCCTGGAACAACAACGAACTCTTAGTGCAGGCGCATGCAAAAATAACACAATATAAATAAACAACAAAAAATAAATAACAATACAATACAGACACTAAAAAAATCAAATAAACAGTGAAAATGCACACAAAAAAGAGCAGTCAGTGGAAATTTGGGAAGAGTAAAAAGACAGGACGAGAATCATAAAAAGGAAGTGAAAAGCATAGGGGAATGCACAAATCTATGCAGAAACCTTTCTGAAAGATGCAAAGGGAAAAATCTGATTAATATGTGGGGTTTAACATCCCAAAACCACGATATGATTGAAAGAAGCCGTAGTGGAGGGCTCCGAAATTTCGACCACTTAAGGTTCTTTAACGTGAACCCAAATCAGAGCACACGGGCCTACAACATTTCGCCTCCATCGGAAATGCAGCCGTCGCAGCCAGCATTCGATCCAGCGAACGGTGGTTCCTCAGCCGAGTACCTTAACCACTAGACTACCGCGGTGGGGCGGAAAGGGAAGAATCTGTACATTGAGAAGTACTGTCTTAGAACAGTGCAGAGCTGAGATAAAAATAATTACAGTGGACTGCAAAAAACATCAAAATCGTGAATTTGAACATTATATAGACTTTGTATTCTGTGAACAGTCGAGTGTTAAAAGAAATTAGTAGGTACATAAAATGATCGATTCTCTCTGGTTAACTTACGCGGAATCCAAAAATTTGCACAACTGAGAAGTAAAGGGCAGGATAGCATGATTCCGTCTCGCTAATCTAATAATAATAATAATAATAATAATAATAATAATAATAATAATAATAATAATAATAATAATAATAATAATAATAATAATAATAATAATAATTTTAATACAATGTGTATTATTATTATTATTATTATTATTATTATTATTATTATTATTATTATTATTATTATTATTATTATTATTATTATTATTATTATTTGTCGTCATTGTTTTTAAGAGCCATTACTTCTCTATGTGTGAACCACCGCACAAGCTCAATCAGTTTTCGCACTGCGCAAGCGAACTTTTTTCAAACTGAGGCGCTTCCGCCAGCTTGCGTCGTCAGCTCAAACGCCACGCCACGAGGGCCGCACCAGGCAGCAACGAGACAACACGCCGCGCGAAGAAACTGGCGACGCTGCCGCAGCCCCAAGATCGCACGCGAGCAGTCTTGGGAGAAGCGGGGAGGGTCGCTATCGGGCCCGAAGCCATTATTCTCGAGGCTCCCCGTCACCTGCCAGCGTTCCCAGGCGTCCTGTCGTCTTTCCCAAAGTAACAATGGCTCCTTCTCGGGCGCTTTTTCTTCGTCTCCCTTGACACTGGCTCCTCCCTCGCTGCTGCTTTTTATTCAATCATTACCTTCCGCAGGGGCGCAGCAGTGCTCTTCGTGGCGTCCTCACCCCGCCAAGCTTTGTTTTACCGACCACCGCCGCATCCGCGGTGGCTGAGCTAACGCACGCTACCTGGCCTGTGCACAACAAAGTCCGCCCTCCCCCAGCCCCTCTTTTCGCCCTCGCTCTCTCGGGGGAACGTCTCAATGCCCCGGCAAATGAGTCCGAACGCCGCGGCTCGTAAATCACGGGTCGCCAGGAACGTAGCCGGCCGCTTTTCGGCGCTCGCCCACGAGATGCGCGCCGCCGACTCAGTGAGGCTGGTCAGTGAGCGAACGGACCGGGGCTGTCATCGCGAGCCCCGAGTTCCACTCGAGCGTGAACGTGGTCGAGCAGTTGAAACTGCCGTTCGCACTTTGAGAGGTGGCACGATTTGTGTTTGGCCTCGCGATGGCCCGTTGGCGAGCATGTCACTGACATCGCGATGCGTTGGCCGCTGTTGTTTTTCCGAGCAAAATACTTTTCTTCTGGCACGATTTCATGGGTTTCGTGCATGTCACAAAACTGCATCAACAGAAAGCTCGCAGGGTTTCTTGTGCACTCCCCTACGATGACTGGAAGCTATCTTTCTTTTTCTTTCTTTTCTCCTGCCCCGCCGCCCTCCGAAAGCTTTCTGCACCAAACGTAGTTTCCCACTGCCTCCAGGATCAGAGGCACCTCACCTGGTCGGCCTCTGTGATCAGCCCACCGTTGACCAAGTTATAATTTCATGGGATGCCGTGAGTAAATTTTGCGATCTGCAACGTCATGATGGGTCATATAGCATGAATCACACAATGATGATTTCTGCGTCACTCGTATTGAAGCCGGTCAATTTCGGCGTTCGACTGGGCATCTAATGCTTTCGCTTTAACAAGTGAACATATACAGAAGTATTGGAGCATAGCTTGCGCGTAAAGCACACATCTCTGCAGATTTTCCTTTGGGGAAAAATTTCACCACTGATGGCTCTAAAGTTGCACACCAATACAAGAACTCAAGGTTCACGCCAACTAAGAAAATTTGATAAATTTGTATCGTGTACGAAGGCCCGAAATTGGGAATTTTACTAGGTGACATAAGCTTCACCCTACAGAGTAATGATCTCCCCCCCCCCCCCCCTGGTTTTTTAGCATTCGGAATAGAACATGGACTAACGAAGAGCTGGTGACTGCAGCCCTGTGGAATTCTATTTCGGTCGTTCACTTTCAAAGGTACAGCCCTACTCCAAGTACGCTGTCATGGCACAGTGCCAAGGATGCTGCTACTCGAACACGATGGCGCATCCAGTCATATAGTCACGTGAATCACGAAGAAGTCGACATGTTTCCTAAAGGAAACAACTTGAACTGACGCCCTATAGCCCGTGCCCGATATTTTCCTTCCGTGACAGTGCATCGAGTAATTAATTTCAAAATTCTGAAGTATAACGCCGACACCATAAGACACAGTAATCATTATCTAAATAGGACAGTCAGATCAGCCAGACAATTTCCTGTGGCCTGCCGAATCCCGTCCAACCATTTCATGTTCTGGAGAGATTGGTTTTCTTTTACTTTCACCAACTTTCATTAACATTAATTTACGCTTCATTGCACCAGCAGCCCGGATGACATCACCAAAAGAAAGAACCTTTAGTTTCAATAAATGTGCTTGGCAAAACCATTCCAGTTTAATTTAATGAGGTTGAAAGAATGGTTTATTCGACCAGTAATTGCGTAATGGCCAAGACTTATACGCCAGCAATAAAGCTCTAAGGAATAAGGCATTTTTTGTAATATTTCCAGAAATTCTTTAATAGCCTACTCTACATCACCTCCGGAAACAATACCAGCGTTAAGCACACTTAGTATGGGTTTAAGGCAATTCTTTCTGGATTTCTCGATCTTTCATTGTCTGCCCATTCCCACCTCATCGCACATTACCATCACGGAATTCCTCGACTGCAGCTGCCATGTTTGTTTATTATAGATGCTAAAAAAACAAGGAAGGAAAACATGGTGATAAAAAAGACGCAATTATTTATTTACTTAAGGCGCTGAAGAGGAAAGCGCAAAAAAAAGAAGACAATAAACTCTAACAAGAACGTTAAATACAAAAATATCAAAAAGAAAACTGATGGCATACCCCAAAAAATACTGAGAGCCCTGCCGCAGTGGTCTAGTGGCTAAGGTACTCGGCTGCTGACCCGCAGGTCGCGGGATTGAACAGACATATGTTCAAAAGTTACAGATGTTTATATAACCAGTTGTTTGCACTTGCGCAACGATGCCAACTAGAACATGCGTATTAGCAACACCAGAAGCAGATATGCAGCGCTGATGCTCGCGAAGTTGCTCGCCCTGCACACTGTTACATAAATCAACTTCAGCGCATGGCAACTAACCACAATTGAGGTTAACCCGACGTGACGGCTGTATCAAAAAGTACATACGTAATGTTCATAAAATTGGGTAGGCAGCACTGCAACCACTATTGATATTTCATGAAGATTATCTATTTGAAAAGTAGCTCTGAGACCTGGCGTAGCTCTGTGGTACAACGCTTCATTACCACGCTGAATGCTTGGGTTCAACCCTTGCTGGGACTCTGACATTTATTCTTTGCATTCGTTGGGTTCACACTACCGATGTCGGATATTTCTTAATGCTCACGCGTTAAGAATTTCCATGTGTGTTGTCGTCGTTCCTGGGTAGATACTAAGTGTAGATCACCTGTGGCACATACCCGTATTCCCGTGGCACATACCCGCCTGTGGGTATGTGCACTGTCTGGCGGGAAGTGTTTGACAACGTACGTGACGGAATTGCGACATTATTCATTTCTTGACCAGCGCGTCATATTCGTCAAACCATCTTACACTCCCCTGCTAACTTTGGTTCACGCCAAGTTAACGTGGTGACCACGAGAGCACCCAAGCGTTAAGCGGCTAGATAGATAGATAGATAGATAGATAGATAGATAGATAGATAGATAGATAGATAGATAGATAGATAGATAGATAGATAGATAGATAGATAGATAGATAGATAGATAGATAGATAGATAGATAGATAGATAGATACGCTCAAAGTCGAAGTTTTCTAAGAAATGATCTCGTGGGGCTCTAAAGGCTCCGCTATGTTCTTTTATATACTGCGAACTGATAAGCAATTGACGAACGATAGCTAATCTACCATTTTTGTGATTTTATCTCTTCTTTATTAGGATATAAAGTGCTTCGCGGACTTACTATGTGTTACAATTTCGTAATGTTTGGTACAAGTTTGATTGCCTTGTATAATTTCATTCTCCCTCTTTGTGTGTTTGCGCTATTAGTGTGGTCACTCTGTTTCTTTTCTCGCGCCTATAAATTTTGTGATGGCCAGTTCTAGTTTCGTGCGGATTGTTATTTTTTAGATATATTTATTGATTATGACGTAATCAACAAAATTTCTCCGTTCACTATTTCTAGATTTTTTTCTACATTCCTTTTATCTCACATATCCTGAAACTTTTTCTTTTGTTACCAGGCCTTACTTTTGTAACGGGCACACCCAGAATCACGGACTCCTCGAAGTTTTTCATACAGCAATGTTGAAGCACACAGTCCCAAAACTAGGCACATTGAGCAATGTCGCGTTGAAAATGATGTAGACTAGTGAGTTGCATTTCACACTGGCCGTCGATAAAGGAGTATAGTTTGTCATTGTCTTCTCGCTCGCGGTGTCACAGCCTATAACGCAATGCCTGTTGTACCCGAATACCAGTTCTATCAATGTCTCTCTCGATAGCAGTACTGACGCCACTACTGTCTGCAGCCAAGTTAGTCCTTTTAATGTAGTTATATCTAGAAACTTTTGTTCATCACAGGTGGACCCACCAGTAGGTGTAATAATGATGGCATAGCGCATCCAAGCTCTTAGATCGCAACGAGATATATTTATATACCAGCAAAAAGGGGGGTATGCCTGGCATTCCTCAATCAATTTTTGAGACCATTTTGTAAGTTACCTGAGGGCTCTACATACCCCAGTAGTATGCGCGCAATCTTTGCGCTGTGACAGCGTTTCGTCTACACAAGCGTGTAGTGAACCATTTTTCTGCTAATTTTGAAATTAGCCAACAGAAAAATCTGCCAAACATAATGCTGATTTATAGACCACCGTATACAGTCGAATTGATTCTTATGAATATGTACGCCACAATGAAGAAAAACTAATGTCGAATGCACTGAATATATATGTCATCCTCATCAACATCATCATCATCATCATCATCTTCATCATCATCATCATCATCATCAGCAGCAGCAGCAGCAGCAGCAGCAGCAGCAGCAGCAGCCTGACTACGCCCTCTGCACGGTGAAGGCCTCTCCCGTGATCCGCCAATCAACCAGCTCTTGTGCTTTCCGTTTCCCCGTCATACCTGCGAACGTCTACATGCATATTAAGGGCAAGGAAGCATATTAAGGGCAGGGAAGATCTATCTATCTATCTATCTATCTATCTATCTATCTATCTATCTATCTATCTATCTATCTATCTATCTATCTATCTATCTATCTATCTATCTATCTATCCGCTTACGTTTGGGTGCTCTCGTGGTCACCCCCTTAAATTGGTGTGAACCAAAATTATCATGGGAAGGTAAGATGGTTTGACGAAAATGACGCGCTGGTCAAGACATCAGTAATGCCACAATCTCGTCGCGTTCGTCGTCAAACACTTCCAGGAAGACAGCGGCACATACCAATGGGCGAGTATGTGCCGCTGGTATGCTAGTATGTGCCACAGGTGATTGACACTTAGTATCTACCTAGGAATGACGAGAACACACATGGGTGATTTCTACGTACGTGCGTTAAGAAATACCCGACCCGACGAATCCCAAGGATAAGGTAAGGGTCCCAGCTGGAATCGAACCCACGCATTCTGCGTGGCAATGAAGCATTTCACCACACAGCTAAGCCAGGTCTCGGAACTACTTTTCAAATAGACGCTAATCTTCGCCAAACGTCAATAGTGGTTGCACTGCTGCCTACGCAATTTTTTAAACAATACATATGTACTCCTTTGACACAGCCGTCACGTCGAGTTAACGTCAGTTTTGGTTAGTTGCCATGCGCTGAAGTTGATTTATGTAGCAGTATCCAGGGCCAACATCCTCGCAAGCATCAGCGCTTCATATCAGCTTCTGGTTTTGTTATACGCATGTTCCAGTTGGCATTGTTGCGCAAGTGCAAACAACTGGTTATATAAACATCTGCAACTCTTCATATGTCTGTGCGTGCAACATTTGTACATAAATTTGGCGTCATTTGATGGCTTGTCACTCAATAAAAAAATTGCAACACGGTCAACTTCCCTCGGCATGCTTCACATAACGTTGATTCCCTGGTACATGGGAACTGCCGATTTCTTGAAATTTCATCGGCCCACCTAATTTTTTGCCTCCCCTTCGTACGTTTGCCTTCGCTGGGGATCTAGTCGGTGAGCCTTATTAAAAACCAGTTATCCTGCCTATGAGCTACGTGCCCGCTCCATGTCCATTTTTTCTTCTTGATTTGAACTTTGATATCCTTAAGCCTGGTTTGTTCCTTGACCCACTCTACTATCGTCTTGTGTCTTAAGGTTACACCAATCATTTTCCTTTCCGTAGCTCGCTGCGTCGTCCTCATGTCAAGCTGAATCCTTTTTGTAAGCCTCCAGGTTTCTGCTCCGTGTAAGCACCAGCAAGATGCAGTTGTTATATACCTTCCTCTTGAATGTTTGTGGTAGATTACCATTCATGATTTGAGAATGCTTGCCGAATGTGATCCACCCTATCCTCATTCTTCTAGTCAATTCACTCTCGTGGTCCGGCTTCACGGTTACTACCTGCCCTAAGTAGACATATTCTTTTACAACTTCCAGCGTCTCTCCACCTATCGCGAAGCTCTGTTTTCTGCCAAAACTGTGGCACATTACTTTAATTTTATACATATTATTTTCAGACCTACTTTTCTGCTTTCCGTGTACAGTTCAGTAATCATGAGTAGTATTTACTTCTCTGAGTTACTCATTAAGGCAAAGTTAACAGCGAATCGCTGGATCCTAGGATACTCTCCATTAACTCTAATCTCTAACTCTTCCCAATCCAAAGCCCCCAAAACCTCTTGTGCACACGTGGCGAATAGCATTACAGATATCGTGTCTCCCTGCCTTACATCCTTCTTTATTGGGATTCTGTCGCTTTCTTTATGAAGAACTATGGTAGCTATGGATCCGTTGTATAGTTCTTCCAGTATGTTTATGTAGGTTTTTCGAGGCCGGCTGCGGTGGTCTAGTGGCTAAGGTACTCGGCTGCTGACCCGCAGGTCGCGGGATCGAATCCCGGCTGCGGCGGCTGCATTTCCGATGGAGGCGGAAATGTGGTAGGTCTGTGTGCTCAGATTTTGGTGCACGTTAAAAAACCCCATGTGGTCGAAATTTCCGGAGCCCTTCCCTACGGCGTCTCTTATAATCACATGGTGGGTTTGGGACGTTAAATCCTACATATCATGTCATCAGGCTTTTTCGATGCCCTGATACCATAGTGCCTGCATCACTTCTAGTGTCTCGACTGAGTCGAACGCCTTCTCATAATTTATGAAGGCTATGTATAGGGAGCAGTTGTATTCCGCGCAATTTTCTATCCCCTGATTGATAGCATGAATATAGTCTTTTGGGGATTATCATGTACAAAATCCTGTTAGGTTCCTTGGTTGATTGAACTCTAATGTCACCCTAATTCTATTTGCTATTATTTTTGTAATAGTTTGTAGAGAACGGACAGTAAGCTCATTAGCCTGTCATTTTTGAAGTCCTTGACGTCTCACCTCTTGTGGAATAATGTGATGTTGGCGTTTTTCCAAGATTTTAGAACTCTTCACGTCAAGGGACACTTCGTATATAGGGTGACCAATTTTTCCAACACAATTTCTCCACAAAATTTCAGCTGGCCCATTGTTACCTTATCCTCAGCAGCGACTTTCTCTGTTTGCATTCCTGCTAGGGATTTCATTACTTCCCCTGTTGTTACTGCTAGGACGTCGAACTCCTCCGGGCTATTATAACACCCAATACTTAAGTACTCGAAAGCAGGCTTTCTTTCACAACACTGGAGAGTTCAAGGCAGCGAGCACACCAGGCGAGTGCAGGAAGTGAGTGAACGCAGGCTAGCGCACGCAAACGCAAGCGCACACGCGCATAACAAACGGAGAGATTTCAATGAGGCGAAAGTATTTCAATTCGTCTCATGCGAACAGGACCTTGAGTGAGAAGCCAGCGTTGACGCGAAATCGTTACATTAATTATATGACCACCCACGCGACTTTGTGGCCGTTCGAGTAACTAAAACAAAAAATATAATATATAAAAATATTCGCCGCCATTCTGCCCTGCGAACATGAATTTCCATAGAAGATGCATCAAGGACCACACATGCTGATGGGGGGTACGTTTTACAGCGAAAGCTGTTAGGAGATCACAAATAGGGTCACGCGCGGTGCCGTAGTTGTCCGCTCCCGCCACAGCTGTCCGTAACCACTTCACACGAAATAAGAAATAAAAACCTAGTGTCAAAGACACAGTGAAGCTCGAATCCGGGTTCGCTATACGTGCCATCCCTGTATTTTACCACTGAGTCACATTGCTGCTTGGGACTTGTTCGCAAACTTGTCTTACGCAGGCTTTATGTCGGGCAAGGAATCGTGTTATTATGAGTATTAAAGCGTTTTAAAACAGCAAAACAACAATATAGGCGTGTTTATCTATCACAAAGCCCTGGAATCGACATATCTGAAGCAGTAGGTGGGAGACAACTGTAAACCCAGGCCTTTCCGGACGCCATTCATTTGCAGAGGATATACCCAAATGTCTATTCAGACGATACTTGCAAATCGTGTGGCTGTACTCATGCGTCACTTAGGCACATTCTCTGGGATTGTGCAGTTTTAGCAAAAGAAAATTCAGTCTCCCCAGATGAGGCTGCGGCGCGGTGGCCGGCTGCGTTGCGCAGCTTCAACTTCCAGGATCAAGTGTGGGCCATCCTGCAAGCCCGCGAGGCGGCGAGGAGACAGGGTCTCCGGTCTTCCTCGGGGGAGGCCTATAGGCGCAGGCCACGACGCGAACAGTGTTCGAGCGCACGGCAGCGAGGCGTCTCCCCCGTAAATGCATACACAGAGGGAGAAAGCTCAAACCACGCACGTGGTTATATCGTGCAGCTGCAGGAGTTTCGGGTTACACGGTCCCGGAGTTCGGGCTCCTTTTCTTTGGAGAGAAACTTTCTCCTCCCATCTATATCCGCTGCTCCTCATCGTAACAAGGGGGTCATCGAATGCTCCAATCCATTATAAAGCTTGTTCTTGATCACCAATTAACTGTGGCGCATACCCACTTCAGGCATAACTCCTCATCGTCGTCAGCCACTGCATGAACAATTGACACGAATTTCCTGTTTAGCAAAAACCACACTTCTCAAAAGAATGACGATGAATTGCATAGCGAATGCCGGCCGACTACCCAGAAATTAATATATTAATTTCGTAGTGGGTACAAAGCAAGTGGGTTTGCAGCAGTTACCTAGTGAGTGTTTGTTTATAGAAGGCTCTGAAAGGCCGCTCTTATATCTTTCGCTGTGATTGTGCTACGCCGTCCGCACAGGCCGGGCAATTTTAAAGAGATATGGAAGTGATAACCTTTATTCAGTCGCTGTCGTAGACTGTGATTGGTTCCGCGACCATTTTAAGCGGGAAGAGTTTCTTTCATTGAGCATTATATTCACACTGCTTTCCATAGCGTCTTCACTTTCCGTGTTCTAGCCATGGCAGTCTTAGAACGAACTGCAACAGTGGCTAGGCGGTCCTGCTTTTTATATATCAAAGCGGAAAAAATACTCCGAAGGGCCATTTGACGTCATTCGAAGCCCTCGTGTGAAATGCACAGCAGCTGCATCCTAACGTTTACCGGTGACGCGTGGGAAGGTTTTTCTATTGTTCATGATCCAGGATGTGGTTTGGATGCTTGTTTGGTGTTTTTTTATTGAACCAAATACTGAGCTCTATGCTGTACGCGTGCTCTGCCGCGGTGGTCTAGTGGTTAAGGTACTCGGCTGCGGACCCGCAGGTCACGGGAATGAATCCCGGCTGCGGCGGCTGCGTTTTCGATAGCGGCGATAATGCTGTCGGCCCATGTGCTCAGATTTAGGTGGATGTTAAAGAACTCCAGGCAGTCAAAATTTCCGGAGCTCTTGACTACGGCGTCTCATGATCATATGGTGGATTTGAGACGTTAACCCCCCCCCCCCCCCATATCAATCAATATGTTGTATGTGTGATTGCAAAGAAAGATGTGCCATGTTTCTTCAATTGTCAAAAGGACCCTAAACCACCAAGAGGTCGACATTTGCTTGTGGCGTTGCAGCTGTGTGCTATAGTATAGAGTGAACGCATTCGTAGGCTCATCTGTCCAGCTCTCCAAATGTCTTTCCCCAGCGTTTGAGGGGACAACACAAAGATCCCGCGCATCATTTAACAGAGGAGCCCGCGCGGGCATCTGTTGGTGGTTTGTGGTCTCAGCGTTTCGTTTTTTTTTTATTTTTGTTCGCGGAGACGAAACTGTTCCGGGTTGGAAAATAGCTTTGCTCTAAAAGGGGTGTTTGCATGATGTAGAATGCGTGGTAGTATAGCCACATCGAACGGCTTTCACCATACAGTCGTCTTAGGCGAAATATAATGATTCCCCGCAGGATTGCGAACGTGATTTTTCTTTTCCTTCTTCTTTCTAACCAGTGCCCCAATTTCACTCTTAATAAGAATGAACTTTGGTTGACCTCCTTTTTTTTTTCGCCCAAGCTCTCTTTTTGACATGCACGCAGGATAATGTGCCCTCTAAAGTTGATTTGGCCAATCTTAAATAACCTGCGGAGCTTAAAAAATATGCTGTCTACAGGTAATTTTAGGCTATATAGAAAATATTAGATAATTTGACCAAATGAAGGCCACAAGTCGCGAACGAGAGCACATTCGTACCAACTTCAATGGGATTCCGGATAGCACAGTGATTGCCGCATTGATGGAGATCATTTCAGCGTTGAGACCGCGTATAGGAACTCACGCGATGTAATACCTAGATTCAAGAGAACCAATGGATGATTACAGCTTCGCGTTCTGTCCACATTCGATGGCCACAAAGCAAGAAAAAGGCTTACGTTCGGCACCACAGGCAAGTCACGACGGTAACGCGTGAGACCGCGGCGACTCTAGCTATTTTCGGTGCCTCCGCGAGAGGCCTGTTCTGTGTAGCGAGGCAAAGAAGCCTCGCCTCTCGGGGCAACGAGTGGCTTCGGGACCAAAGCGAGCGGTCCAAGACGTAAACCAAAACATGCTCGCTGCTCGCTGCATGTGACAGCTTCTTGTGGCTCGCATTTGCGTGATGGCACATTGCCGAGTCACACTCGCCGAACGGCCTTATCTGCGTCTCGAGACCGGTGCCATCGGGACGAGTGGGCCACCACTCGGGAAATGCCTCTCGATGCGGCTTTTCGCAAGCGTCTTCTTCACGGTGCCGTATTGATAAAGTCTGGCGGCATCACTGTCGCGCTCGGGAATACAAAGACATCAAAGCGCTCCGTTGCCGCCCACAATCTGGCCGCGACTCCCAAGAGACGGATTCGAAGGGCCGCGACTCCGAAGAGACGGATTCGAAGGAGTCGTGCGACTCAAGTAGACGCTGACAGGGTGGGGCGTTCTTGTTGGTGGACAGTTTACTTCTACAATACGCGCCATGCTTATGCCGAAGTGATCAGTGCAGTGTGTGATGAAAAAATGTCCCTTACGAAGCCAGCCAGCATACTGATTGCGAAAATTTTATTTTCAGGTCAGAGTCCCTTCGGGGCAATTAGAGTAGACGTAACTATAATTTTTCCAAAGGATATTTCCTTAAACATGTTATGCATACATGGAAAACTTCCTTCAGCGTGGCCGCCAAACAAGGCGCGTGGACCACTGCCTAATGCATAGACATGACGGAGGCGCTGAACTGAGGAGTACGCCGCTTTATACTTGCACAGCACAACTGCGTTATGCATTCCGTAGAACAAATTACGGACCCTAACAAGTCAACACTTCTGTACTACTATCTAGCCATATATAATGTGCGAATAGTGCATTTTAGGGTCCGAAACGACGTGAAGAGTTCTTGAGTAGTAAGGCGACCATTTTCGAGGAAGCGTTCGAGTGTAGAAAAAACAGTTTTCGAAATTTTCCAAAGATTTCACGGTACTTTACTTCGAACAAATATTCACAAGAGTTGAGAAAGGAACATTACGAGTACATTTAACCTACACGAAATAATGCAACATTTATGTAAACTGAAGCAAGCTTGTACCGAGTATCAATTAGAGTCTTCTCAATATTTTCTAAGCTGCAGGTATAAATACTGAAGTGAACACAGTAGCACGGAAAGTTGGGCTAGTTAGAATGCTTGCCTGATTGACATCTTCATCTCTATAGCGCTGCGTCAGTCATGGAAGTGAATACTATACATTTAACCTACACGAAATAATGCAACATTTATGTAAACTGTAGCAAGCTTGTACCGAGTATCAATTAGTGCCTTCTCAATATTTTCTAAGCGGCAGGTATAAATACTGAAGTGAACACAGTAGCATGGAAAGTTGGGCTAGTTAGAATGCTTGCCTGATTGACATCTTTATCTCTATAGCGCTGCATCAGTCATGCAAGTGAACAATCTGTTTGAAGTGGTACACTCGCCAAGAGGTTTTACATAAAACTAATTTCTAAATATAAAAATATATTTGTTGGTCAACCACCAATATGAATGTGATAATGAAGATAGTGGATCGATGACTGTCACTTCGGTGACGCTGAAGTTTTAAGTAAAAACGCTGTCATCCTGTGTTCAATATATTCGCGTTTATTGTTTCACTTTTTATGTATTTGGGTTTCACCCATACATAAAAAAAGGGTTGGCAATGCTCACCGCAGGCTGCGCCACGGTACTTGAGAAGATTCTCGGTTGTTACAGATTATTTTGTTAAGATTACGGGCGGAACGCGAAAAGCAAAGTTTATTACTGAGCTCGCGCGAGCCCGGCACTGACAACGCTGGAAAGTTTGATGTGTGGCGTAACCAAAGTTTTATCGACGACCGACGCCCTGTTCGCAGATGTCAGTGCACAGCATGCATTGCTTGCTGTAGTTTGACTTTTGGTTTCCCAGCCACATGCTCGACCAAGTAAAGAGTTTCACCTTGAAGAAGCCGGCTGCCGCACTCGTCCATTCAGTTGCTCCACCTCATGAGCCCGTGACAACATAGCATCAATAGCCTTTTGAATATACCTTGGCCGAATGCATTTGGTATTTCAGTTAATCGATTGATATTTGGGGTTTAACGTCCCAAAACCACCATATGATTAGGAGAGACGCCATAGTGGAAGGCTCGGACCCACAGGTCGCGTGTTCGAATCCCGGCAGCGGCGGCTGCATTTCCGATGGAGGCGGACATGTTGTAGGCCCGTGTGCTCAGATTTGGGTGCACGTTAAAGAACCCCAGGTGGTTGAAATTTCTGGAGCCCTCCACTACTGATATGTGGGGTTTAACGTCCCAAAACCACCATATGATTACGAGAAACGCCGTATTGGAGGGCTCCGGAAATTTCGACCACCTGGGGTTCTTTAACGTGCACCCAAATCTGAGCACACGGGCCTACAACATTTCCGCCTCCATTGGAAATGCAGCCGCCACTGCCGGGATTTGAACCCGCGACCTGCGGGTCAGCAGCCGAGTACCTAAGCCATTAGACCACCGCGGCGGGGCTTGGTATTTCACTTATAAAAAGCAGAAATGTTACCCATCTCTCTTCAGAGGTTTCGTTCCTTATTTTTTCTTCATCGGCGCTTATTATTTGGAGAATATTTGGTATTGTCGATGTGCGCAGTTCGATTCAATTACCGAATCGAATAGGACGCTATTTGATTCAACATTCGAGATATGGTTGGAGCGCACCGTCACGGGCAACTTGTAACCATGCATATTCACACGGACGACGGTCGGTTCACCGGCTGCACTGTCAATTAACTATCCGATGTTTTTGTTCAGCCTTGTTTGGCAGAACAGCATTACTTTTTATATAAACAGTTCGATCCTACTTATTCACGCCCTGCGTGCGTCAACCAGTTTCGTATAAGCACGCGTGTGTGAAGAGGTGAATGCGATGCTGGGTGCTACTTTGGTGTATTCGGCGCGCGGACGTGCGCCGTTATAAGCGTCGCGGCCGCCATCAATTCCCGCTGCTGCTGCTTCCTCTCAGCCAACCCGGCTCTGTTGACGGCTCGTCGCGCGATATACCGTTGCCGTCTCTCAACATCTTCGCCGTGACACGAGAGTGTGTAATTAAAGCTTGACGCGGGAAGAATTTCCTCATTTTAAACTTGCCACTCGGGCCCGACGCGGTGCCCGGGGCGAGTCAATAAGAAAATCATTCGCCGCGTCGCGGGTGCTGCGCACATATTATGGCGGCATTCCAAGACAAAAGCCTGGCCTTCTCGTGTGCGCGTACGCGGTGCGGCCCGATCGAAGGAACATTGATGGTCGTTAAATTACTGTCGATCGAAGATCGATCACACCTCTCGGCTGGTCGCCTACCGGCAGCATACCGCACGCGGCGCCCTATTTGGTGCTGCAACACGGCGCGGCCCCCGCAGCCTGCGGCAGTGGCGCGCGGGAGGATAGAAGAGGGGGACATTACTCTTCGCTGCCGCTGCAACATCTGGTGTTCCGGCGCCCTTACTTTCGCACTGTTCTCCTTGTACCACATACTCCCTGTACTCGATGAAGAAGGCAAAACACGGGTGGTCGGAGCAAGTAAAATAAAACCAGGCCCGTTCACTTTTATCAAGCGGCATAGATTCGCCTTTTAGTGTAGGGATTCTATACGGAGGCCACCGTGGCGAGAAATTGTGTAAAAGGCCATGTTTCACGAAAGCGCCTGTGGCAAGGAGGCTTTAGGTACCGGAATAAAGCGTGCTCGACAAATGCTATCACTGCCTAATGTATTCAAAGTAGGTGCGCAATCTCACACCACACTTAAATATAAAGGTACGTTATAGCTGGCGAATCAATAAATGGTTGATTCACCTCACCAGCTATGCACGCAGGCTCTGTGTCCCATACCTTTTCGCAGTGCCCCCTTGACATGAAGGCGTATGCGCGTAGGTCAAGTGAATTGCAAGGTGTTTCAGGCTCAAAGTTATCCTTCTGGTGTGAGTGGCAATACATACACTTGAGACACATACTTGAAATAGTACACACGCTTGAGAGTACGTATTCATAAATTCATAAAGACGGGACGCTGCATTAACCAGATATTATTGGAACATAGGAGATCGTTAACCGGAGGCTCACGTTCTAATCTTGCTTAATATTGTCTATAGTGTAAGTGCACGACAAAATTCGATGAACGTGCAGTTTTGAACCAGCATAGAAATGAATAAATACGTCTGATGATTCAGGCATAGCATATTGATAATAGTGGTACCGCATGCATGAGCCAACCGTCGATTAACTTGCATGAAGATTATTTGCACAAAGATACTTCAACTTGCATAAAGAATAAGTGCTTGAGGCTCGTGTACTTAGATTTCACAGGTACACCTTAAAGAACCCCAGGTGGTCTATATAGGCATTCATCAATGGTCGCGCACATAATTACGATTAGTCTATATTCCTTAAAATTAGAATTGGTCGCACCGAACAAACGGAGCACGCTCTTAAAATAAGATGACCAGATATCTCTCATGAGCTTACTAGAAGTATGTAGAAGACCGCATAAACATTCGCGCACCAACACAGAGCCAACCCTTAGCTAACATAAAACTACTGTGGCACGATGAGGCAGACCATGACTACGAGCACAGGGAGGGAACGAGCTCATTGAGATTCACTCGTCTGGTTGCTGCTTTAATTATATAGGTGTCGACAGATCAATGGACCGAGCGTTGCCAAACATGCACGAACTTTCTTGAAAGTCCCCCCGCCGTGGTGGTCTAGTGGCTAAGGTACTCGGCGGCTGACCCGCAGGTCGTGGCATCGAATCCCGGCTGCGGCGGCTGCATTTTCGATGGAGGTGAGAATGCTGTAGGCCCGTGCACTCATATTTGCGTGTACGTTAAAAAAACCCAGGAGGTTGAAATTTCCGGAGCCCTCTACTATGGCGTCTCTCATAATCATATGGTGGTTTTAGGACGTTTAACCCCACTTATCACTCAATGTCTTGAAAGGCACAGTCACTGCGGTCACAAATTGAAGCGAGTCGACCAGCCTGTATATTTATTAATATCAACGTGTGAAGTAAACCACTGGCTAATGAGAGACCCCCCCCCCCCCAACACGAGAAGTAAGCATGGGTACCTTTTCTACGCTGGTCGTAAAACGCTGGTCGTAAAAACAAAGATGGCTACACTTAACAGCGTCAACGTGGCGATTCCTCTTGATGCTGTGCTGAAGTTTTTTGATTGGGGCGTCGGATCAAGTTGCTTCGTCCAAGTTGAAAAGTTGCTGGCCACCTACCTCGGCATAAAGAATTTTACTGGCGAAACAGCGGAAATACTTGCGCTGTGCGTGTAATCACCAGGCCTCTTCGCCGAACCGTATCATATTTACTTCAAGTTGAAGAACCAATCCAGAACCCGAGGTTGAAGTGATCCTCTCCGTAAGGTGCAGGCACTTAGGCCGCGTTCACACTGAGCATTCCGGCCGCCGAAAGTGCTCCGAATCCGGTTCGGCGGCGGCGAGGTCCACCGAAAGGGCCCTCTCCGCGCCGATCGCTCTCGGACCGATTTTTGCAGCGTCTGCCGGCGAATCGGTCACCGCAGACCAATAGGAGCGCTAGTCAAGAAATTTTGAAAAATGGCGGAAAAGCCTTACTCACTTGTTATGCCGCAGTGCACGTAACTGAATGTTGAAACCAATGGGAGTTTAACCTACTCTGTGCCTACTTCGCGTCCGTATTTCGTGAAAGAGATGACCGAGCTTGCTGTTGGCGCGACCGAGCTTGTTGCGGTCTTGCAGAGCAAAACGAACCCACCAACGCCGCTGGCGTCGGTGGTTTTTTCTGCTCTTCGTGCATTACAAGACAGCCACTTGCCAGCAAAGTAAGCCGCACTGTCTTTTCTTGCTTCCTGCGTACGAGAATCATCGATGTATACGCCACAAGATAACGTCACTACGTACAGCACGCGAACACATGAGTTCGGGCGGGCGCGCTAATCCACTCACCGTGTGTTGAAAAACAACTTATTTTAGTCATTGAAGACGCACAAATGGTTTATGGCATTCCTCATACCTGATGATGTTGGGCTTGAACCTATACACCTCTGAAGAGCGCACTTTGCTGGCAGTGTCACAAGCCCCAAAGTGCGCGCATGATTGTATACCCTCCTTGTGACAGAAAGCGGCATACCAAACACCCCTTACGAAATACTCTGGGTACGCTCAAGGCTTTATTTCGTCACATTATATTTGATGCAAAAGAAACACGGCCTTTTTCTTTCCTTTCTGTGGATCTTATGCGATTTCCTTAATGCATGCCTGGTGCTTGCTTTCGCGATAATATTGGGACGCCTTTTTCTTTCATTTCAGCAATTGCGGCTCTTTCTCGCATTTTGAACGATGGCGTGACACTTGGGAGCGCAATCGTCTTATCATAGTCTGGTATCGACCCGCCCGATGAGTGTCGGTGTTTATTGTTTGCGTGCAAGCACTTGCTGTTTCTTGTTCACGAAAGCGTCTTGCGAAGTTGCAACATCGAGATCTGTTTCATTGGTCTCCGTTTTTGGCTTCCTTGATGTTTGATCTACAGAGAAAACTCGTGAAGCAGGATCTTTATGAGGCTTCTATGCACTTGAAATCATGTATGAAAGATAGTTATCGAAAAGAGTAGGCACGCGCGCAGTCAGGATTAAGTTTTCTGATGTGGAACGCAGGCACATAGTCTTCATCGCGCGAGTGTCTGCTGCATACGACTGTCGATGCAAACTTGTCGTTGGGGATCAGGTTGTCTCTCGCAATATTCTTTTGTCACTTGGCGTACCGCTCAGCATTGTTTAAAATTAGTGAGAAGGAACACCAGGTGTTTTCTTCGAACGGGGCTTACAATACGAAACCACGGTGATCGAGCAGCCGTGACGAAACAAAGCAATACAGCTTCATGCAGCTAATAAATATCCATGTGCGTAATGGGCGAACTTAAGGTTGGGTGACTGCCTTCTCGACTCAAAAAATTACTGTAGACTGAAGACTGACAAAGAACCGAATGAAATGCAGCCGTGGTGGGTACATACCAGAATAAAGCAAGCCACCCTAGAGATAAAAGACAATTCACAACAACCTGCTTGTAGCAAGAAGGCACAAGAGAATTTGTACGGATTTTTCAGAAAAACAGCTGCTTACTTGCTAAAAAGTTCTAACGTTGTCAATCTTTATTTGTAAACATGTTGTTCTACGAACTATAAAGATAGCGCAGAACTAATTTACACTACAGTTGTAGTTCCGGGGCAAACGGCTTGCGAGCGTAAGCAGCTGCGTACTATTTTTCGCATTCTTCATGGACGTGGCTTGCAGTACAAAGAAATGCAAAAGGTCTTCGAGGCTCCGCAATCAATATTTACAGAAGGTGTTAACACCTTGACAATGCACACCACCACTATTTGTGCTTGCCGTCCGAAGACGTTAGTCAGCAGTAAGGGCCCTCTCTTTTTTTGCTTTCTGTCTCCGTATACGCAGTTTTTAGCCATGAGACATACAACACACGTACGTGTTTGAAAGAGTTGTCAGGCTGAAGACAGCAGCTATTAGCCCTGGAAACACTCCAAATGTATTCGAAAAAATAAAGAAAAATAGAAAATAGGTAGAAAAGGGAATGCGCGTTCGTTATTCCGTGATCAACCTCTCTTAATTGCGACGTCGTTGTCCGACGACACCAAGTGTCAAAGGTGTTTAGTGCTCTCTGATTGCAGAACAGGTGCATTATTGTCCTTCCATCTCTCCGATCACTGCCAGTGCTTTCTGCCTTCTGAATTATGCCTCTCATTAGCCGATTCTTTCGCATATTCAATGAGTTTCAGCTTGTATTATCCACGAGCACATACATATCTACATTAAGCGGCAAGCCGTCTGGTAAATTAGTTTTTTTTTAGTAGACGATCCTCCCTCTATCCTCGATTTTTTAAATAATCCCCCTCCCCCTTTCGCCGAGTTCGCCGAGAACCTTTATTCAACGGTTTCAAAGTGACAAACTTTCTTGTCCTGTGTGCGTGGCGCAGAAGATGCAATGTCACGTCGCTGTGCCCCTACCGCCGACGGGTGACAAAACATACTCAGAAACTCTCCCATTGTATTCGCGACGGGTGAGAAGGCCGTCAGGAAAAAAGCGCGCGCAGGTGCAGTCTAACACGGCCGTGCCGCGTTAGTGCTGTTGTTTGTTGCGGCCGCTAGGTGGCGAGTGCCCCGTTGGCAGCGCGAATAGCATCTGCGGCCGCAAATTGGGCAATTCAGCATTGATAACATACAGCTGTGCTGTTAACAACTGTTAAGCATTTTGCGCTACGCTACCTTGGGAGATAAACATAATTCTCAAGGGTATAGAAACCAACAGATGCGTTACTGAAGTGTTCAAGTCTACCGGCTTTTGTGGTGGTTAACCTCCTGTTGGAAATGCACGTGACCTGAGGAAGATAGTGAAGGAAGACGACGATGAGGACGGAGTGACGCTCGTGCCATTTCGCCTGTGTGGCGTTTGTATCCAGTGTGGCTTGTGTTTTCATGAGAGTTAAGTAAATATTCCCCTTTTTGAACGTGTCGGGTCTTCAATGACGCCGCAAGCCAACATTTCAGAAGTGAGATTTCCCATACAGTTGCCAAAGGAAGAGTAAACGTGAGTTTAATCAGTGCACGGAACTGGTTTCCCTAAGCCTAAGATGAAAAGCACCGACGAAAGAGACACGGCATCTGGCCATGGCGACACTATCTCGACTCGGGACATGTTTCAAGCTCCTCAACAAAAGGCTCCCTTACTAGCAATCCTGCTGTAACGACTGTCTGCGGCTGGTGTGGAGAAACCTCTACCAGCGCCAGCGTTCCAGGCGATTCCCAACTTAAGCCACAGCATCAGTGCCTTCGACGGCTCCGAGGACGCTCCATCGGCGCGAGTGGATCGAGAATATTCGTCGCACGTCTAACATTCACGGGTGGCCAGCCGCGTACACCCTAGAAACTACCAAAGCCCGACTGGTAGGAGCTGCCAAGGACTGGTACCGTTCGAGGAGCTCACAGATAACGTCATGAGAGGAGTTGGAGACACGCTTCCGGCGGACCCTCGTCAGCCAGACTCGCGTTGTAGAAATATGGCGCAAGATGCAAGAGCGTGTGCAGCAGTGCAACTAGAGTACAACGGCCTATTTCTATGCCAAGGTGCGTCTGTGCCATGAAGTCGACCTCGACTTTACCGATACGCGAGAACAAGTGCTCACGGGTTTGAGGACCCGCGAACTCTGCACCATGCTTTTGGGAAGGGTGCATGACGATGACGACGACCTTCTTCACGACATCGTGGAGTTCTGACCACACGGCCTACAAATCTGACCACACGGGCCTACAGCATTTCCGCCTCCTCCGGAAATGCAGCCGCCACAGCCGGGATTCGATCTCGCGACCTGCGGGTGAGCAGCCGAGTACCTTAGCCACTAGACCACCACAGCGGGGCTGCCCTGAGGAAGATAGTGAAGGAAGACGACGATGAGGACGGAGTGACGCTCGTGCTGTTTCGCCGGTGTGGCGTTTGTAGCCTGTGATTCTTGTGTTTTCATGAGAGTTCAGTAAATATTTCGCCTTTTCAACGTCTAGGGTGCTTCAAAGACGCCGCAAGCTAACACTCCCGGTCTTTGTTTGATCCTTCATGCATGTCGCCGCCAGCCCATAATTACAATGTTCCTTTTTCTGTTCCCGACTAAGACCCTTTTTCTCTATCCACTTGAGTAGGGAACGGCTATATTTCGAGAAAGCATCTGGTTACGGCTTTTACGAATATCAACGCGCTAAAAATTGTGGGGGAGTAACAACGAACTACACAAGGGCAGAGAGGTGTCCGACTCGAAGTGTATTTCGAAGAGGCCAGACGTCAATGATCTCGGAAAGCAAGCAAGTCACCGCGGAGATAGAAATGCGATCAGGCTGTATGGGTGGAGTATCAAGCCTGCCCGCAATTTCCGGCCGCAACTGAACGACGTGCAAGGTGCAGGCCTAAAGGATCAACTGAAGATTAATGCTCAGTGCACGGCGTTACGCGGGCCAGCTGCGAGATCTAATTATTTTGCCGCGAACTGCGTAAGTCATGCGTTATCGTGGCTTGGGAATCCCCCATTCCCGCGGCAGAAATAATTATTGCCGTAAGGCCACATCGGCTTTCGGCCACGTTTTCTTTGTCTTGCGAACACATATCGGCCGCTCCTCTCGAACAGCTGCTTGTAATACTACTGCCGAGTTGTAATTTGCCCATCATTGCGCACCTTTATCTTTTTCATTTTCGTAATTCAGCATGAGATAGAAACTAAAACATCGTGAATAGAAATTACGAATAATCCATTTTCCTTTGAAAGGATACGCCGCGCAAATGCTCCTCCTTTCTTTCTTTTCTTCCTTCCTTCTTTCTTCCTTAGTTTCTTTCTTTCTTTTTTCTTTCTTTTTTGTTTATTTCTTTCTCGCAACACTCGTCTCAAGGCTAGTGTTGTGTCGCTCGTTTCAAACTACTTCTTTGAAAATTGTGTTCCATTAGTTCGTTCATTCGTATTTTTAACTCCCCCTTTTCTGAAAGCAAGGGCTGTTCAGAAAACATCGAGGTAGTGCGTAAAAACACCAGGCCATCGAGAAACTTTTTGTAAGGGTTCACGTGTCCGCACAAATCATTAAGCTCCTCTTCAGTGAGTCCTGCCAAGTACGTTCAGTTTTTATTAGAAGGAGAAAAGAAAGAGAAAGGTCCAGATCGGTGGATTTGGAAAGGAGCTGGGTGGCTGCAGTCGTAGCAGTAGCTCGCGCTGAGTACCCAGAAGCTTGCTACACCTATACACAGGCCGAGAGGATGTTGCCAAAGGGGAGCTACTTTGGCTGCACTCATCGATCTCGGTCGCTTAAGCGTTGCCCACTGAGCCGAGCCCTCTTTGCCGGCACAACGACGATGCTTCGATCAGCGCCAATGGAGCTCCAGGCGTGGCACTTGGCTGGCTATTCTTATTCTCCCGTGTTTCGCTCGCCAACCGAAGAAACAGCGATTGCCGGCTCTCGCAATTCACGCCGCCGCTGCCGTTGGGTGCCGCGCGCCGGCTAATCGCTGGCTATGCGCGCGCGCTTCCGCTTAACTTTGCGCCCCATTTGTGTGCTTTACCGTCACGCCGGGCCGAAAATAGAAGCGTCCTTCTCCTTTAATGAACAGCGTCATCATTAAGCTCCAATAATTAATTATTTTGGAGCGCTCGTAATTAGGATTAGATAAATTAGCCGGAGCAGGACACACGCAGCACTCTTTTTCTGGACCCGCACAAGAGATCACCCCCCCCCCCCCCTTCTGCTCTCGGCATTTCCTTTCGCTCTTTCTTTCTCACCTCCGGATGATGTTGGAAAATGAATATTGACCGTGGCTCGAAGCAGGCGGCGCTGCGCTCTCTCTTCCACGAGTAGGTTTCCCACTAATCGCACTCGGAGAGTGGGCACCCGCGCATCCTGCAAGGAGAAAGGCGCTGAGCTTTTATTATGTTTCTTCCATTTAATGGGCTCATTTAGAATGCCAATACAGTCGATACAGTGTCGATTTCATCAAAGTGCTCCGGTATTCACAAACAATAATCGAGTGAACCGAGTTTTGACAGAGCTTCTGCCAAATGGTACATGTGCTTGCTGCGACGTTCTTTACGTGTTATTATGATTAATACGTCTTCAGCGATGCGTCTTTGTTATCGCTAGATGACGCGATGACACAGCTGTACTAAAATCCAAACAGGTATTCATGACGTCGATTGAAAATCTTGCTGGCACACGTATCTATACTGCTCCCTTTCGTATTCATCTTGTGTTTAAGTTTCTTTGTTGTTACTGTTAAACTATTATTGGTACAGTGTTGATTGTGTCAAGACAACATTGCCCTGGTTTGGTAATTTATGCTTCCTTTTTATTCATTGAATAAACAAGAGTCAAATCACGCAGCGGCCGATGTTACGGCTCCTCCCAATGAGTAGTGCATTAAAAAATTTGCCCTAAACTTTTGACACGGTGGCCCATAGCACTATTCTAAATCAGATCAACACCCTAAACTCGGGGCTCCGTACGTACAACTATACAAGAGCATCTCTTACGGGCACAACGGCCACGATCACTGTGGGAGCACTCGGATTATCCGAAATAACCATGAGAAGCGCGGGCACCCAGCAGGGTTCCGTGAGGCTCTTCCTTGTTGTTTAACCTCTTGACGTAGCTTTTGGCGCGAAATACAGGATGAACCTACTCCCCCAACAAATCACTCTGCTGTTGTTTGACCTCGCCCTCATCTGCCTTCCGTCAAAACTTCAAACCATCCAATGACTCCACCACAACATTTATGCTGACGGCATCACCCTTTGAGTGTGCAACGGCAGTAATGGCTCCATAGAAGAAATATAACAGGAGGGAATCGGCACAGTAGAACGGTATTTACGAGGAAGTGGACTATACTTCTTGGCGGAGAAGTCTGAGCTACTGCTATATCGCCTTACACTCAGAGGTCGACCACCAAAACAACAACCCCAAGCGCACAAACACACCGATATAACACTCACTATAAGCGATGTTCACGCCATATCAACGGTGGATAAAATCCGAGTGCTAGGTCTGATCACCGAAAGTAAGGGTATCAACGGAGAGACAGTTCGCAACATTGACGCTAGAGTGTCGAACACGATGCGCCTAATTAGGTGCATCACCAATAAACACAAAGGCATGAAAGAGGCTTGCATCATCCACCTGATCCAATCATTCGTACTCAGTCACATCACTTATACGGCAGCGTACCACCGATGATAGTCCTCTGCAGCAAAGTAAAAACTCAACAGCCTTAGGAAAATGTACAAACAAGTGCTAGGTTTGCTTTAAGACACCCGCACCGAAATGCTCCTTCAACTGGGTTTACACAATACTCTTGAGGATCTTATCGAGGCCCAACAAATCTCCCATACGAGCGATTAGCCAACACTAAGCTAGGGCCCCTCTACACAATCTCGGATTTTCTTACCGCATTCAACACAGAGACAAACACTACGTACGACACACTATCCGTGATAAGCTCACAGTACCAACCAAACCAAGAAACATGCACCCTGAACACAAAAGCAAACGTGTCAGTAGAGCCAGAGCCATATCCGAGATTTTTGGACGCAACCATGAGACGGTCTTTGTCGACGCAGCATGCTACCAGGAACGTCACCGCTTCATGGCTGCTGTCGTAGACTACACACAACAACGTAAAAACAGCGCATCAGCATCACACGAAATGTACAAACGGTGGAAGAAGTGGCTATTGCGACGGCCATAGCCCACACAAATGCCTCATATATCATCAGCTACTCGCAGACGGCCGTTCGGAACGACGCCAGCTGCCGAATCTCCCCCGAGGCATTGCGAATTCTTAATGCAGGCAAAATTCTCGAGGTGGAGAAATGCGTGCATATCGTTTGGTTCCCAGCCCACATGCCCCTAGGTAACCCGGAGGTCAGTCCGAATGAAGTGGCGCATTACGTGGCTCGATGTCTCACATACCGAGCCGTGTTAGACGAAGCGGCACCCAAACAGATTTTTCTGCGCTGGTGTGGGAATGGAATGATCGGCTCACAAAATTTTGTGACATAAGTCAACATTATCGACTGCAAAGGCGGGAGTACCTTCCGCCCCACCCCAAGCTAAATCGGTCCTTGTTCGTTCAGTGGCGGCAGCTACGAACACGCACATACACGAACCCCGTCATCTTGCACCACATATATCCCGAAGTCTATAGCACTAATGTATGCCAGTACTGTACCACCAGAGCCACTCTTGACCATATCCTATGGACATGTCCAACATCAATCTGCAATACTGGGGTCATGGCCTCCAATGAAGACCTTCGGGCGCGTTGGCAGACTGTGCTGTTCAGTTAGGGCTTGCACAATCAACTCTGGGTGATCCAGCAAGCCCAGGAAGCTACTGGGCAACACGGTTTCTCCGTTAGCTCTGAGGTAGAAGCCCAGCCCGGCAATCAGCTGGAAATGAATAAAGTTTATCTCTATCTCTCTCTAAACTTTAAAGTGTTTTTAAATAAGAAATTTGCAGATCACACGTGCATTGGGAATCAATGGCATGCGAAGCACTAATAAGGAAGGTGGATATGTCCCTTTAAAATCAGCACAACGTTACAAGGCGGACATCAATTATGCCGTATGACTTCCATGTCATAATTATGTCATTTACCGTCGTCATCTTTTCACGTCACGTTATACCAAATTTGGTATATGTGGAGCTGGCGAAACGACCGGGACCACGCTATGAGCGTAGCATGTAGTCATGTTTTACAAGACACACATGTCGTGATTATCATGTTGGGACGTGTCATTTACCTTCGTCGCCTATTCGCGTCACATGATACCAAATATGGCATCTGTAGCTAGCGAAACGGCCGAGTGCGCTATGAGCGTAGCATGTAGTCATGTTCTTACATGAAACGCATGTCATGATTATCGTGTTCGCGCCAATCATATACTTTCCCCGTCCATTCATGCCTCGTAATACCAAATTTGGTAACTGTGAAGCTAACAAAACGAGCGTGAGCACGCCATGAGCGTGTGGCCTGTAATCGTGACTTTCATAATATGCATGTGATGATTTCCTTGTTATGGTCTGCCAGTTATGTTCGCCATGCCATCATTTCATACCAAACTAGTTTTGAAATATATCACGTAAACGAAACCACCGCAAGACCAGCAAGACCATGAAATGGAAATTATGACATTATTGACATGCCTGTCATGATTTTCATGTTATGACAAGCCACTGAGGCTCTTAATAGTCATGTTATGCCACACCAATTTTGGTATCTATACTATTATCAAAACGGCCAGGAGAGCTAAATGTCCTAGGCTGATTGATAGATAGATAGATAGATAGATAGATAGATAGATAGATAGATAGATAGATAGATAGATAGATAGATAGATAGATAGATGCCAAAAGTTAAGCGCGAAAGATCGGCAATAGCGGGACCGGGGTGGATGATATGTGGGGTTTAATGTCCCAAAACCACCATATGATTATGAGAGGCGCTTTAGTATATGGGCTCCGGAAACTTCAACCAGCTGAGGTTCTTTAGTGCACCCAAATCTGAGCACAGAGGCCTACAGCATTTTCGCCTCCATCAGAAATGCAGCTGCCGCAGCCGGGATTTGATCCCGCGACCTTCGGGTTAGCAGTCAAGCGCCATAACCAACAGACCACAGCGGCGGGAGTTCTTGAATTTGAGAATGTGCGTTAAATTGGCGCAACATCTTAGCGGCAGCATTACCATTGGAAGTCAGTTTGCTTCTAATAGCAGGATGTGACATATAGAGCATGCATACAGAACAAAAGGATGTTTGAGCTTGTTTTACACATGCAGAAATGCACACCTTTGAAGTGCACTGAATCCGGCTTCGAGATTTTGATCGATTCGACCTTTCTGTAGAAATTCGGGACGTCAAATACAAAGTCTTGCTCTATTCTTTGGCGTATGCTTGCGCAATGTCGCAAAACCGACGACTCCACTACCATAAACGGAGGGGGCGCAATTAAGGTTGTCGCCTTGCTTCTATGCTTTTTACACTGCAGCTCTTCTTATGTGGCGTGCGATGGCTTTCGTTGTTGTGCGTTCATCAAAGCAAGTGTAAAGAAAGTGGTTGGGCTCGGTAAACATGATAGCATTATAGCGTCTCATAATTCCGGGAAACAATGCACGTTTTGATGTCCTGCCGCAGCGGCATATCACACGTGATAGCTTCGCTGATGCTGTAATAAACTAGTGCGTCAGATCTGCATTTCTTTCGAATCCACGCGTGACATTCGGCCGTTGTGAAGAGGAATTCTCGTGGGCCGTATCAAGCCATGGTCGCCCAATTTGAGGATCCAGAAAATTATTTTTATGCTCTGTTAAAATTAGTGTTGTTGTTTTTTGTACCACCGCACTTTTGAAACATGGTAGAGCCACCTTCTATAAAGAAGAAGAAAAGAAAATAAGATAAAAACAGAAGTATTTGGCAAGGCTACATGGCTCGAAAATTCTACTTTTAGTTTAACGAAGTATATTGCCAATCTTACTAACTTCCTGATGTTGGCGTTTTATTTTTCGACGGCGACGTGTGAACCTATACGACTGGGAAGCAGTGGCCACTGTTTGCTGATGTTCCCGGCATCTTCACCGCGTGACGCAAGCTCTCCTACATTTCTCATTAGTTGAGTCCTTCTCTAAACACTCCCCATTTATATTACCGTAGTCGCCCCGATTGTACTGCGTCATTATCGCGATAAGTTCACTTGTGCAACACGGTGGCAAGACACAACTCGAGCAGGGACTCGTTGCGGTCCCTCACTAACTGGGCGTACTTCTGCTGCAGTGGACGTTGTCATGGATTCTAGTCGAGGTCGAGGCAATCCCATCAAGACATAGCTAGAATGAAAAAAATAAAGAAACGCGCCGGTTCTCAAACTGATATGGACGCATCCCCTTAAATATGAACGCAAGAGGATCAACTCAAATATGAACTCTTCCACTTTATACAGAGCTTCTTTTACAGCCCCTTGGGGCGTTCAACCCGTAGTTTCAATTCATTAGCCTTACGTTCAGGGCCAATCATGGCGTCACGGAGGAGGATGGATGCAGGTTACACAGGAAGTCATAAACACAAGTAAAATCTGACATGCATATTTTACATACACAAACATCAAAGAATATATTGCAAGGTGTTTCATAAATATATTATACGATAAATACAACATATACGAAAACGCAAGAAAACAATCATTATTTTTTTGCACCAAGCCGCGCAGAGCTTGACACAGCGAAGCACAGGCCCGTCGCCGCTTGTTCTCACTCCGCTTCGACCGACACGCCTAGCCTGGAGGGGCGTGACTTCCTCCTCGGTCTCTAATACTTACCTTTCTATTTATGTGCAACGCTTTACCCTTTCCTCTCCTCCTTTCTGTTCCCCTCACACTCACGAATTCCCTTTTTCCCACCATTTTGCTGCAGTATAAGCTATCCTACATACTATAGCGTGCCTGGATGCAGAGTAGTTCGGACACTCGCCGTAAGGTCGATGGTACGCGGGTTCAAATCCCACCACGGGAAGATTTCTTTGCATCTTTCTTTCCGTCTCTCTGTTTCTCTCTCTGTGTACTTGATCTCTCACACATGAGTGTTATAAAATGTCATGAGGGCGAGTAGTGGGATTGGCCCGATTTCTGTGGTCCATACCCGTTCATGGTGATGACACTGGCAGCTATAGGGTCGACACTTTACAGACGGCTCAAGCAGCCTAGCTGTTAAGCGACCGACAACTGCCCAGAACATGAAACGAGATAACTGCCCGGATGAAAAGATTGTCCCTCATATTGATTCAAACCAACCCTGTTTTTCTAACGAGAAGTGGCTTTGTGCATTTCTTTATTCCTTGTAAATCACAGGAAAATGACCTGTGGTGCCTTTGGTGGCAAAATCTTATAAATAATTTGATGTACCCTGTCACATGACTGTATATTAGTGTATAGGGTGAACAATTTTCATGTTAGTATCGAATTATTGTGCGCTTATTTATGGTGAATGTATTACTCGAGGAAATGTACAATATAGGCCTGCGCTAGTAGAACGCTATAAAGTGCCGCTGCTTCGCGTGACATAATGATTCCACGCTCATCAGCCCGTCTTGAGCAACTTTTATGCGTGCTCACGAAACCTTGCACGCAGTTTTTAGGTCATAAAGATTTTGAAGTGGCGTGTTTTTTTTTTACCTACACTTTGTCCCAGAAATGACGTGCACAGCTACTGCGCAGCGCTTCGGTTGTTTGGCACGTGTGGCTTGGCACGTGTGTCGCGAGAGTAACAATTTTGCGGGACAAGCCCTCCCCGACACAGGCGCAAGAACCCTCGGCCCAGGCGCACGCAACGCAGTACAAATACAGGAAGCTGTATAAAGCCACATTGTCTCAATGTAACGGTCTGCTATTTAAAAAAAAGAATAGTTGTAAAGCTCAGAATAAACGTGGGTAACCATATATAGTTAAAGGAATTACTGTGAAAGTAGAACAATAGTGACAACATACACAAGTCACTTTAGAAAGGTTACCTGCATCGCTATCAATTCTCAGCGTTACTGGACTAAAAGGGACATCCGTGTTTGGAGCCTTTCATATTGAAAAAAGCTGCTTACCAAATAACTACGCTTTTTGGGATTAACTGCTGAAGCTACGAAAAGTACGAAGGGTGAGCTTTCTGTCGTGCCGGAAAAAGAAACTGGGTCGAAAAGAATCAGTGGTTGGTCCCTTTAATGACAAGTCATACTGTATAAACAGGTCAGTAAAGTCACAAACTAGTTAGTGGTGTTGATTAAGGCATCACTAAACAAGAAACCATCACTGATAGATACAGTGTTTTCACGAAGACGGTTGCGCTTGATAGTAACGTCTGGGGAGTGAACGTGTATTTGCGGTGCTACGGGAATGCTGTGAAAATGATCGATGCAACAGGAAACATTGTGTGTAATCTGAATAATTATGTCTTGTTTTGTTCTCAGCTTTACACCGAGCTGCAAGAGATAGAAGAGAAGGGTTAGCTTTCATGGCTGTTAAGCTTCAAGTTTTGTTACAATAGTAAGAATAAAGTGAGCTCCGTTGGTCTAAAAATTATCCTTTAGTTAATAAACAAGTCAACCCAATGACCTGCTGCGTCCTATCAATGCTCCGCGACACTGCGTAAACGGACGTTCCAAGCTTTCTCTCATCTTTAGTAATAATCGATGATCCACGTTAGGCTATCAAAAACATACCACGTGACCCTCTTCACATGCTGCAGGGCTGGTATAATACCATGCCTTTTGGCTTGTTTCCTAACTCTGGCCTGCGGTGTACTGCATGACCTGATTTTATTTAGTCGCGCTTGCGTGCTCCGACGTCATCGGGCGTTACACAATTGCGCGACCCGTAGATGAGTTCAGTATTGCGCGCGTGCATTGTTGCCTCCTTGCATTCCATAATTCCCGCCTCTCGTTGTTTCCCTAACAGCTGTTAGGTTCTCTTCGCATTATGAACTTCTCGAATGATGAACAGGACGCCCGGCGAACCTATAATACGGCACAGCCGATCACTCCCAACTCGACGTTTATCATGTTATACCAACTCACCCAATCCTATACTGCCTCTTGAGGATTGTCGTAGAACGGATTTCGTACATTTAGGGGCGAAACACCTATATAGCGTCTAGGCTTGTCTGTTGTTCGTTGTACCCACTATACGCCAGGACGATGGTGGGGATGACGATGACGATGAAAAATAAGCGCATTAGCACATTCACAGAACATGCGAAGCAACCACCCATGGCTTTGACGATGACGCTGATGGATGGTGGAACTTTATTTACAATCCTGAGAGACGCACCTACCGTGCAGTGGGCCTCTCCCACGTGGATGACGATGAAAAATAAGCACGTTAGCGCATGCAAGGTACCCGATGACGACCATAGAACATTCGCTTTCAGCTGTAGATCAAAACGAACGTAAGGGCGGCAAGCGGTGGTTCAACGGCAACGCCCAGTGGCTTGTGCAGTATATGACGTCTCGATATGCTCTACGATGCATTTCGTATAACTGGAAACAACTACCAGGGGAACATGCATGACAACTTCAGGCTAGATGCGATAGAACATCCTTTGGCTCTGCTTTTCACGAACCACAGACCAGCAATAATGAAGGCTAAACGGAATGCAGAACTCAACGCGACATTCCATTTATGACCGATAAACATTGCTCGACTTACATGCGTGAATGGTTGTTGTCAAGGGGGATTTACGTTTACACCGAACGATCGCACTGCTTCGCCCACTTAATATGATCCGCTTCTTGGACAAGCAGTGTTTTTCGTGTGTGCGTGAAAAGTGAGTGAATAAAAATAAGGAAGGAGTGAAGAATTCAATATATTTCGCAAGCATTCTCTAGAGTTGTAGCTTCGAGAAAACTCAACAGAACTCTTGAATAACGTAGTAAAGCCTAGATATGACACAAAGACACTCGGGCGTTACCATAGTACGTAATTTGGGCGTTTCGCAACTACCACTGAGACCAATTTAGCGATCCCACGCTCAGAATTAGTGCCCACTGCTAAAACTACACCGCATGCCAGCACCGCATGCCTATTTTACACTATCAGTTCAGCAGCAACTTTCGCAGGTCTAGCGAGCAAAATCCGTTCACGTCGCATATGATGACGTACATGGCAGCATCATTTACACATCTCCGTGTCGCTTTGAAGTGTATCACCGATTAACCATCACAAAAAGAAGTGCCACATTGTGGCTTTTTGAAACAGCTCCTTGCTTCAAGGCTATTTTAGGTGATGGACCGTCTGAGCTAATGGTATCCGAAGCTTATGTTTGCGCCATATCACTCCAGACATGTATTCTAGCGAAGACATCTATCCATTCGGGTTCCAAGATGTAACTGTTTGGCACCCGTTCTGCCATACAGCCTTACTTCAACTATGTTTTTTTCGCTCCTACTAATCTTTAATAAGATGTCATGATGGTATCTGATATTATAAGAAAACACATCCTCATGATTCAGTAAACAAGAAGACAAAAATTGGTATATCCCACGTACAATGGGAATTGAGGATATGCGACGCACGATTGAGCACAACATAACATAACATAACATAACTTTATTTTCCTTGAAGACATTTCCAGGGAGAAGCGGGTTAACATGTAACATAATAAGTGTGTTAACATAAGAAGTGGCTTAAGATATAAGGAAATTTATCGCCACAAGTTTTTGTCTTAAAAAATAGACGAGCAAGGTTGAATTGTCACATGAAAATCAGCACAACGTTACGAGACAAACCTAAGATATGCCGTACATGACTTCCATGTCATGATTATCATGACTGCGCCTAGCATTTGTGCTCGTCCTTCATTCACGTCCCGTAATACCAAATATGGTATATGTGAAGCAAGCGAAACGGCCGCAAGTGCGCTATGAGCGTAGCATGCAGTCATGTTTTACGTGACACACATGTCATGGTTATCATGTTTGGACGTGCCATTTATTTTCACCTTTTCACGTAACGTAATACCAAACTTGGTATATGTGTAGCTAGCAAAATGGCCACGAGAGCAGTATGAGCATGGTAGTCATGTTCTTAGATGACACACATGTCATGATTATCATGTTTGCACCAGTCATGCATCTTCGTCATCCATTCACTTCACATAAAAATAAATTTGGCATATGTGAAGCTAGCGAAATGGCCGCGAGCGCTCTGTGAGCGTAGCATGTTGTCATGTTTTACATGGCACGCATGTCATGATTTTTATGTTTGGACATCTCATTTACCTTCGTCGTCCGTTCGCGGCACGTAATGTTAAATTTGGTATATGTGAAGCTAGCGAAACGGCCGGGAGAGCATGAGCATGACATGTAGTCATGTTCTTACATGACACGCATGCCAAGATTATCATGTTTGCACCAGTCGTACGTTTTCGTCATCCGCTCATGTCACGTGATACCAAACTTGGTATATGTGAAGCTAGTGAAACGGCCGCGAGCGTATCATGAGCGTGGCATGTAGTCATGACTTACATGACACGCGTGTCATAATTTCCTCATGACGGCCTGTTACTTATGTTCGCCATGCAGTCATGTCATACAATACCAGTTTTGAGATATGTCATGTGAACTAAACCACCACAGGAGCTGCACGGTCATGACATGTAAATCATACCATTCATGACATACTTGTCGTGAGTTTCATGTCATCAATAGTTACTTTTTTCTCGTCATACAGTCATATTGTGTCATACGAATTTTGGTATAGATCCCATTATCCAAACAGCCAGGACAGCCAAATGACGTAGGCGGCTTGATAGATAGATAGATAGATAGATAGATAGATAGATAGATAGATAGATATATAGATAGATAGATAGATGATAGATAGATAGATAGATAGATAGATAGATAGATAGATAGATAGATAGATAGATAGATAGATAGATAGATAGATAGATAGATATGGTGAAACTTCCTGAAGTTCGCTAAGAAATGCTTCGCATTTAAAAACGTGTTTTTTTTTGCTTTTGATATTATACATTCTTGGTCTAAATGGCCCATAGTTAAAGCTACTGCTCCAATTGTGAGCCAATTAGACGATGAATGTATGGTATACTGTGGGCAACGTCTCAGCCACAGCCCGTCATGCATGCACAGCAAAAGGCCCCTTCACTGGAAAATACCGGCTGCCATTCGAGGTAGCGAGGTGAGTGTTGTCGAAATCTCTTCATTTCTCTCTTTCTTTTAAGGTTATGCTTTAATTTCTCCTCTCCCACTGCTCACCGTGACATCTCTCCTCCTGATCCTCAAGGTCCTTTCCGCACAACTCACTATACAAGTCAAAGCAATGCCCTGCTAGCGTGCCTTCATAGCCGACGGTTACGACACTCGGCCTTCAGAATGCGGGCACGCCTGTTCGAATCCCACCTCAGTGAATTTTCGTCTCTCTCCTTTCTTCCTCTCTTTCTTTCTCCCCCTCTCTGTACTGGTGTACTGGTTTACAGAAGCAGAAGAGGACGCAGAGAGTGCGAGCCGGTTCATGAAGAACAGGGGCGTAGCCAGAAATTTTTTCGGGGGGGGGGGGGTGGTCACACTGACACGACGGGGGGGGGGGGCACATCAAGCATCAGCTTTTCTTTGTGACGTCACTATCAGCGGTAGTTTAAAGAGATGGTGTCCATGTATATCGTCTTGAGATTCCCCTCACCCCACGCGTATGGTTTGGAGAGAGTAAGTAAAAGTACTCTAAGAATGATTGATTAATATGGGGGGTTTAACGTCCCAAAACCATCATATGATTATGGTAGACGCCGTACTGTTGGGCTCCAGAAATTTAGACCATGAGGGGTTCTTTAACGTGCATGCACCCAAAAATGAGCACACGGGCCTTTCAGCCTTTTTCAGCTTTAGGTTCCTTACTGTTTGCCACAGTGCTAAACAACCAAGCTTGTGCTCACTACAACGGCCCACACTGCATTTATCATTACGCTGCTTTAGATTTATGACCATTATTTTTTTATTTATGCGCCTAAGTTACATGATCAGCATTTTAGTAGGCCTTTCTAAGGCTGTGATTAGCCTGCACGTTTGCCTGTGTTGCACCTTCGTCACTAGACAACACTTCGGAGTGCCTTAGACGTTAGGGCATAATAGATATATGTTTAAATATATTGTACACTCGCATAAAAGCCGATTTAGCTGTATAAACCAAATATTCTGTCGTGCGCGTCCGTGTGTGTGTGCTTGCATGCGTGTGTGTTTAGATGTTAGCAGAACGTGTGATGGTTCAATAGAAATGTTATGCTCTGGCTTGAGTATATCTTAGCACACATACGAAAAGTAACACTGTAATATGCTTGAACGTGGCCTATCTAACATCGGAACTGTGCCTGGCTATTTCCAATAAAACGAACCTCTGCCTATTGAAAATTATTGTAGTGATCGACTCCGGCGAGATCTGTTCCGGTGGGTACAGATGCACTGTAAACAAAAATATAACCAGCTGGGAGGAATCGGCGAAGGATGCGCTCACTCTGCTCCAGTGACCTCACTCAAACCAGATTGTACCGGAGCAAATACATTCATTTTTCACCGTTTTCCTCTGGTGATCGCCGGACGAAGAAAACCGGAGCAAAACGGTGCCAATCTTTTGATTATGCTCCCGTGGTTTCTCCGGAAATGCTCCTGCGCATCGCTTTTGCCTCAGTGGGTGCTTCCCAATCGCTTCGGGTCATCGCTCACTGGCATTCATTGGCTGTTCGAGGAGTTACGTAGGCCACCTCGCCGCCGGATGGCCGTTCCCCACAAACCAACATGGCGCAGACCAAGCCGGTGCAGTGAGGATTGTGCGAAGCGTTCGGCCGCGTTGGAGAATAAAAAGTCGTTCTGAGCACCTTCTGGATATCACAAGTGACAAGCAACAACGAAGGTTATCAAGGACAGAAGGGAGTTGTGCGAACGGTAATCGTCTGATGGTTCCTGTCAGTGAACGACACATTGTGATCTAGAGAGTGTTGAGGGACCCGGCGGTTGCTGGTGCGGCAAAAAAATGGTGGGTGAGCTCTTCTAGAATTACCTGTGTTATTCTTGTCAGGTAGCGCTAAGATTGGATAATGTTAGGTTGATAAACCAAACATGTGATCACTATTTTGCTAATTTCACAAGAAGTCAGTAAAAAATCAGCAGAATTCCGATAATGCGGTTTTTGTATTACGTGTTTTTTTCCCCTTATTATAACTTCGGTAAAGCAAAACGGAGAGGTGAGCGAGTTGCTACAGTTTCATTATGGCGTAAATGTAGCGCAAAAAAAAGTGAACATCACAAGCGCTTGTGGTTATTCACGTTCTTGTACTCGTCCTGTTTTGCGCAGCATTAACGCCATATTACAGTCACTAAACTGTATCAAGTCATTGTAATATCTGGAGCGCTGACTGATATGCAACAATAGAAGATATCATAGTTTTAGGTTGATTTTATCAAACGTTAATAATTGTCATAGGCAAACCTAACTGGTTAAAATATATTTATGGTCTTGTCAGTACACATAACGGTAACATATGTCTCTTTTCAATATCAATAAATGCCAGGCCGAGGTATACTACTGCGTAAAATTTATTTTGATAGAATATGTAAGCTGAACTAATAAAACTTGAATAACTAAAATCAGTGTTAATTTTTTATAAATGTAGTGAATTGAGGTAGGGCATTGTAAATTGTACAGACATTTAGAACGCATACACGCACTGATACTTGTGAAAAAGTTATTTTGGTTGGATAAATGGTATCTGAGATATTAATTTACAAGTATACTAGGCACTTCACGTGACGAGGTGCTTTTACGAATAGAAAGAGAGGAGCGAAACAAACTGACAATACTAAAGACGAGGATTGAAAAAAAAAAGAAGAGGAAGAGTTGCTTGGCAGAACGAATCGTGCAGCGCCCGACGTTACTGTGAAAGGGGGGGGGGGGGTGTAGTAAAGTTAACCGATATGACAGCCCGGCTCAAGATTCTTAGACAGAGTGGACATTGTAGTGAAAGAAAGGGAGAAACGAGAAGGCACCCGTTCGAAAAACTAGCCGTATTGTCTGTGTTGTTAAGGAGAGACATTACTATACTCAATGCTGCATTTTTTTTTTCTTTTCAGTCGTGCTGCCGTGGCTGTGGCTGCAGTTTTTTTTTTTTTTTGGGGGGGGGGGGCGGAGGCCGGGAGTGCGAACAGTTCTGAGAAGTAGTTTTGACCTGGGAAATGCAACAACACTGACTTGTGAACAGAACAAGGCAAAAGAACATTTCTTCAGGCCTGGGATGATCATCGTGACGCTTCCACGTGCATCACCTTCTGTGGCCTCCGAACGTTTGCAGGGACCTTTAAGTTGAGTAAACTGGTCGGCCTTCCCTTATTTCTGCGAAAGTGCACGAGTTGGCTTAGGTGGCGCAATGTTTGTGCCTTTTGTCGCTTATTTTTTTACGTTGTAGTGAAGTTTTCTTTATTTTGTGCTTTAAACTGTTCGTCTCGAAGAAAAATATGCTCATACAATAACTACTTTGAAAAATGTTCACAACAAGAAGTACCAAAACAGAGCGGGCAGTGCGAATTCAAAAATAAATGCCTAATTACCTCGAAAATTATTTTACAAAGAAGTTGAAGCTAGGCTTTCCTTAAAGACAGGCTGCAACGATGCATACTGTAAGGGCACATTTTGCTAGAAGTATGACAGCGCGCACTAAAAATGAGGCTAAAGTATTCAAAAATTAGAAAATTATTGGAAGGGGCATTGCTGGTGCCATCAAGATTATTTTAGTCAAAAGAATATTTTATTCAAAAATTGCTTTTGAATGTTTCAGCAAAAGTAGAGCTACCGATTTAGATATGTATAGAAAACTTTGCCCAGTTTTGAACTTTGTTCGCGTCAGGGAGGTGTGTTTTTATCATGTTACGGCTGCCTCACACCAAATTACATCAGATGTGTTTCTTGATATTGAACGCTCATCATATCTTTGTGGCATCTCTCATAATCATATAGTGGTTTTGGGACGTTAAACCCCACATATCAATCAATCATATCTTTGTGTGTGTGTGTGTGTGTGTGTGTGTAAGTGTGTGTGTGTGTGTGTGTGTGTGTTTGCGCTAAATTATGCAGGAAGCAATGAGCTCCACCCTTGCAACATCCATGAATCTGATGGATGGCCCTTCGGGGATGGTGAAGAGTTGTTCTCGTTGGCCAAGCTTTCTTCGTTTGTCGTGCATCGTTTTGCAGCAATATGGAATTAATTTTGAAGCGCTGCGCTTCAAACCTGAGTGTTGTAGATTTCATCTGATTTGTCTTATTGTGTTTTAATTTCGGTGGCTTTTTGCATGTTTTTTTATTCATGTCTCTTTCTTCGCTGAGTAATAATCAAGAATTATCAATTCATTTTGAATAAATCAAAGAATAAAAACTCAAGTGTTTTCTTGAATTTCTTCTGCTACAGCTCTGTGGAAAAGACTACACAGTACCTCTGCAGTGCTTGCATGAGCATAGGGACTTCCTTCATCTAACTAATGCGTGAAACGATCAGCAAAGAATAAAGAGCGGAGCGAACACTTTGAAAAAGTACTGGTCCAACTTACTGAAATTCTGTATGGATGAAGTAAGTACATTCGTAAAATACTCCGGAGGTACCATACAAAAGCTCCGAAAAGCCGGAGTGAGAAACCCGCGAAAAATGCTCCGGAGGTGCCACGTAATCAGTCCGGCCAGGCGGAGGAAAATGCCAATAAAAAGTACTCCGGCGGCGCCCCACAATCGCTTCGGTCGGCCGGATTGAAATATCATTTAAACGTACTCCGCGTGCGCGACGCAATTCCTCCGACAAGCCGGAGCAAAAATTTTGCTCCGGATGTTCGGAGCGAAAATTGCTCCGAATAGGGGGGACGATATATAGAGAACAAGCGCTTTACTCCGACCTCAGAGTAATTTTTTTACATTGTATGGCGACTGCTTGAGCATTATTACTATCGCCGAGCCAACTTACAACACTCGCGGCTGAGATTCCTGCCCAAAATCTCAGGGTGTTACGATTCATTGATATGTGGGGTTTAACGTCCCAAAACCACCATATGATTATGAGATACGCCGTAGTGGAGGGCTCTGAAAATTTTGACCACCTGGGGTTCTTTAACGTGCACCCAAATCGGAGCACACGGGCCTCCAGCACTTCCGCATCTATTGGAAATGCATCCGCTGTAGCCGGGATTCGATCTCGCAACCTGCGGGTCAGCAGCCGAGTACCTTAGCCACTAGACCACCCCGGCGGGGCTCACAGAGTGTTAAGCCTTGAGAAACATCGCGAAAAGTTTTTCCGTATGCAGACACTATTCATTGTAAAAGCGCCCAGCAATGATATTGTTACGGGGAGAAAGGGTGTCGTAGAGTATATTTACAAGGTGTGTCTAAACGCGTAACACCAGCTATACAAGGTAAGGCCAGGTCCACGCGGATATCAGCGAGCGTTATCTTTCTCTTTGCTGTCTTCCTCTTATTCTCCGACAGCGCTTCGTATCACCCCCGGCGGCGAAGGCACCGACCCGGTGCTTGACTGGTCGGAGTGGGACGGCTTTAGTCGCGTGACGTCAACGATGTCAGATAACCGCACTGTAGTGGTCTCCCGAGGTTCGATTTCATACGTGACGTCGGTGACTTGGCGCAAGACTCGGTATAGACCAGAGTATGGAAAAGTCAACTTCTCGCAAAGACCAACTGGCCATGACGGTGTCCAAAGAAGGACTATGTCACCAGGATTAAAGTGGACATCCTGGTGGCGAACGTCGTAGATTATTCGTAGCTTTTCTTGCAAAGTGTTAGGCCAAAAGCGGCCAACTTCGCGTGCCTCCTCAGCTCTAGCGATGGCATCACGAGCGTATTCTGATGTCGTATCAAGAACGGGCGGAAGGAGCGTGTCGAAAGGCAGCGTGGGGTCTCGTCCGTACAAGAGCGAAAATGAAGAGAAACCCATAGAGTCATGCCGAGACGTGTTGTACGCAAATGTTACGAACGCCAAAGCTTCGTCCCAGTCACGATGATCCGGCGAAACATACATGACGAGCATGTCCGTAAGCGTTCTGTTGAACCGCTCTGTTAGGCCGTTGGTCTGCGGGTACGTGATACGCAGTGTTGAACTTGTGTATTGTAGCGCAAGCGTGCAGAATGTTTTGGACTACCTTTCATAGAAAGTATCGAACCCGGTCTGTAATGAGCTGTCGACGAGCGCCATGGCAAAGTTTGACGTCCTCGAGGAGAAAGTCGGCGACGTCGGTTGCACAACTGGTAAGGATAGTCCGTGTGATCGCACACCGAGTCGTGTAGTCGGTGGCAACAGCTATCCACTTGTTTCCTCTGATGAATGGAGGAAAATGGTGGAGGAGGTCAAGACCAACTCTAAAATGGTTGAGATGGTATTTCTATGGGTTGAAGGCGTCCTGCCGAAAGGGTGGCTGGCGTTATGCGTCGCTGAAACGATTTGTACAAAGCTACGTAACGACGAACAGAGCGGTAAATACCGGGCCAAAATAAGCGGCCTCGAACACGGTCGTAAGTCCTTGAGACACCCAGGTGACCAGCTGTAGGAATGTCATGCAACTGCGCGAGAACACTCTGACGCATATGTGTAGGTATGACCAGCAGCAAGTCAGAACCACCAGGATGCATGTTGTAAGAATATAGAACACTATCATGGTCCTGCCGAAAGGGTGGCCGGTATTATGTGTCGCTGAGACGATTTGCACAAAGCTACGTAACGACGAACAGAGCGGTAAATACCGGGCCAAAATAAGCGGCCTCGAACACGGTCGTAAGTCCTTGAGACACCCAGGTGACCAGCTGTAGGAATGTCATGCAACTGCGCGAGAACACTCTGACGCATATGTGTAGGTATGACACAGCAAGTCAGAACCACCAGGATGCATGTTGTAAGAATATAGAACACTATCATGGTCCTGCCGAAAGGGTGGCCGGTGTTATGTGTCGCTGAGACGATTTGCACAAAGCTGCGTAACGACGAACAGAGCGGTAAATACCGGGCCAAAATAAGCAGCCTCGAACACGGTCGTAAGTCCTTGAGACACCCAGGTGACCAGCTGTAGGAATGTCATGCAACTGCGCGAGAACACTCTAACGCATACGTGTAGGTATTACCAGCAGCCAGTCAGAACCACCAGGATGCATGTTGTAAGAGTATAAAACACTGTCATGGTCCTGCCGAAAGGGTGGCCGGTGTTATGCGTCGCTGAGACGATTTGCACAAAGCTACGTAACGACGAACAGAATGGTAAATACCGGGGCAAAATAAGCGGCCTCGAACACGGTCGTAAGTCCTTGAGACACCCAGGATACCAGCTGTAGGAATGTCATGCAACTACGCGAGAACAGTCTAACGCATATGTGTAGGTATGACCACCAGCAAGTCAGAACCGCCAGGATGCATGTTGTAACAGTATAGAACACTATCATGGAGAACAAACATACGAAGCGATGGAGGCATAGTAGGGTCACTCAGTCGGTTGATGATCTCTATTAAGTGAGGATCACGTCGTTGCTCCTCTCCGATGTTTGCCAATGCGGAAAGCACCAGGACGCACGTGGACTCGCCACTCTCAGGAAGATCAGGTCGATCTACTGGGTGACCAGACAAGCAATCAGCGTCCTCGTGTTCTCGGACCGTTTTATAGACGACGGTAAATGAGTACTCTTGTAGCCGCAACGCCCACCGTCCCAGCCGTCCAGTAGGGTCTTTCAACGATGACAGCCAGCATAAGGCGTGGTGGTCCGTGACAACGGTGAATGACCGTCCATACAAATATGGGCTCAATTTGCCTGCGGCCAAAACGAGCGTAAGACATGCGCGTTTGTTGATAGAATAATTGCGCTCCGCTGGCGATAAAAGTCGGCTAGCGTATGCAATGACGCGGCCACTACTCTGCTGTTTCTGTGCCAAAACAGTGCCAATACCATGGCCGCTGGCGTCGGTTCGCACATCTGTTGGAGCGGATATGTCAAAGTGGTCAAGAATCAGTGGCGACGTGAGGCGCATGGTCAGTTCAGCAAAGGCAGTGGCTTGTTCAGGACCCCAGACAAAACCACATCCTTCATTAGTGGGTCTGTTAGAGGGCGTGTAATGTCAGCGAAATCGCGCTCAAATCTTTGAAAGTAGGAATAGAGGCCTACAAAGCTTCGACTGTCATTCACACAGGTCGGCACAGGAAAATCCTTGACAGCGCGCACTTTGTCGGGGTCAGGACGAACACCTCAAGAATCGACAAGATGCCCGAGGACAGTAAGCTGCCGACGGCTGAAGTGACACTTCGACGAGTTGAGCTGGAGGCCTGCTTTTCTGAAAATGGAAAGAATTGTCGAGAGGTGCTCGAGGTGTGTCGCAAAAGTTGGCGAAAAGACAATAACGTCATCAAGATAAAATAAGCATATTGACCACTTGAAACAAACCGTGTAGGAGAGCGTCTATCATTCGTCCGAACGTATAGCTGGGGCGTTGCATAACCTGAATGACATCACTTTAAATTAATAAAGGTGTCAGGTGTAATAAATGCGGTCTTTTTACGGTCCATCTCATCAACTGCAATCTGCCAGAACCACGAACGAAAGTCTATCGAAGGGAAATATTTCCCACCACTGAGACAGCCAAGGGCGCGCAATCTATGCGTGGAAGGGGGTACACGTCGTTTTATTTTGTTACCTTGTTGAGGTTTCGGTAATCAAGACAAAAACGCCAGCTGTTGTCCATCTTTCTGACGAGCACGACAGGGGAAGCACAAGGGCTTGAAGAAGGTTCTATGATGTCCCGGCCGAGCATTTTGTCGACTTATTTTTGTATGATTTGACGCTCAGTCGAAGAAACACGATAGGGTCGCCAGTGTATCAAATTGGCATTGCTGGTGTTGATCCGATGCTTCACAATGGTTGTCTGGTCCAGTGGTTAGTCAATATGGTCAAATAAGTCTTGGTATGAAGCGAGAAGGACACGAAGAACGTGCACATATTCAGCGGAAAGGTCTGATGCGATCATTTTTGTAATAGTTTGACCCAGATTAGGACTCGTGGGTGATGGATTATCCACTGTTAGAGCGGAAATGTTGTAGTCGCAGGCCGGGGCACTGGACGCAAGGGAGATACCCTGGGGCAGAACTTGTGAGCATAGTTATGAATTGATGAGAGCGAGACATGTGGCATTGTCCTTTTTACTGATGACCGTGTGCTGGAACGTGACGTTTTGCGAGCAGAGGATGGCAGGGTTGGGTGATACGACGTGATCACCATTAGGCACGGGTGGATCAGGAGAGACCACAATATAGATAACAGATAGAGAGGGGACGCGAACGTAATCGGCGGAACGTAGCGTGCTCGGTTCAGTATCACTAGGCTGAACGGAATATGATAGGACAAGTTAGACGACACCCGTAGCACAGTCAATGAGAGCTGAATGGGAGGATAGAAAATCAAATGATAAAATCAGTTCATGCGGGCATTGTTCCAATACGTAGAACAAAACAGAGGTACGGCGTCCGGCAACAGGGACCCGAGCAGTACACATCCCACTGACAACTGGAGTCGTACCATCGGCTACGCGGAGTACAGTGATCGGAGCTGGAGTGAGAACCTTCCGTAGTTTGCACGGAGGTTCGAGTTAATTACTGACACATGAGCGCCGGTGCCGACTAGTGCTATGACAGGTGCTCCGTCGACATCTACTTCGAATAGGTTGTTGTGTCCATGTAGTGTAAACATAGGAATTGCGGGTAGAGTCGTCACGGCAGGCTCACCTCTATAGGAGCTGTGCCCATTGGTTTTCCGAGGAGCGGTGGGAGGAGGAGGGGGAAAGAGAACGAAGACGCTGAGAGCGATACAGATAACTTGACGGTGAAGGAGAGCGGTGCATTCGTGGAGGCGTTGATGGCGTAGCAGCATCGTCTTCATGGTTGGGCAGTCGGGAACTAACAAGAGAACATCGATTGTTGGAACAGTTAAACTAGGTCTGCGAGTTCCAGGGACTACGGCAGTGGCGGGAAATAAGGCCGACGCGTCCATAACAGAAGCAAATGGGCCTGTCGTGAGGTGCTCGGCATTGCGCTGGGTTTCGGTACCGAGGACGGGCGTACGAGTTTCGGGGCAGACCAGGAGGACAGGGTGGATGGTAGTCTGGTCTGTTCATGGGGCAGAGCATCTGGAGTCCGACGTTAGCGTGATCCTGGCGTACGATGGTCTGTATTGAAGAAATCGTGTGGGAATCGTCATGGCCACGACTTTGCATGGGGACTGGAGCTGCAGCTTTGATTTCGCGGTGGACGAGGCGTACAATGTTATCGCCTGCAGCAGGAGCAGGTGGCGGATGGATATCCTCGCAAGTAGGCGTCGCCGCTGTGTTGGGAAGGCGTGAAAAATTAGGAGCGATTCGATTACTTTTCGCTTCTTCATAGCGCCGACACTCGATAATAACATCGTCGAGTGTCGACGAGTTGCTGAAAACGGGGAGAGTGAAGGAATCATCCGCGATTCCCTTAAGGATGTGCACGGCCTTTTCGGATTCCGGCATCTTTTCGTCAACCGTGCGGCAGAGGGCGAGCTCATCCTGAATGTAAGTCACGTATGACTGCGTGCAGGATTTCAGTCAGCACGCGAGTTTTTTCTGCGCCGAACGACGACGCCCAGTGATCTTGCCGAAGAGGTCGATGAGTGCGTTTGCATATGTTCCTACTGGTGATCTCTTCTTGGAAAACCAAACTTTGGCCGTGCCCTCAAGGTGAAATATACCATTGGCCAACATGAGCGTCGGGTCTAAGTTGTATAGTGTGCTCCCCCGTTCATAGAGCTGAAGCCAATCCTCGACATCTTTGTTGTCAGTGCCGGAAAAGGTGCCCGGGTGGCGTGTTTGGGTCAGGATTACGGTGCGGTTAGCAGCGGTTTGTTGCGGCGTGGCAAGCCCGTCTGGCCAAAGCATGGTTGGAGACGTTTCCGATGCATTCTCGTATTCCTCTTGAGCAGACATAGCAGAGGCAGCCAAGGAGCGTCCTCTACGGAGAATCGTCGTGATGGTGAAAGAAAGGACCCGCACTCTCCACAAAAATGTTACCGGGATAAAAGGCATCCTAGAGTATATTTGCAAGGTGTGTCTAAGCACGTAACGCGAGACATACATGGAAGGAAGGAAGGAAGGAAGGAAGGAAGGAAGGAAGGAAGGAAGGAAGGAAGGAAGGAGGGAAGGAAGGAAGGAAGGAAGGAAGTGCCTGGAAACTGTGGCACACAGCCACGCAGGGGGATTGGCGAAGAACCGGGTATTTCTGACGAAATACTGTTAATTTGTTTGCTCACGGTTTCGAAACTATTGAAAAAGGGCAAAAATTAAATGAGAAACGGAGAATTAGAAATGACGGATATAGAAAACGAAGCAGATGGTTTCACAAACAACATTAGGTAAATGAATAATTAAAGAAATTTCGAAAAAAAGTTAATTTCGGAGTAATATTAGGTTAAACAGTCTGAATCTTTTTGAAGCTTTAATAAACTCCAGCAAGGCATTGGCAACTTTCCCGTCAGTGAACCCTAAGGACAAAGCCCCCAAAGGAAGTACACGTGGAGTGGTTACTCCAATCCTACGAGACAGAAGACGGCATCTAATGTGATTTTGCGCAATGCAGCGTACTTTTAACAATATATCAGGTAATGTTTCGATGTCTCAGGGACTCCACAAAACCAACAATTAGCGGAAGCAGCCAGACAAGCTCTGCGTAAATAAAAATTGAGATATGGAGTCTGACACCTCAGTGTTGTGATTGCGACTTCAACTGCACGCGTGTCACATATTTTACTGTTTGACCGATTGTTTAGGTGTGGAAATTTTAATGTGTTTATTATGAATGACAAAGAAAATTCTTCTAACATCATTTTCTCCCTAAATCTAACCCCTATAACTAATTTAGCTGCTGGAGCCCCGCCACGGTGCTCTAGTGGCTAGGGTACTCAGCTGCTGACCCGCAGGTCGCGGGATCGAATCCCGGCTGCGGCGGCTGCGTTTTTGATGAAGGTGGAAATGCGGAGGCCCGTGTGCTCAGATTTGGGTGCACGTTAAAGAACTCCAGGTGGTCGAAATTTCCGAAGCCCTCCACTACGGCGTCTCTGATAATATGGTGGTTTTGGGACGTTATACCCCACATATCGATCACTCAATTAATTTAGCTGCTGGAAGTATGTGCATAACTGGGCCATTTATTGATGACACATCTAATGCATCCGTCATTTCATTGAGGAAAATTTCCTTATGCCCTGGTACTCAAACTAATTTAAGAAACTGTATATACGATCGAACTAATGATTTGAAAGCACTCAGCACATCGGAGTTTTCATTTTTACAGTGAGATAAGAGCACACCGACAGCGAATCAGTTAACATTAATGTCTAACTAGTTGGTGCAGTCAACTTATGTGAAGCCAAATTATCACAGAAACCTCTGCTACAAAAATGGGTACAATATCTAAAATGAGTAGAGAAAATGAACAATCTAAAATTGGGGCGAATATTCCAATTCCACATTTTTCTTCATTTTCCGAAGAATCTGTCGCAATGACTGTCCTTATTGATGAATGAACCAGATAATCACTCAGAATAGAATTTAAAGTGCGGTCTGACATTAGTTTTGCTTCTTTTAGAAAAATTTCGTCCAACTGTATTTCGATGGAGCTGTTGCTATCACTGATTGGAGATACGGCACTTATTTGGACCTTTAAGTAGTCAAGGAAGCCCTGTATATGGAGAACTTGAGGCGTGTGAAATCTTGGCCAATATGTTCCAAAAAACAACTCAGGCTGGGAGATAAAAACTGTTTCAGAACACCTTGCTGGGGATTCATGAAGCTTTAAGTATGATTGTACCACCAATAAATTGAAACTTGAATCAAGTGATGGGAGTCTAACTTCCATATACAAGACTTCAACTGTTACAAATTTAGGAAGTCCTAAACACAGACGCAAGGCTTGCCTCTCAAGCATTACAAGCGGGTGAAGCTTATAATCAGAAGCGCTAGCGTAAATATGCATCCAAATTCCAGGACCGGCCGAACCTACATGCAGTATATTGATAAAAACGTTTTCCTTAGCATGCCAAATCGACTATGACTAATCTTGCGTAAAAAAGCGACCACCCGGACACCCTATACTGATATATATTCGATGTGTCCCTTCCAAGACATGGAGCGATCGTATAGCACACGAAGGTATCTTATTTGCTCAGCTTGCGGAATACACTCTAGATGATAACTCAGTGAAATATGAATGGGGTTTTAAAGGAAAATGGCCGAACAGAGCATTTTCGCACATTCAGATGCAGGTGTATTTCATCAAGCCACGCTTCTAGAGCTGACAAGTATGACTGCAGCACCTGATATAGATTGTGAATATTGTCAGCCACAGCAAAAAATGCCATGTCATCCGCCTAAACTTATGTGTGTACGTCCTGATGTCGTGGTATAGAACTCATTAGTATATTAAATAAAACAGGAAAAAGAACTGCCGCTTGCGGAAATCCTCCTGTTTGCGCGTACGTAGACGAAGAAATGCCGCTTTGGGAACAAAAGAATGTCTGATTACGCAAAAACTCCTCAATCCATGCTGTAGTGTATAATTTGGGAGCTTCATGTTGTGCAACTGCTTAACTAAAGCTGCATGCTCAACGCTGTCATACGCTTTCGCGATGTCCAACCTTACTAATGCGGCGTACTTTCTTTCACGCCGAGCTAACCGAATCTGACTCTCGATATCTATATGTGTATGCCGTATAGAGCACTCTGATCTGAAGCCAATTCGATACGGATTTAGAATATTTTTCCCGTTAATGAACTTTACTATACAGATGTTTAACACTCATTCAATCAATTTCACAAAATTAGAGGTTAGCGCAATGGGCCTAATGTTGTAAAGTTCATACTCTTTATCTGGATTTTTAAGCAGTGATATCACCTTAGCTATTTTCCAAGCCGGAGAGAGCCATACCATTCTTATTGAGTAGTTGATAACCTCCAATAAAAATCTCTCAAGATTCTTTATTTAGCAGTTTTAACATAGCCGACGTGACTCCGTCAGGGCTCGGAGCCACTAATAGAATGCTATATACTACCTCTATTAATTCAGAACTGAAAATTCCAATGAAGTCGTTGTCACTTGGGGCAGGCTTTGGCGGTGAGGATAACTGGGAAGAAAAGCGCTGCTCTAACTCCCTACCAATGATATAACTAATATTTGATTTCCTCTGGAGACAAAATATTAGACTGTGTGTTCATAGCTCACGGTATATATCATTTTATTTTTACAGCGAAATCTATAGAGTGCGCGCTTGTTTGATTTAGATAAAAACTCGAACGTCCGAACGTCGTAACTTTGTTTTGCTTGCGAAACTGTTCTTGTAAAAGTTCCAGCATAAAACTCGTAATTCTTTTAGTTTTGAGGGCATGGATTGAATATAACAGTTTTTTCAGGCTGCCTTTCTACGCCTGTAATCCCTGGAACAATCATCATTCCATCACGGTGAATTACCGTTCTGCTTCACAGGTGTGACCGTAAACTCCAATTTTCCGCGAAATTCTGTAGAACTGTACAAATGTTCTTAACTTTTGTCTGCGTGCTTGTATCTGATAGAGAAGTTAGTGAAGAAAGCAAACAAACACTCCTTAAATGTAGTATAATTTATAAACGTACACACATTGGAAGCTACTGATACCACCGAGCTTCTTATTTCATAAGTAATCAGTATATGATCGCTGTTTGTTGTGCAGTTAATTACGGACCAACCCGAAACATTAAGGCAGACGCTTGCAAAGGTAACATCCAATGAAGAAAATGTGTTACCTCTCAAGTACATTGGGCTTCCTGAATTTAGGCAGGTGAGGTGGTTATCTTGGGACCAGTCACACAAACGGTTACCGCACGCATCAGTTTTTACACCCCATGTCACATGATGTATACGTTAAAATCGCCTGCCAATAAAATATTTCTTCCACACGTACAATTAGGGTGTCCAATGGTCTGGTATCATGTACGCCTGACGAAAAAAAAAAAGCATTGGCTATTGTAAATGTCTGATGAAAAGGCAGAGTTGTCTTTATAGCTAAAATTCCGAATTACGGGGACAGCAGCTTTAACGTTACCTTAGCTTTATGGCAAAGTATGTTTGATAACAATGTCATTATTCCACCACCTCTTGAAGGGCGGTCTTGCCTAAACGAACGGTAATTCTTGACATAAAAGCTGCTGTCTGGATTAAGCCTTGTTTCTTGTAACAAAATTAAATCAGAATTTAGCTGAGAAATGAGACAGTGTAAATCAGTAATTGCAGCAAATATTGAACGACTATTCAACTGTAAAACATTTAGATATGCTATATTGTTGAAGTAATCATTGCGGAGACAACGTTCTCCAAAATACTCTCCCAAAATTTACTGGCCCGATTCTTTTTTTTTATTTCGCTTGTGGAAATGTAGGGTTTGCATGGTCCAGCGGGGATTGGCTAAGTTTCTGAGCATGGACATCAATTTCTACATCAGTAGATAGGTTCAAGTCCAGCACGGGTTCCTGACCATTAGTCGATGAGCATGCATCGGAGTCATTGCAACTATCAGAGGCATCTAGCTTATCACTTATCTGATTTACCTCATTGGTGGTAGGGTGTATATATGACTCGAGAGGACCACTTGGTTGTGGGGTTATAATCTTAGCAATTCGATTACTTAAGACTTGAGCAATACATTCGGAGATGCATAAAACTATAGTTATTCCATCACCCTGGCCATAGCTTTTCCAACAGCTACCTCGACTACTTGTGCAATGCTCGTCTCCGTGAACGTTTGACGTGTAGTAACGCCAGCATACCCACACTGTTTTCCCTTAATCATTGCCATTGCCTCCCTTCTAGAGCGTCTACTTTTATCAATGACCTCAAGAACTTGCATTCTTGTTGTCTAATTGGACAATCTGAGTATCCAGCATCATGTTGTCCTCTACAAGCAACACATATCCTCTTGTGCTATACATTCTCCATTTTTGTGGAATACACCACATTTGCTGCATCACCCCTGTGATTTACAGCAACCGGCACTATGACCGAATCCCAAGCAGTTCCAGCATTGTAACGGACGAGATACCAATTGATCCACTCAAAACACCAGGGGCCACGCTTTAATCTCTGGACATGAGGTTCCAGTAAAAGTTGCAATCACGGACTGTGTTGCGACACACTTCTTGTCCACAACTCGATTGCATCAATAAGCTTCCACCACACCTGTCACAGAGAAATTTTCTAGAGCTTCAGCAGGGCTCAGCTGCACGTCTACACTTCGTATTATTGCTTTTGTGCAAGCCAGATGAGGTGGAACAAACGCACTCACCGGAATCGATGCGAAGGACGGACATTGGAGAAGGTCTCTGACACATTCCTGGTCTGGCGATCTGCATACTATCCCACAGCGACCAAACTGCCACACGTCAGTTATGGTCTGGTAGTTAGGGGACACTGCGTGAAGGTGTTCTTGAATGACCTTGGGGTTATTCAACTTATTGAAGTGACCACCAAAAGGTACCAGCGCGACAGGAATGCTGCTCACACCACTGCGGAGAAACGTGTCAAGAGGAAGGTCATCATGCCGCAGAGAGGCCGTCCATGGGGAACGGTTCTGACCAGGAGAATTCCTGGACATCAGTATGCCTTCAAATAAGCTAAACAAGAAGAAGAAGCTGATTCAGCTTTAAATGACAGATAAGACACTAAAGATCCTATAACACAAGAAGACTACCTGGTACTTATCCCCGTATTCACAAACACTCCTTCACTCAAGGGCTCTCCTCGACTTGAAAAAGTCAATGGGAGCGCCGTCTCTTGACAGACCAAATCACTGCATATCGGCAAAATTCTGCAGCAATTCTTGAGAAGCGCAGCGTCAGTTTCAGTCGAGCAGCGGCGCAGTGCTCAACTCAGTCAAGTGAAGGATGGAATTCGAGTCGAGGAGCGTTTCTGAATATGGAGGTTAGCCAATCAAACGAGCAAGGACGCTCGCCGAGCAATGGGACGTGGACTCAAGCAGAACATGATGACTCCCAAAATATCCACGCCGATATCAGCGAGCGTTGTCTTTTTCTTTGCTGCCTACCTCTTCATCTCCGACAGCACTTCGTAGCAATATTGTAATAGTAGCAGCGCTTGGTTTTTAAATCATGTCAGCGCCAAGCGACAAAAAAAAATTGAGTAAGTGGCAGGGTGGGGGTGATGAAACAAAAATTCTGGGGGAAAGTTTAAACCCCCCAACCCGCCCCCCCCCTTGGCTACGCCACTGAGGAAGAAGGTAATTTTCTGTTTGCTCTACATGGACAAATGACTGCTTTGAACCGTCTGTGAAAATGCTCTGTTCGCAAAATAACTTGAGTACAGTGTAACGAATATGAAGCGCCAGTCAGACAAGCGAAACTAGGTGTTTAGGCTGGGGCCACTTCGCGCTACTCTCGCTGCGGCCGAATTAGACTAAATACACACAAAAAGTCGTTCGTTACTTGGAAAACACTTCCAATAAACATTTTCTTGAGAAATTCAAAAGGGGCTTTCGAAAAAAAAAGGTGTCATGCCACCAGACAGCGTGCATGATAAGTTTCGTTTTCGAAGTTTTTGTCGGAGAGCTTGCTTCCATTTTTATTTAAAGCAAATGACATCCACCGTTTCGAAGAGACCACCGTGATCGAGTGGTGTGGTTCGCGGAAATAAGGACGCTTGACGCGAGTTGTTTACCCGTATACTAGCATGTTTCCCTATTCAATACTTACATTCACTCGATGAGCATGATCTTTATTGGCATCCCCTGTAAAACGAGGCGGCGCCTACTACAGTCTCCTTATCATCATTCTATTTCATGCCAGCACTCTAAGAAGAACGATTCTCTCGGTGAACTCCAAGTTATTCTAGCTTGTACGAGCTTGTTCTATATTATCTATGCCTAGGCAGTTTTATATGCGTTTTTCAAAATTTAAATTGGTGTTTGCTCATTGATTACACATTGTTATTTATTTATTTTTAAACCTAATTTTTGAAGTCTGTCCTTCTATAATGTACTTCCAGATACGTCTGAATGGCGCCGGATGAATCAATGTTAACAGTAGCGCTGTGCCTCGCCAGGGCTACAACAGAATAATTGAGGCCAAAAGGCCAAAAAGACTGTTCAGGCAGGTGATCGCTGCGTGAGTAGGCTTCCACATTATTATCACCAAAAGAACGGTTTTTTAGAAATGCGACTACGCACCGATGAAATGCGACAGCGCAGTCTGAATAAATAAATAGCACCCATGTTTTACCCGGAGTAAACCGCTCGGGAGTGGCACCTTGTGCGTGTGTCTTTCTTTATTATCCGTTGTCCACTTCGCGCCTTTTATCTCGGACTATGCAGCCATGTTGCGCATGTTCTGGTCAGTGTTAAAGATAGAGCGAAGGGTGTACTCAGTCCAGTGCACTCTGGTAACGACATGCATGCAAGGTGTGATGAAGCTGATTCGTACAGTATCTTGTCCTGTGCAATAGACAGTGTAAGGGGATATGGTAGAGCTTTTTTATGGTATGGGGACACAGTGATGTCATTTAGACAATGACCGCAACACTTTCCCCAACATATGGCTTTCCGGGAGTAACTATAGCAAGTAAAAAGCTCCTGGAATGAAACACCTTGGGTCTTTGCTGCCATTATCGCCAAAAAGCTACGTATCAATTACCCCGCTCTTTAAGCAATGATGGACAGGTTAACTAAGTGGGTAAAAATTTGCGCCTGCTCTTTAGGAGATAAAGGGGGGGTGGCCTCCCCCCACTGCCTCCTTCGTGCTCACGCTGACGCTATTTTCCGAGATCAGCTGGTTAGTCAATTCATCTCAGAGGAACGATCGCATACAATATAAGGAAAACATCGAGGTTTCAAATACTGGCGATATTTCAGGTCTTACATAAAGAAAGCCCCGACGTTAGACTTCTCTTTTTTGTAGGTAGTGGTTAGAAGCCACCTTTACGAAAGCTTGTTGTGCACTTGCCGGTGACGTCAGCGGCGGCGAGAATTACACCGACCATTTTGTTGGGCCGCTGTCCAGTAAAGAGCTCCTTTGGGCTAGGTATTACATGTTGTCCACAGGTTAATTGAGAAACTTTGCCCTGTATAGGCGACACCATAAGCTTACGGAAAGCAAGATGACGCTACATGTAATGGCTAGATGCCTATCCAGCAGAAAGTCTCCCAACATCTCGTCAACATGAAACAAGTAGCCCAAAGGAGTGCCTTACTGGGCAGTGGCATAACAAGGTGCTTCGATTGGCGGACAGTCCTACACGTGATGTCCATGCCTGCTAGAACATATACCACTTGCATGTATACCACATGCTTGAAGCACTCGTTCGGGCTAGTTATCACATGTTGACCACAGGTTGGGGAACTCTGTGCTGTATAGGTGGCACCAAACACTTACGGAAGATAAGAAGACACAGATGATCGTGTAGGCGCTGATGCATCGCAATATTTTCCTACTGTGGGCCATTACTCTCGATTTCCCATACAATGACAATCAGCATGCAGGTGATTCATGTCACTAGTGGATCGTCCACTCAGCACAGAGACACTACTGAACCAAAGTCCCCCATCATCATCAATGGAGGAAGTGGAAGCCTCTGCGCAGCCAATAATATGTTTTTTTTTGGATAGTCTCTCTGCATCCTTTATAATCTTCCAATTTTTGTCAGCGTCTATTCGTCGCATGTCGATTCAGTGACTCTATTAAACTGCTGTTTCTGCAATTTCAGATGATGTCACATTGATTAGCGAGCCACCACATTATGGCATTTCCATCATATCAAAGAGATTACGAGTTTGACAAACTTGAGCGCTTATAAATGACTCAGTGCGAACCATGGTTGACTAATTAACATGACCTGTCTAGCTAGTTTCTCATTATCAATATAATGATAACCTTTTTCGAGGCCCATAATGGCCTTGGAATGCAAGATTGTTATTGAGAACTCGGAGTTCTCGTTTAAAGTGCATGGCCAACAATCTATATAATTTTGGTATTAGATAGGTTAAAAAAGCCAATGAAGCATATACGGTACTAACTAACGGTCACATACTCTGCTATATATATATAGGACTATTTGATGACAAAGATTGTGGCCTGAGACTTCTAATTCACAAGGATCTTGCAGGCAACATTGACTGAGAATTCTCTCGTATCAATGACAGAGTAGTAAGCCTCGTGACGAAACTAAAGAAGAGTTACGAAGCCGATTTACTACATCTTTACGTTTCAACACGCAGTCATTTCGACAGATAAGTAAAACAATTTTACGAGAATATGTAATAAGCAATGAAAATGGGTCCTGCTAACTACGCCATAATTATGGTAGCCTTCAATGAAAAAGTAAGAAAAAATAAAACGGGGAAGAACCAATTGGTAACTGAGGTACTAACTCCAGAATTAACAGATGAGAAATGTGAGTAGAATTCACAGAGCGGAATAGACTTCACCCAATGAACACCATTTCCCGAAGGGAAAAACAAAGAAGTTGACGTTGAAACACCTTAAAGGACCAAACAAACAACGAAATATTTTAAGATCACTACTGCTACCCCGGCATAGTAAAGGACTAGGACTCTGTAAGCAAGAGTAAGTGGAGAGACTGTATACGTGAGTGATATCGAAGATAGCACAGAACCTGAGGGTAGCTCGAGCGTAATTGAACAAACTCAACGTAAACGTAGTAAGACTGAATCACAAGAACATACCATTACGTTTGGCAGAACAGGATAACACTGACATCGAAGGATTGACCAAAACAGTAACCAGACTGATATCTGAAGGATCAATCGAAGTTGGAGGTAAAGTGCCAACGCAAGGAGTAGGACGCCCTCATAAACCACGAAAGATAAAATTAAATAGAGATACGGCCGCAAAAGAGAGTAACTCAAGATCTAAGATAAGGGTTTGCAGAGCCAACAAAGCTGATCAGCAAGATACGGAAGTTCCGCATGTAACTACTGACATAGTTAGAAAGGCCGTATGTTATATTCACAATGAAAAGCGCAAATCTTGATGGTATAAGGGCTGATCTGATTAAAAATAGATGAGAACTGATTTCGAAGAAAATTACTCCACATTACGCTCAGTGCCTCAAAATAACAACAGTTTTGATAACTAAAAGAAATACCAAGATTGTGCTAATACTCAGATAGATATGTGGGGTTTAACGTCCCAAAAAATCACCATGTTAATATGCGAGACGCCGCAGTGGAGGGCTCCAGAGATTTCGACCACCTGGGGTTCTTTAACGTGCCCCAAAATATGAGCACATGAGCCTACAGCATTTTCGCCTTTCGCCGCCAGCAATTGATCCCGAGACCTGCAGGTCAGCAGCCGAGTACCTAAGCTACTGCAACACCATGGAGGTGTTTGTGCTAATTCTCAAGAAAAGATATATAAAAGGCAAAGAATTATAAGCCTATAAGCCTACTTTTGGTGATGCACAAAATATTCATACAGGTAATGTCAAACAGGACAAAAGAAACACTTGACTTCAATTAACTTAGAGAACAAGCTTATCTAGAAAAGGCTAATTTACGATTGATCAGATGTATGTTATCAAGAAGCTAATGGAGAAAGCTGCTGAATAACACAAACCCCTTTATTTTGCTTTTATATACTACGAAATGCATTTCAGTATATACAATCAGTCGTAAAAGCCCTAAGTCGACAAGAAGCACTTAAAACTTATGTCAATGTCTCAGCCATCCTCTCGAAAAACACGCACTTCTCCACAAAAAACAAAAAAAACGAAGAAAAGCAAATAATAATAAATAAGTCAGAGTATTACATACACTATTGCCAATGCTGTTTACTGGATGTTCAGAGGAAGTGTTTAAGCAGGTAGACAAAGAAACAGCCAGAATTGCAGTGAACATAAAATGAATCGGCAACCTACGGCATGCAGATGTTCTTCTTCAATAACAATAGAAACAAAAAAATTAAGAATTTAAACTAGCGAAACATAAAAACAGGCTTAAAGAATATGATAAAAAACAAAGAGAGTGAGGAATATTCGGGCGAAATAGAGAGTTCATTTGGGAAGCATATAGAATATGTATGTCTGAGCAACCACTTTACAGGGGAGACTAATAACGAAAATATAATTCAGCGAAGAATAAGATATGGATTATACGCATTCTTCAGTCACTCCTATATAGTGTCAGTAAATCTGCCACTGTCATTAGAGAAAGAAGTGTACAATTACTGCATACTGCCAATTAGAACACATAAGTTGAACAAGGAGGATAAAAAATCAGCTAGTGAAAAAAAAATTGAGGTCCACGCAGCGTGCAATGGAACGAAAAATGATCGTAGCAACAATGAAAGATCGGAGGACGGCAGAATGAGTCAGGGAACCAACAGCTGTAAGAGCATGTCAGGGAGTTCGATAAAGTGATCGGAATGGAGAAGTCCGCGAGGATAGAATGGAATCAGCTCACTCAAGACAAGGTAAACTGGAGATCATAGGGAGTGGCCTTCGTCCTGCGGGTGACTACAACAGGATGTGTATAACGAATGATCGCGTATCCACAGCATACGTGCAGGACGTGGCCAGAGATGCAGGGCCATCGGTAATGACAACAAGCAAAAAAATGAGTTTTAGAAGGGTCGTGTGCGGTAGCTTATCGCCTCTCCTGTGAAGGGTCGAACTTTTCTTTCTTTAGTTTAGTGTTGACAGGCAGACACGGCGCCATAAACTGAAATTATACCGTAGCTAACGCGTACTGTACGCAGGACACGCTATAGTAACTCGAGGAAAGCGAAAGGGCCAACATTTGGCGTGAAAAAAAAAAACAACCTCGTTACGCATTACTGGGGAAATTACGTGACCCGTGACACCGCATGGGTGCACAGAAATACCAAAGGCTCGCCTGCGAAAGCGGCCAACCTCGTTTCCTCTGATTATGCTCCTCATCACGAGCACGGCTGGACAGTGGAGCACCTGCGTCTGCGCGTGGCTCTGCAGCTGCGCGCCCGGAGCCAAACTGTGTCCCCTCCACCGACTCGAGCGGCGCGGAGGGGGACTCGCACGACTGGCCAGCTGCGTCCTTGGACGCTCAGCCACCTTGACGACCCCCGGTTCGAGCGCTTCGAACAGCCCCGCGTACGTAAACTGGCGAGAGAGATAAGACCGCGACCCTCGTAAACGCTCGTCAGTTGGGCGGCTGTCGACGGCCGCAAGTTACGGCTTCCGTGTGGTCGAGAGCACCGTCTTCCCGCTGCCTGGAGGGCAACCGCAGAGGCACATGCGTGCTCACGAAAACGCTACCTTCGTGGGATGAAGACGCTCCGGCCATTCCCTCTTCGTTCCCCTTCACGAAATGGTCTGTCGCACCCACGCATTCGAGAAACGAGAGAGTGTATTGATTCACTATTGCGGAATCAACCTGTCTCACGTATAGCTGCTCTTTTTAAAAGACGATAGTCTTTCTTGGGGAACTTCAACGCAAAAACTTTGGTCTGTCAGTCTGTCTGTATATTTGTCTGTTTGTCCACCAAAACGATACCCGAAACGGCCAAAATTCAACCCCGTCTGCAGTGCCCACCAATATCGTTCAAGTTTCAGCGTTCGTACTTGTGCGATTGTCAATTAGAAAGCAGTTAGTGCTCATATCTGAGGCACAATAACAATACATCAATATTTTGTATGTGTGTCTCTATCTAGAGAAGGCATACATAAGTAATTCTAGGGACCGTAGTATTTATCACGCTGCGCTGACAATGCAATGCTATGCACAAAAAGGCAAGCGTTTCCAACGCTTTGCTAAGACGACACGGTGGTGGCACCTTCCAGTTTCTTTGCGTTCTACACCTTATCGCCTCCGAGACAGGCGCGCACGCCTTCCTTCGTTTTCTAACTGCCAGATAGCGCTCGTGTCTCACGTGCGTCGACGCGCTCGTTCGCCTTCGCTGCACTGATCGAGGCACTCTAACGCAGCGCCTCCAGAATACAATTCACCAATTTTCTCGCACAGAACATCAAATAAACATTTTGTTCACTCTTTCCGGACGCAAGACTATCGTCTTTCGATGTCATTTGCCATGAATTATGCAGATACGGGGCCAATTTTTTTCCGCAAGAAGGTGTCCGTTCACACGGAGCTAGCCACGCCGTGGCAACCCCAACGATGCGCCTACTATATAGGCGCAATGGACACGGTCAACGGCACGCGCTTGCGGCTGGTCACACTGGAATAAGGGACCCTACAAGAAACTCATGGAGATCTAGAGGAAAGTGGGCACGCGTTATTCACCACATGAAAGCCGGAGTAACATTTTTTTATATAATTCTTGTGCTTAAAATATCCCAAACGTGGACAGGGAGTGATATATAGGCATCTGGCACTGACAGAAACTTCGTATACATTAAAGGAAGTTCTTATAGCCTTGTCATCATCGCACATGCAGCCATATTTTATGTTCGCATAATGAACGGTATCAATGAAAGGGGGCTTTCCCTCTGAGGCCCGATCGGCGTTTTGCCCATGATGCCAAAACTGTCAACCGCGTCCCGATATCGCAAAAAAAAAAAACACACACGCAAAGAACGCTGCAAACTCATTCGTCATACCAAGCTCTATTACATTTCATCACTACTAGCCTATATGTATACGCCCGCAAGCAAGATCGAGGAACTACCAAGTGCAGAGATTCATTTCAACTTTTGCCATTTTTATTCATTGCTTGTACCGCAGCACTTCCATGGTATATCACAGAAGCGGCGTGATAGTTAACCTAATTTTGCCAGTTGGCGTTCTTTCTTCTCTCCGTAATGGTTATATCTATACACAAAATACAACAACAACAACAACAACAACAACAACAACAACAACAACAACGATAATAATAATAATGATAAATTTTGGGACTCGAAAGCTTTGCCTTTAAGTGTTGAACGCGAGAGTGACCTCCTGTTCCTGGTGCGTATTTCAAACACTTAGTGCATGAAAGCTTTTCGAACTCGCTAGGCTGCATTTCCAAGCAGAGGAAGCTCTTTTCCCAAGTTATACATGCAGAGGCGTGGCCGCTTGGTAGAACATCCGCTTGCCGCGCAAACGACGTGGGTTCAATTCTCACTGAGACCCAAACAACCCTGGTTCAGTCCGTATGCGGCACGGTTTCATTTTTATTTGCAATTGTTCTAGATTTTTCGGTCACTCATAAGATGATGATTTTTCGCTCACAACCAACGACGCCACCACCGCTGCCGACACGGGAATTTCTGCGAAACAAGCTCTTTAACGCTATCGCGTTAATGATAAGGTGGTACGCAGCCGTGTAGTAATCAGAATTCGACTTTAGAGCACCCGCCAAATTTATTTAACGCTAGCACAAAGAATACTAAAAGATTTTCTTTTTGCATTCAGTCCCGTAAGAATATAGTTGCTACTATTACCACTGCCGATTAAAAAAAAAAAAAAGGTCTAATGACATAGGGCTTGTCGGGTTTCTGTAACGCATGACAGCTTGCAACGTAAACGTTTTCATCCTCGCGGCGGTAAGTATAGAACATTACGCAGGTTATATTCGCTCAATATGTCTGACAGCTTGCTGCTGAACGGTCTCCAATGAAGTTGTGATAAATTTTATGCATACTCTGGGTTCTACGTTGCACTTAACAGCTGCCTCAATTGATTAGGTAAATTTTATATAATGAGATTATTGGTAAAAGTAACTCAATTTTGCCAGTTTTGTTTTCATGGTTCATGCAAGATATTTTTTTTCGTTTCTTTATATGCTCAAGAGCAAAATAAGGAGGTTTGAAATAAATTGACCTTTCTTGCGTCTGAGGAGGTTGTAGCAGCAGCTTTTTCTTTCTTACATTTAACCATATCATCGATAATCCCGGCGTAGTTGCCCTCATGTTACCAGTAGATCTACTCACGCACGAAACAAAGGCCGCCGGGTGGGTCGGCGGTGATGTGTCGTCGGCATGATGCGACCACCGCGACAAGGGCGTCCACTCGGAGGCTCGCGTAACGGTACGCTGCCAGTGAAGGCGAAAACAAGCCGCGGATCTTGGTGGAATGTGTGAGGCGTTAGGCGAAAGAAAAAAGAGGAATAATAAAATAAATTCTCCGAGGTGCTCTCCCTTCATCCAGGGTGCATCCTGTGCCGGCCGCGATGCAGGTTGCTCCGGCGTGCCGCTGCCTAGGCGACGGAGCCGCCGTCCGGTCGCCGTGGCAACCGCCTCGGCCGCCTGACACTAGGGGCGACAGCGGCGGGAGAGAGAGACGCCGGCGCTCGGAGCGATTGGGAGAAGAGTCGGCCGGTGTATTGAGCAGCCAGAGTGGCCGCTGCGCCTGGGAGTGGCTGCCGCAACGAGCTTGCGAGGGAACGGTTTTGGCTCCAGTGTTCCACCGTCCGTGCGCGCCGGCAACCGCGAAAACCCACGGGTCCAGGCTGTCCTATTCCGCAACACGCGGCCCAGCACGCCGGCACCCATCGATCTCCGCAGCAGCCCAAGGTGTAGCATGCCGGTGAGTCGCCCACGCTGCGCGCGCTTCCCTGCCGCGCGTCCACAACCCGGGCTTCTCTCGCCGGGTTCGCTGCCCCGTGTGCGCGACCCCGCTAGGCAATGGATCCGTTCGGCGGCTCCTCGTGTCCGCAGATCCGAGAAGCGGCGTCGGTGTTGTCAAAGGGTGGTTTCCCGCTAACTCCGTTGGAAGCTTCAATTGGCGCCCGAATTGAAAGCCCTGCATTGCCGCTGCGACATCGCCCTCGAGCGCGCGTTGGGGACATCGTGCATGTGCGTTGACAGCCGTGTGAGATGTGCTTCGTGACTGTCTGGCTCGCGAGAGCATTCCCGGTAAAGCCCGTAGTTGTCCTGCGAGTTCGCCTAGCGGGAAGAAGTGTATCCCGCGCTTGTTTTCCCGAAACCGGTTGTTTGTGCTTCCCTTATATGTGTGACTCCACCCACGTACCGCACTTCTCTCCACTTTACCTCCCCTTTGTGCATGACAATGCTATGGCCGTAGCTGCAGTGTGCTCGGTTGTGCCTGTAACCCCACCTGTCCCTCTTTGAACGCACCGTGTTGTGGACGTTCCAGAGTAACCGCAGGAGGGTTTGCGATGTGGGAAGTACCTGCATGGTAGCCAACCCTCTCAAGATGAAATACTCGGCTCTGACAGTCAAGCACTTCATCTCGAGAAAAGCATTTTGGTTACTGATATACACAGTGCATAGGCGGCAGACTTGACACATTCGATAACTGCAATTACTTTGTGTAATGCCTGTAAACTGGCTCATCTTTCGAGCACCCGGCGTGGATCATTGTGCGAGCTGGGTTGATACACTCGGAAAAGTAGTCAAGACCGCAAGAGATATAATCTGTATAGTTGATGTCGCGCGCCGCGGCATCTTTGAAATTTGAGAGTTATTTCGCTTACGTTGGCTGCCTCTAGCGTAGTACTAGAAAATTTAAAGTTCGCATTATGCTCGCAAGGCGGCTCTAAAATCACTCCTTAAATTCCGCCTTGTTGTACGACGGGCAAAAAAGAGACAAACCAACTTTGTATAAAGCACGTCGCAATCTTTTTTCCCGATGCTTCGCGTTGTTCGGTAACAAAAATCCGTGATACGTTTCTGCCCATTATTTCTGTCTCTAGCTAGTCTAAGTTTCGACGAAAGGCGATGACGGTGTTCCAGTACCATCTGCACAGAGAGTGGCCGATCTTCCAATTGTCCCTTTCGTCGGCTCAAAAAGCAGTCAAAGCTGTCTTGTGCTTTTTGAGGACTACAGGCCTATGTGACCACCTTTAACTTTTGTGTAGTGCCACCGCTGCATACGCGCCAGCCGATTGACTGACAATCCTCCTTTTTTTTTCTTTTTTTTATCTCTCCCTTTCTCTTCTTTCCTCTCTCTCTCTCATCTTTATGCCCCCTTCCTATTCCCCCAGCGTAGGGTAGCAAACCGGGCATGTGCCTGGTTAACCTCCCTGCCTTCCCTCTTGTTGTTTACCCTCCCCCTTCCCCCCCCCCAGTCTAAGTTCCTCCACATGCAGTGGTTGAAAAATATTTTCTTAATCATCGAACGATATTTGGCGTGCAGCGGTCGAGTTGTGGGCACGTGCTAAATTCGTGTCTGCCGAAATATTTGTCCGTTTCGGTCAGTGGCGAGACTTCCAACAAGAAGTGTATGTCCTTGCACTCTCATCATTATCGTTGTCGTGCACACACGTGTGTGGTTGCGCAATGCTAAATAATAAGCTAGTACTTGGTACATTCAGCAGTTCTAACAAAGTAAAACGGGCTCTTTAACGCCATTCGGCGAAAAACTTGTTGGGTTAACTGGCGCGTTTAGTCCTCGTCATTTACCGGTTCTCTCACAATAACGTGTCGCCATTTATTACCAATGTAAACAGTGATGTTGAAGACACGAAAACATGATAGCAATGCCATCGACGATAAATCCTGAGCAGACAAATTTTCAGATAGCTTAAATTCACGCACCTTCCCATAAACTGCGTCCTTTGCAGCGTTGTGTTGCAGGACCAAGAAGCTCCGGCGAATTTTTTTCGGCGTCATGTTTGATGTTCCTCTCATATAAAAATGTAACGAATTACCCTGGTTTTGCCGCGACGACGGCAGCCTAGTTTGCATTCGTTGTTACGCCGTAAAATGTTATTTTTTGACGCGGGCAGGCGGTAATTCGCGTAGCAGTCCAAAGTAATTCCTGCTTTCGAATGGTGGTTTCGTACTGCTAACTTTAGTGTTTTTTTGTAGCTTTTTTTAGCTTGTTATTCTTCTATTTTCGTGGGCAAAAGATTTTAATAATGTCACGAGAGCATAGCATAAGGAGCAGAACCGGCATCGGCATATCGAGGGGGATCACTCCTATTAAAGCCAGTTTTAATGACACAGAAATCAAGAGAAAGTGCGCTTCCTTGCATCTCAAGCCTTGTTTTGCACTACAGAACATTTAATGAATTATTACTAATTAATCAGATCGATAATACTTCACTGATTAATAACGCCACCGTGAACGTTTGTGTAGGCGGTGAATCCCCTCAGCGCGACATCATAATGGCGATGTTTTTGCAGATGTTATGTTCGTTAACCTTCCTCAATGCCTGCGCAGGCGTTGCAGGTAAGCTGCATTGCAGTTCGAGTTAATCAATATTCTCTCTAGCGTTAGCGCAAACCCGAATCCCGAGGTTTTGTACTGTGTGAAACATTGCTCTGGCAAGCGAGGCAATGTTAGAGAATGTCTCGTCGAGTGCAAAATCGGCATGTAAGGGGCAATATGCCTTCTACGTATAGGGCAACACTAACCGAAGGGTGGGTGGCTGCGTAATCTACCGTTTTTACCATAGCTTGGTTCGACCGAAACTAAGATTGTGGTTGAAGGTTTAAGAAAGTGGGTAAGAAATATCATGTTGGCGCCCATCTGAAACAAGATGTAAACAGCTTTGTGGAGGATGTGAGAAGTGCTATTTATGAGTAAACCGCACATGTGTGAACGACAAAAAAAAAATGCTTCTTCACACAGAGGCTCTGCCTGAGTGACGTGCGATTCGCTAGTTTTACTATAGACTCTTGCTGTTGCTGAATTACGTGGCGCAAGGTTGACAAAGAGAAAAAAAGACGAGACAGAAAGAGCGCCATTCTCTTTGTCAACCTTGCATCTTAGAAGTGTGGCAGCTTGGGCTAGTTGGTATGGCATGACGATAGTTATAACGCGAGAACAAAACGATGACACAGAGACAAGAATGGTCACTGTCTCCTCTGTATATTTTCGTGCTCTGCGCAATAAACTTAGTTGGAAGTTAGCGCTCGTGTCTTTCGTGTCCTTCTTTTCTCTGTATCGTCGTTTCGTTTTCGCGCTATAACTATCGTCAACCTTGCGCCACGTATTTCAGCCTAATATGTACCAACTAGCCCAACATAACGTACTGTTAAACTCTTGCTGTTACTAAGTTTTAACGTTCTTTTAATTAAACGATATAGCTAACCTGTCGCATTACTGTAGTGGGAAGGTTGTTTAATGTTCCTTTATGTTGCAGTGAGGAATGGCACTCAATTCTGTTGCACCCGAAGGGTGTAGCAAGCACCTCTGCCCTAACGCGTGCTATATCCGATGTATTGACGTGGGTGGCACCGGCGTTGCATGCCCGTTGCACATTTCGCGCCACGTTACCGCGGTCGCATACATTTCTGAAAGAAACGGATTCGAAGCTGCGTCGAGTACCCGTTTGCCCGATTCCCCCTCGACGTATGTCAGAGGGCATTTACACACCCGTTTGTTGTCGCCGCAGGCGCGGACAGGTTGTTGGTTGTTCTTTCTTCCTGAACGAGTATGATCATAGCCGTCACGCTGTCGAATGGCCCCGCGCGATGTATCGGTATACGTTCGCGTGCTCGTCCACACTCCAGAACCGCGTCGTATTCTCGACACGCGAGATGGCTATGAAAAAAAGAAATGGGTTTCATTATTTCGAGCCTTAGCTGCAGCGTGTGCCCGGAGAAGCGAGAGAATACATCGGGACTTGGAAAGTAAGCGAAAGTCTTTTGTTTTCTTTCATCCCGCCAAAGGGCCATCACCGCAGCGACGCTTTTAGTAGCAACTGGGCGACTATTGAGCGGGTCATATAGACAGGGCGACGCACATTACGAGCTGCCTTCGAAACGGGAGCGGTCCGGCGGAGAAGCCCCGCAGTTAGATCGAAAGCAAAACAACTTGCGCTCCCCGGAAAAGATGAATCAACCCAGACAGAGACAGGAGCAATTGCCTTTCCCCCCCTTTTTTTCTTTCTTTTGTTCTCAGCTTTCGTGTAATACTCGCCGTTGATGGGGAAGCCGCGGGGGGAGGAAATGTGTTGGCTTCGGACGCCTCTCAGCCGACGTGCGGTGTCATCTGTGATCGTTACTGCGTCTGTTTGACAACTCGCTACATTGTGCCGACGCGTGACCGGAGTGCGCATTCAGGGGCCATCAAATTGTTGCGTCAACGAAGAATATCGCGCTGCGTGCATACGAGAGTCGCCTTAATACCAAGTCGTGGTACAGCAGACGAATTTGGGCCAATGTTCCGGGACTAGTCGACTCGCGTTGACAAAATTTTTTCTATTTATAGGATAATATGTGTGAAACAGCGTGTTCCAGCCATTCGAGGTGACGCACACATCATATTAGCCGATACGGCCAGCCAACGAAAAACTTTGTAAATTGCGGTCATGGCCCTCATATTCGCAAAACACGTTTTTGCGTTACAGTTGTTAGTTCCAATCAAACGCGACGTTGTATGAGTAATAGCGAATGCGATCATGCATGCAACTAACGGTGAACAACAATCATGAACTAAAATATATATGAGGGCTGTTAAATTCAAACGCTACACATACGTGTTGGTAAAGGGTCGATTGTTTCTCACAAATTACCATCTGTAGGTTTGCGCGCCAAGCCTAACGCTAAGACCCGGTGCTCCAGCTTCTATTCAAATGACCATCTCGCTATCTCTCTCAAGATCTTATAGATCATGTTTATGCCAATCGCGAAGGCACATACGAAGGTAGGATCGTAACTGTTTTCAAAGATCAGAGCTTTTAAACGCAGACAGAAGAACGTTGCTGCGGCTGGGCCGCCTACACGTTTTGAGCATTGCAAACAAACAATTATAGTTCATATAGTTAGTTGAAGCTTGGTTGCGATCGGGCCTTACAAAATATGAAAATCGTACGAAATTTTACCGCGCGCCTCTCTTTCTAGAGAGCGGCGATTCGGGAGAGATGTTATATGGAAAGTCACCCATGAATAGCCTGCGCAATACATCCTGCTTCTAACGTCACCGGTCATGGCACGTGACTTCGGTTAATCATCCAGTGCGCTGTGGCGCGACCGGAAACACGGTGCTAAGCGAAAAAATACTAAGAAAATAAAGAAAAATGGGCGAGCCTTCTTGCGCTAGTATAGTAGTTGCCGAGGCTCGGCGTATACGGGGGAAGGCAGGACGAGAACTTCGGCGGCGGCCGTGACAGTGAAGCTGTCGTCTGGCGGTATGCTGGAAGTACAGTAATTCATCTTGTAGCTCCTAGAATTGCGTAATAATTTGACATTTTCCTTCGGTAAAACGTTCCATTGCGCCCGAACAATTTCAAGCGTATAACTAAGATTCTGAGAGGGGGCTGGTTAGAAGCCCTTTCGTGTGAGCGATTACAGGGTGTGATAATTTGGGAGGAACCTGAATGGAAACTTTATTTGCGCAAAAGACTGGGTTGCCGCTAAAACAGGGCAAAGCCGCGTTGTCACGCCCCTATTCCAAGGCACCGCTGGTTCTGGCCATCTTTTGAGCCCTTCTGAATGGAACTTGAGCGCATTTGCACGGGCTTTATGAAGGGCAGTGAAAGAAGAGATGGTACTGCGCCCAACCACTCCACTTGTCACTTTCCTGCACTGAGTGGAATGGCTGCAATTTCACTTTGAGTTATCTGTGCGAGCATTATACGTTTCTACCAGGTCTTCCACTACGATATTTTTCTTGTCGTTGGCACGAGATTTCATTACGTCTGCCTTCGGGATGACATAAACTTGAAAAGTTCATTACAATTTTTTTCCCCTCATTTGGTGTTATGCCGTTTCTTCGAGTATAGCGATAAAACTGAAGAACTTTATTCTAAGTTCTCCTCATTTGGCCATACATCTACTGTAATGCTTCACTGAACTGGGAATATATGCCTATACTCATACGGCATAATGAACATTATGGGGACATGCGGTATATGTTCGTAAGTACCCCCCCCCCCCCCCCGAAACTCAGTCTAATTGTCCTATCTTCTTCTTCTTTGCGGAAATTCGTTATGACCAGTGTCATTTGAAGTTACAATTCTTTCCCTGCACTTTTCCGTGATACTTTCGTAGTGTTTTCAGTTACCATACCCCTGACTGCTTCGAATTTCTACCCCCCACTCTTGTTTAATTTTCGTTTACCAGATCCTGTTCGAGTACCAAGGAGTTATAGTTGCTATAAATAGTCAATGGGGCTTGCTTGCTACTTGCTACTATGGACCCACCTTTTCTCCCGAGCAGGGGCCACCGGGCCCGAACTACTACTTCCGTCGTATGTGATTACGGGCGGACTAAAAATCGGTGCCGCCTTTTACAAGCGGCTGCTATCGCAGTTTCGTTCGCGGCTGTCGTACGGGAGACCGCTTCGAGCGCAATAGGGTCTTGTTTTCTTTAGTCAGACCCACTCGTCTCGGGGTTTCCGTGAGCGCTAAGACGCGTGGCGTCTCGTATGATGAGCCGCTTGGGGGTGGTTGGCCGCGGCTAGTGTGCAAACAGCCGAGGGCCGGGCCCGTGGCTGGCTGTCCGCTAACGACCATCGATCGCGTGCAGAAGCGCGCAACCCGTCCGGACTAAGACGGCCATCCATATCTCGGACGACAGCGGGGGCCAATTTCCATCTCGCGTTTTCCCCGCACCGCCGGGAAAGTGCTTCGGCACCCCTCCGCATTGCCGTGGATCGGTGGTACCTTTCCACCGAAAGGAACAACGCCTCCTCCGCCCCTTCATCTAATGCTTCTTTTTTTTTTTCACTAATAAACTACTGCCACATAGCCCATAAATCATGCGAACACTAAGAAAGTATTACGGAAGAGAAAAAATTGAGTACAGAGGAAGAAGTGTGGACGTAATAAATATATACAGAAGAAAGGAAATAATCGAACTCGAGGTCGGTCGACGAGGAAATAAGTTTTGTAGAGAGCAGGAGGTCAGATGTGGTTCACGGGTGACCGAGAACACGTGTCTGACGGTATAGGTAGGCAACGAATGATAGGTTGTCGCAGGGCTACCGATACGTGCTCACTCAGGTGTAGCACGAGCATCTATGACCTTTCTTTTTCTTCCGCGCTTGTTCTTCTTTCGATGTTTTGTGGATATTGATTGCTTTTTCTTATACGAGGCGCGTACAAAGGGGGACTTCAGTTGGTAAGACTTGAAAAACATAAAAATACGCCTAGATACAAGACAAAAGAAGTAAAGAAGTGGATGGTCCCGTCCACTTCTTTCTGTGTCCTGTAACTAGGAGTATGTATATAGTGCTACGTTTTCCGTACGGGACGTTGTACTCGTGTGATGCGTCGCCCCGGGCACTGCTTGGTAATGTACATGTACAGGCACCATCTCTCAACTTTATCCTATTCAAACCACGCGCAAAAATAAATGCACCTTGCTTTCACAGAGAAACTCTAATGGCTAGAGGTATCATACAGTGAGATGTGCGCAGCATTGTCACAATCCAGTGTACTTTCCAACACCCTAAAACGTAGTAACATGGCTTCACGTTCGGTGGGTGCCCTTCACGAATAATTTCAGCAACTCGGCTCTGTACTGCATCAGTTACAGGTGTAATCTGGCATGTCGGCAGCAGAAGCGACTAGTAATAAGACTGATGTGCTCCCAAAGACCACGGGTGACTGTACTGCTTGACGAGAAACACACTTTAAACAAGTATTGAGTGACAAATCCAAACGCCCTAAGGCTTTGTAACGTCCATCCTAAGAAGTGCCATTTGAATTTGAGCTTGGTGGTATAGAACCACGTAAGTAACCTTCACTGTGGCTGAAAAGGAGAGAACATATTTACGGTAATTTTATGGTCACTCATTAGCATGAAAACACGCAAGTAGTGAGCCTGTCCTTAAATTTAAAGAAGGACCAAGCACGTGTTAAACATAAAAGGGAACAACGACAGTTTCTGCGACGTAGTACACTTAATGAACTGTTGTACCGTGGAGACCATGCAGGGCCCCGTGTTTTGAAAAAAGAAATAAGAAAACATCTTGTTCTAAAATAGTAGATGAAATTTTGCCGAACCTTGCTGCTGAAAATTCATTAGCGGAGGAAACGGCACAATAGCGAAGAGCACTTACGGAGGGCTTGTCGAATAATTGTCAGCAGGAGTAACAGTAACCGCATGCATATTACCCGAAGGCTGCTGAGTTCGCCTCGCACGCCCTCACCCGTGTTTGGCGCTGAGCGTGGCTCTTGCTTCCAACGAATCGTTGAGGCTGCGAGAAAGTTGATGCGAGCCACTGGCGAAAATTTGAGACGCACTCCGGGAAGAGGCCCTATGCTTTCCACGCGAGGTGTGGGCGGGGGGAGTCGGGCGGCCAGCATTATAGGTTAATGGAAGCTAGGCCCGCGCCACGAGCACGACCCCGAATGCAGCGCCGTTGTCTGCACCGTGGAAAGTGCGTCGCAAATGGGGAACGGACACCGGAAGTCTGCGGCGGAGCGCCCAATGGACCGGTGCATTAATCTTGCTTCAGTGACGCTCCATTAATACGTGGACGTCGTGCAGTTCATTAGTCATTAGGGCGTATTTTCTAAACATGCCAGCCGAGAATGCCACCTGCACAAAAAGAAAACGCTGGACCTCTGTATGGCTTTGCATGTGTCTGCGTATTCTTTTCTGTACGAGTGCATCGGGGTGAGAAAGGGAGCTTTCGGGAAAGGCTTGCAAGCATTGAAACATGCAACAGCCTCTCGGTGTAACACGAGGAGCTGGGAGTTGTTTTTTTTACACTAATGCTGCTACATCGGCGCGATAGCTCCGCGAGCGGTGGCTGCGGACGAACAGCGTTTTATCATTCCGCGTTGTTTTCCCGTTATTCATGTTTCTCGATTTTTATATGTCCCGGTTCGCCTCAACGCCAACGCATGCAAGCTACACGCATCCGGAGATCATATTGCTCGCTTTCTGCGTGTGTGTATAAATACAGACGTGCATTATAGGTCGTTGACGCTTCAATACGTGGTCTTGTTAACGGGTCGTTTTCCATTGCAACATTAAGCTTACGCATCATCATTGATCTCTACATCATATCAATTTAGTTGTTTTTTCAACTTGAACGCATATTTTTTCATTGGTTGATATGAGTATTTGCGAAATATAAAAAATTTCAGCAACTCACTCATGAGTACAAGTAAGAGTAGTGCGCCAAATCACATGATGTGATAACAAGTTACGACAAAGGAATTTATTAGAAAAAAGTTTACGATAAGGAACCCCAGATAACTGAAATTTCTGTGGCCCTCCACTACGGCGTCTCATTAAATATTATCTTGATTTTGGAACGTAAAACCCGAGATTTTATTATGATCATTATTATTATTATTAGTAGTAGTAGTAGTAGAAGTAGTAATAGTAGTAGTAGAAAATCAATAATTTTAAAGTTAATGTGACACGCATACACACGTTTGGCCGAAGTTCGTCGGCATGAGGTATACGAAAGTGGAACTAGCAGAAACAGTTGGGCCAGTTGATGGAATTCATGTTTGAAAAAAAAAGCGCAAAAAAGTCACAACAGACAGGCATGAAGGAGGCGGGATGACGTGCTACTTCGCGCTTTTTACAGCGAAAGCTCTATATGGCTAGGCGAAATTAAAAACCGTTCGCAACGAGAAACGATAACGGCCTCCATTGGCTGCGCCGTTAGTTACGTCTTTCTGTATACCTCGCACCCAATTGCGCGCTATTGGGAGGCAGCGTCAGTGGCACCAATCTATGCGTTGTGCCCGGGAGCGGGGGAGGGGTGGGCGAAGTGCAAGCAGCAACTGTGCACCGAAGACGTGGTAGCCTCCCGAGCCGATTGCAACCGAACGGCGAGCCAGCGGCATTGCAGGCAGGACAGTGTTAACGTGGCAATGGCGATGATTTGATATGTGAGGTTTAACGTCCCAAAACCACTCTATGATTATGAGAGACGCCGTAGTGGAGGGCTCCGGAAATTTAGACCACCTGGGGTTCTTTAACGTGCACCCAAATCTGAGCACACGGGCCTACAACATTTCCGCCTCCATCGGTGGCAATGGCGGGAACGCGTGGCCGACGTCTGCTTTCGGCGCGATTTTCTCGAGCGGCACTTTGACATTGGCTGCGCAGTCTGCAATCGCCTGTGGCCGCACATTTCAGCTTCGCTGGTTAACCATCTGTGTGGAGTGCTTCGGTGGCGACTTTTTTTTTTCAAATATGTAGATGAGAGCTGGTAAGTATGCTATAGTGGAAGTCGCATATATTAGTAGCAGAACGTGTGCGAAGCGCAGTGCTATAGCAACATACAATGCAACCAACTGGTGAAGCCATAATGACATTTTGGCGCATAAATGGCTGGCACGTGCGCTGACGAAGGGGCACATGTACTTTTCAGAAATGTCTTCCTGTGGTTCATCACTGTTGAAAGATGGTCAGGAGCATGAGCATCGGCAGGATATTGTCTTGCGGGCTGCAAGCCCGCTTTTCATCGCGTCTGTGGGAGAAAGAGTGGAGCGCTGGTGTAGCGTGGGTGGGGGGGGGGGGGGCAAGTGCTGATGTGGCTCCATCGATGGGGGTGTGGGCCCTTGGGCTTGCCGGCGCCTATGGTGAGGAGAGACTATAGTGTATTTAATGCAAACAACTCGTTTCTGACGGCCTATGTTTAGTGACCCGCGTGCTTATTAATAAGCATGCGTGATAAAGACGATCGAGAGATGTAAAAGGTGAAATAAAAAAAATATAGGTTGATTAACAATACACCCATTTATCTGAGATTTGTTCATTACGTGTATTTTGTATGCGGTGCAAAGAATGCAAGTGGGGTCGTTCAAATACCAGTCATTTTTTCTAAAGCCTGCAGCCAATGATGATAGCGTAGGATAGTGTTGTCGGTTTATTTAAGCATCGCCTGTGGGGAAAGGGAAACGCCATTATTATGAGAAGAAAAATCGGAGAAAATTGCTGGTTTATTTTATCAAAGTTGCCACAAACTGCGCGAACCACGAGGACGGGTCTTCTTAACGCTATAGGGTCACGTAATGAGCAAAAAGTAGGGCTTTCTGGAAAAATGGGTATGGTTTTGAACGCCAAGCTCGCTAAATGTGTTTACTGTCTGTTGGGAAGAAATTGCTAAATGTGAGGAGCCGCTTTTGAAGTCGCTCGCCTTGACAATGTGAAAATACTCCGAAACCGTGCATTTCGTGTGCGCTGCAGCGGATGTCTTGAATAAGTGATGCGAGAGGTTTCAAACGATACAATGTAACATTCCGATAAACTTGATTCAGCAGCAGGTGAATGAGGTGGTTTCTAATTCATACCATCAAGTTGCCGTGGCTTTATACTTTGTCTTCCTGTCTATTCTCAAAATGGCGGAAACATTGTTCTCAAGTAAGGCCCGCCTTTAACTGCGCACGGTTCTCATTTTTCACGCATTTTCATCTTACCTAACCGTCATGCTTTCCTTTCTGAAAACCTCTTGCCGGATAAATGGAACACATTCTGTACATTCGACAAACGGCGTTCGAGGTTCAAATAAGGGCTTCGTTTAATACGTATACCGTGTGGGTTCACTGGAGATAATTGTGAGGAAAGCTTTCGCGAGACGCGAATTGCATTCACTAATTGTCCAAGTTTCCAATTATGTCCCGCATAGAAGGGTCTACAGAATTTCCTCTACATTGCTATTGTTGCACGTTCGGTGCGGCCATAATGAGAAAATTTTAGCTCTGAAGGGAGAAACAGTCCTGAAACTAGTATCTGTGAGTTCTTGGGCGAAGGTGGTACGAAGGTGGTAGGATTGCTAAACACTAATGTTCAGTTGACCATATACTTTGAAGACAAATGCTTCGGTGGACTATACCGTAATTCTTACTACGTATGGCTCCATAAACAGCATTGAAGTCGTATAGTATATGGACATCTGCCCATATTATAGCCTTTCACGTGTGATTGACGTGTCCTGATTTTGCACAGCTTTCACACGCTCAGCCCGTTGCAAACGGCATAGCCACTGTGCCACCCACCGCGAGAAAGGAACAGCGCTGATTCGGGCTTCGCGCGTATGTTCGGAATTAAGAGCTTTCAAAATACTAAAATACTTGCTGCGCACTCTTTCGCTCTCTGATGCACAGAACATTTTTCGTGTTCTGTTTGATGTTCTGTTTCGTGTTCTGTTACGTGTTGTTGTGGTCTGGGTCCTGTGGGTCTCGTCGTTGGTAGCTGGCTCCCATCGGACTCGTCCCTTATAGCGAGAAGCAATGCTTATATGGGAAAACAGAGAACAGACGTTTATTTACATTAGAGAGAGGTCAATAAGAAAGTTTAGATATATAGTGGCGTTCTTCGTACATGGCGAGCTCTCCACTCGAAAAAGCACACCGAATGAGCCGTGGGGGCTCATTATAAAGGGTCTGTCCTCCCCAGATCCCTAGATCGGGGACCGCGTACAGATGGCACCGTCCAATCACGGACCACACATTACCCGCGAGGGTGACGAGCACGCCCGGTCCACGCGAACGTTCAAAACTGAAGCGTGGTCACCGCACGGCCATGTGGCACGAACGCGGCTCCCCCCCCGTCAAGGTGTGTCGCTGGGCGAGGGGTCTGGAGTTGATGACTGCATCCATCGAAAGGGCCGCCGTAAACAAGCTTCAAAGGGTGCCGAACGACTCGTTCAATTAGCGGGACGATTCCCGGCCGCCGCCGCCGCCGTCATCTTCCAAAGAAGAAGCTGCACCGGTGGTCTCCCGAACTGCTCACGGCGCCGCGGCGGCAGGACGCCGCACCCTCCGGCCAGGTGGGAACAATACATGGCGGACACAGGCCGCCAACCCGTTTGGCGACTCAAAAGGAACATCAAAAGGAACGCCGACCCATTGTCAGACCTGGCGCCGGTCCTAACAGCCTCTCCGCCGGGGAAAGAAGATCCCGAGGTGCAGTGGCCAGCAGGTACTGTGCAGCGGGATCTGTATTGCAGCTTGTCGGCTCTTCCTCTATTATTTTTGTCCCGAACACTGGATCCGATGATCATTGACCAAGAGGGCGTTGCTCGCAGGGATGAGGTGACCCCTCTCCACCATATCTTCCGCCCACCACAAATGAGGAACTGCGGAAACTGCGCCGAAAGCACACCCACACACGAGCAAGCACACGGCAATTCCCTACTCAGAATCACCAGACTTAGATTCACCTGTGGAAGTCATTTCCTTCTACCTCAACTTTATTCCTGTGGCCCCCGCCGAGTCGCAACACCACATCAGCCACTTTTGAAGACATTAAACAAAACACTTGACACATGTTTGGATAAATACAGAAAACTAGTGGGCCTCAAATCGAGGATAGAAAGCAGAAAATCGTTTTGAAGCCCTCGGGGTACTAGGGACAACGACTCAGACCATCTGCGTTGCTGTTGAGTTTACCCTTCTTGTAGTGGATATCAAAGGTGTATTGTTGAAGAGCTAAGCTCCAGCGCAAAAGACGGCCGTTTTTCGATGACATGGACTGTAGCCATGTGAGGGGACAGTGGTCAGTCTCTATTGTGAACCTAGAACCGGCGATGTAGCAAGCTAGCCTCTGCACAGCCCAAACAACGCAGGCACATTCCTTTTCTGAGGCACTGTATGCTTCCTTACGAACAGAAAGCTTTCTACTGGCATACAGTACAGGGTGTTCCTGGTCGTTCTCTCCCCTCTGACAAAGCACGACACCCATACCCCGGTCGCTGGCGTCACACTGAAGAATGAACGGCTTAGAGTAGTCAGGCGCGCTCAACACTGGCTGACTTTTTAGTGCCTTCTTTAGCGTAGAAAATGCATGTTCCTTGGCCCCATCCCATTTTACGGTCTGGGGTTCAGTCTTTCTAAGAGCGTCTGTCAAGGAACTTGCAATGTCAGAGTAACGCGGGATATACCTTTGATAATAACCGGCCAATCCAAGAAACGACCGAATGTCTTTCTTGGTTCGTGGTTGGGGAAAGTTGTCTATTGCGGCCAGCTTTACTTCTGACGGCCGGCGGTAGCCTTGGCCTATTACATGCCCTAGATAAGCTACCTCAGCGCGCCCCAATTGGCATTTCGCAACCTTCACTGTTAAGCCGGCCTCACGCAGACGACATAGCACAGCTCGCAAGTGTTTCATGTGGTCTATCCAGGAAGAAGAAAAAATAGCAATATCATCTAGGTACGGGAGGGCAAAGTCCTCCATACCCTGTAACACTTTGTCCATTAGGCCAGAAAAGCAATAAGGGGCATTCTTTAATCCAAAACTATGGACCTTCGGCCGAAATGTTCCCATCGGGGAAATAAACGCCGCAAGCCTACTAGCCCTTTCAGTTAGAGGCACCTGCCAGTATCCCCTGACTAAATCCAAAGTCGAGATGAAATTGGCACTGCTGACTTGCTCAAGCCTTTCCTCAATATGCGGAATTGGATAAGTTTGGTCCTTTGTAATCGAGTTGAGCCTCCGATAGTCAATACACGGTCGCGGCTCTTTCCCTGGGACCTCAACCAAGATCAGAGGCGAGGTGTAATCACTCTCTCCTGGCTCGATCACTCCTAGCTCGAGCATTCGGTTTATCTCCGCGGCCATTATTTCCCGTTGCCTCGGGGAAACGCGGTAAGCTTTAGAACGAATTGGTTCCGAAGATGTCAGCTCAATATCATGAACTAGGGCTTTGGTTCTGCCAGGTGTGTCTGAAAATGTTTCTTTAAAGTCAAACAATAGTTCCTTCAGTTCCGCTTTCTGATCTGGCTCCAACTCCGCCTGCTCTACCAGGTTACTAATAGTCTCGCCAATGTCTTTGTTTTCTGTTGTTAACTCCGGGAAATCAATAGGCATTTCTTCCGGTTGATTGAGCGACATGTTTACAACGGCATGCCTCTGCTGGTACGGTTTGAGCAGATTAGTGTGGTACACCTGTTGCGTTTTACGCCTTCCCAGTCCAGTAACCAAGTAATTTGTGTCTGACAATTTCTGAACTACCTCAACAGGTCCCTCCCACTGGACCTGAAGTTTATTCTTCAGTGAGGGTTTCAGTATCATCACTTTTTCCCCTACTCGAAAGCTTCGCGTCCGGGCTGTCTTGTCATAATAGCGCTTAGCGTTGTTTTGAGCTCTGCGCATTTCCTGCTCCGCTAGTTCTTGAGCTGCGTGAAGTCGGTCCAACAGCTCAAGCACGTATGCTACTACCGAAGGGTCGTCCGCCCGGCCCTCCCAAGATTCTCGAACAATGCGAAGTGGGGAGCGAAGAGCACGTCCGTAAACAAGCTCCGCAGGCGAAAACCCTGTTGATTCGTGAGGAGCGATCCGAAGCGCGAACATAGCTGCGGGCAAGCAAGCCTCCCAATCCTCTTTTTGCTCATAACAAAGGGCGCGTAGCAGCCGTTTCATGACTGAATGTACCTTTTCTACAGCATTTGACTGAGGGTGGTACACTGAACTGTGGATGATTTTAACGCCACACTTTTCTAGAAATGTCGAGGTTAGTGCACTTGTAAAAACAGATCCCTGGTCGGACTGAATTTCTGCGGGGAAGCCTACACGTGCAAAGATAGATAAAAGCGCTTTAACTACCTCCTCCGAGCTGAGCTCCTTTAACGGTACTGCTTCCGGGAATTTCGTGGCCGGGCAGAGCACTGTGAGTATGTGCCGGTACCCGGACTGCGTTACAGGAAGTGGACCCACTGTGTCTATAACTAGCCTGCGAAACGGTTCTGTGATAATGGGGACCAGCTTCATAGGTGCTTTAGCCTTATCCCCTGGCTTGCCAACGCGTTGGCACGTGTCGCAGCTTCTTACAAATGCCTCCACCTCCCGAAAGCAGCCGGGCCAGTAAAACTCCCGTAACAAACATTCTTTTGTTTTTTTGATGCCGAGATGCCCTGACCACAAACCTCCGTGGACCAGGTGCAGCAGCTCCTTGCGGAAAGGATACGGTACGACTAGCTGATTAAACCGAACTCCTTTTCGACTCGTGTACTTTCTGTACAAGACGCCCCCCTTCTTGGTGAACTGAATGTTTTGCTTAGCCACCCCTTCCTTCGCGTCTGGCGTTAAGTTACGGAGAGTGGAGTCATTTTCCTGTTCCACTATCAGTTCTGTAGGACTTACATTTAACAGCTTTATAGTGCATTCTACTTCTCGAGATGCCTCGGATTCATCCGGTTTCTTACATCTTTCTTTAGATATTGTGTTTTGAGGCTCCATTATAGGGCGGTCCAGTTTCGTGCCAGGTAAAGAAGGCTCTGCCGCTGAAGCTGTTTCGTCTGCCACCGGATCTTTACAAACTGTCTGAGCGGCGAGCTCCCTTGCTTTGGATCGAGTTAAGGCCTGTACGATACCCTCACTGAACCCAATTCCTTTTTGTCGCAGCAAGTACTCTGATTTATTTGAGAACAAATACGGGTATTGCACTGGGAGATGTGCCGAAACGGCAGCTTCAGTGTCTAGAACACCGAAAGGGCCTTCGATGCGGACTCTTGCTACTGGGAGACATGCACTGTTTGTCTCTACTGCTTGTCTTATCCACGCGCATTCTCCTGTAAACTGACTCTCCTCGACATAGGACGGGTGCACTACATCCATAGTGGCGGCCGAATCGCGGAGCACGCGGCACGGTTGGCCATTCACGACTAGGTCTCGGATGTATGGTTCTAGCAATTTCATGTTTTCGTCATTACTACAGAGTGACATTAACACAACTTTCGGGTTCTTACAACCCAAAGAAATATGCCCCGTCTGTTGGCAGTTATAGCAAACTATCGGCTTCTTGGCCTCGAACGCCTTTTTCTGTTGCCCTTCCGCCCTTTTCTCGGGTGCTTCTTCCTTTCTCTTGTTTTTCTCATCACCGCTTCCTTTGGAGTCTAAACCCTCCTTCGGCATATACCGACCCGACTTTGTCCATCGCGGAGGCTTGTCGGCCCGATATTTACTAATCTCCCTCCTAGGGACATCCTTGCCTTCGAGGGCACGGCGATTTACGTACTCCTCTGCGAGCTCTGCCGCTCTCGTGATAGTATCTACTCCTTGTCTATCCTGAACCCAGTACCTAATGTTTTCAGGTAGACGCCGAAAGAATTGTTCCAACGCAAAACACTGCAGAGTCTTTTCCGCGTCGCCAAGCGCACCCTCCTCTCTAAGCCATTCCTCCAGATTTACCTTTAAGGTGTACGCAAACTCTGGGTATGACTCGTCTTTGGCTTTCTCGATCTCACGAAATTTTCGCCTGAACGCCTCCGCTGACAGTCTGTACTTTTTGAGCAGACTCGCTTTGACTCTGTCATAGTCGTCTGCGTCTTCTTTACCCATACGGGCTATAATGTCAGCTACTTCACACGGCAGCAGCGTAAGCAAGCGCTGGGGCCACGTGTTTTTAGCAAAATTTTCCCTCTCGCACGTGCGCTCAAAGTGCACCAGAAAAAGACCCATGTCCCCTCCTACCGCGTAGGATGGCATCAAATCTGTCATTCGGCGCTCTCTTTCTCGTGCCACTGCGCTAGCTCCGTTCATTGATTGAGCCTTTGCTAGTTCAATTTCTAGGCGTTTCATTTCCATACGATCGATACGTTCTCTTTCCTCTTTCTCCTCACGACGTCTCTGTTCCTCTTTTTCCTCCCGGAGCCTCTGCTCCTCTTTTTCCTCACGGAGCCTCTGCTCCTCTTTCCTTTGCGTAATAGCCTCCAAGCATTCGCTCAGCTCATCGTCATCTGCCCCGATCTTCTCGATGGCGTCAATGATCTCCTGCTTTCTTTTCGTCTCGGCAATTACCTGGCCCAGCTCTCGGGCCAACTCTAACAACTCTGGCTTTTTTAGTCCCTTCAAATTCATGGCGGTCCTTGGTGCTGCTAACTCTTTTAACTAAACAACTTTGACGTACTATCAATACTTCCGTCAACCGTTACCAAATCACTGCTTTGTTTACAATCCTACGCAAAGCCTGGTGATATCTCAGCAAAGAAAAGCAGTGCACTCACCCTATGCAGTCATGAATTCGGACGCGTTCCTTCCCGTGTTGTCAGAGATGCCACGAAGCAGTTTTGTCCGACTCTAGGTCCTCCAGACAGCAGGTCTCAGCATTGCCTCCTGGTCGATGAGCTCGATCCCACCGCTGCCATCCAGTTGTTGTGGTCTGGGTCCTGTGGGTCTCGTCGTTGGTAGCTGGCTCCCATCGGACTCGTCCCTTATAGCGAGAAGCAATGCTTATATGGGAAAACAGAGAACAGACGTTTATTTACATTAGAGAGAGGTCAATAAGAAAGTTTAGATATATAGTGGCGTTCTTCGTACATGGCGAGCTCTCCACTCGAAAAAGCACACCGAATGAGCCGTGGGGGCTCATTATAAAGGGTCTGTCCTCCCCAGATCCCTAGATCGGGGACCGCGTACAGATGGCACCGTCCAATCACGGACCACACATTACCCGCGAGGGTGACGAGCACGCCCGGTCCACGCGAACGTTCAAAACTGAAGCGTGGTCACCGCACGGCCATGTGGCACGAACGCGGCTCCCCCCCCGTCAAGGTGTGTCGCTGGGCGAGGGGTCTGGAGTTGATGACTGCATCCATCGAAAGGGCCGCCGTAAACAAGCTTCAAAGGGTGCCGAACGACTCGTTCAATTAGCGGGACGATTCCCGGCCGCCGCCGCCGCCGTCATCTTCCAAAGAAGAAGCTGCACCGGTGGTCTCCCGAACTGCTCACGGCGCCGCGGCGGCAGGACGCCGCACCCTCCGGCCAGGTGGGAACAATACATGGCGGACACAGGCCGCCAACCCGTTTGGCGACTCAAAAGGAACATCAAAAGGAACGCCGACCCATTGTCAGACCTGGCGCCGGTCCTAACAGTGTTCTGTTTGATGCATTGATAATCTAGTATTCAAGATGGTAACAATGTAACTGGCTTAGATTGAGTCAATAAGAATTCAAGATATTCAGGTACATGCTTCTAATGTTTTACGCAAGCCATCGTCGTTGAAAGGACCATTTTTAGGCATGTACTCACGAGAGTGCTGCAAAGAAGTCACACCATTCAATGAAAATTGCGTCTAGTGTGTCTAATGGCGTCTTTTGCTTTCTTACTACTACTACTACTACTACTACTACTACTACTACTACTACTACTACTACTACTACTACTACTACTACTACTACTACTAATAATAATAATAATAATAATAATAATAATAATAATGATGATGATGATGATGATGATGATGATGATGATGATGATAGCTAAATGTTTAACGCCCCCAAACCTCCATATGATTAATGGAGACGCCGTAGTCGAGGGTTCCGGAAAATTCGATCAGCTTTAGCGTGCACCCAAATTTGAGCACAGGCGCCTCAAGCCTTTCCGCCTCTATCGAAATGAGGCCGCCGCAGCCGGGATTCGATCCCGCGACCTGTGGGTAAGCAGCCGAGTGCCGTAGCCACTAGACCACAGCGGCGGGTCTTCTCAATTTTCAGGAGTTTGAAATTCATGGAAGCTTTCATTCAGTGTCACAGAGCAGTATTATACATCATGAGGTGCTTCAATCGGGACGCGAAGCCGATGGTCCTCGCCGTAGCTAATTCAATAAAAGCTCTATAACGTCACCGCTCGAAGGTGGCTCCCCGAGTTAGAGTTTAATTTCATTTTCGATGATTTATTATTTTATTTATTTAGTGATTGCAGAGTTTACGGACAAACAGAGACACCGCGAACGTACTTGAGACTGGAAAATCTTCGAAAACCATTTGTCCTGTCGTGCGGGGAAAAAGAAGAAGAGAAATGGCGGGGCTGTCCTTTAGTATTATAGTTGCTTCGTGCTTCTATAATCTTCTCCTGTTGCACACTGCAGGCGGCGGCGTAGAGTCATTGGCACTCATTGGCGTTACACTCTGGGAGATGAGCCGTGCTGTTCGGGCAGGCAGTGCGCGGTAGGCCCCGCGCCTGTTGTCTGCCCTGACGCATGCAAAGCAGGAGGGGCTACACGCCGTCCTATACGACTCGCGGTCGTTGGCACGGCGCCGACGAGAGCCAAGCAGCCCCGTCCACGCTTATATCGATAAATCGATTGAAGCACCCCCAAGACCCGAACAGCTCGGCCTTTCTATCGGAATAAACGTCCTTCTTCTTGTTGTCAATACCGCCCGCTACGTGCTTTGTCTTCTTCTTCCAGCGCGCCGCTTCAATTTGAAACACGCTGGGCGGGCCTCCCTTCAGTGAGCGGGAAAAGCTCAAGCGAACTCACGGTGGCCTGCAAATGAAAAGGAGGAAGAAGAAAAAAAATTCAATGCCGATCCTCTTCATCGCCCCATCCTCGCTTTCTTCAATGAATGTGTCGTCCCGGGTTTTCCCGTTTGCCCAAGTTTCCATCGTCCGCGCAGTCGCCTTCTTCGCTTGCTCGAAGCGGAGCCCCTCGGGCGACCTTCTCGGATATTGGACGTAAAAAGCGTTTCACACGGATGACGAGATGATCGATTGCGCCCGCGAACGCCGAGAAGAGTCCGCGACGCCGGATGCTGTGGGCGCATTGGCGAAGTCGTCGCGACTCTTAAGCAGGCATCCACGGGTGTGCCTGGCACTCCTCAGTATGCTCTCTGATCTCACCCACCAAAACATCGTATTAAGACAGGAAGGAGAACCGCAATACATTTGCAATGCCTGTGCATCCAGAATAGGCTAGGAGGCAGAGTGGCCCTGCAGAAAGGCTCACCCGCATACCGAATACGTGGGCTTCTTAGTGAAACGGATGTTCTATGTTCGGCTTGTTAAAGTTATTGATATTTTATGTATATTCTGCATGAATGTCAGCGCATAAGTAAGGCTGGCGGGAGAGCATAAGTACGTCCGCAGAACGGAAATGGCAACTCCGATACAAATCGATGTAGTTTACCTGCAGCGTTCAAACAAACCACTGAGCGCTCATCTTAACGGTGATGTAAGTGCGCAACAAAAAAACCAGCAACTTTTCTGTGGGAGCGACACACGGGGTCCTTTTTTAAACGCGTCCTTGAATAAGTACACCCTGAATGGCAGGAATGCTTTCTGCTACAGAATAAACACAATACGCTCGTTGTTCAATCACTATAATCTTTAGTGAACGTGTAATTTGATCTAATGTTGCATTCGTTGCGGGGACCGATATTTGTGGAGCTTCGGGATTTCACCAGTTTAATCCTTCCTCCACGCACCAGTCGTAATCGCGCCTACCCATGAGGGTTAGTATAGACAAGGTTATTGTCACGATCTGTACTCAGGGTTACCACATCTTTGCGAACGACAGTCTCTTGCATTTATGCCAGCAGTCTGTCCATGGAATTAAACGCCCATTGTTTTGAATGTATATGGTTTATTCCACGAGGAGATTGGACCCTATATAGACACTGTTGTTTTATAAGCGTCATCGGCGACATCTATAGGAAATGAAATTTAGGGTGCCTTGTGGATTGTCAGAGACGGATCAGGTTCCACATTGCATAGTGCGGGTGAAATGCCAGCTACACTAACGAAAAGCTACTTGGTGTCGACATTTGAAGCTTAGTCATGTTACCGTATACGTACATCTACATCGGATACCGAAACTGTCCTTGTCAAAGCGGCCGCACCAGATATAGTTAAAGCTTGGCCACGTTCGTCAGAAGTGTGGTGCCAATAAATGCAGTAGCTTTCAACAACTTGATTATTTCGTCTCCTTTCTTTCTCGCAGGATTCTGCCGCGAGCTTTTGCCGCAATATAGAAAACATAGTTATTGAATGTGTCAAAAATCAAGTCGGAAAAGAATTCCACCTTACACATGCCCTTACAAGACCCCGGTGATTGTCAGATCAGTGCAACTGCATTTCGAGAGAGCGGATGGCTCAATCGCAAAATCTTCTTGATCAAGGGATTCTGTTTTTGGCGGGAAGTACTCTCCCGATGCCAAGAACTGCGGTGTCGCTCGGGGTGTATACAAAGCGACGTGCTGCGAACAGGTGCATCGTGTAGCTGAGCACGCCTTGTGCGAATGTAGCACAGACTGTTTGTTGGCGAACACCGATCAATCAGGTGTGGCCATTCAGGTGCCGCGCGATCACAGCCGTTTTGCGGAATAGGTCCCGCGGTGCATTCGATGGAGCGTCGTCCGTGCACAGTTTTCTTGTTTCCCTCGCGTGTAGCTCGGTGGCCCGGAATTATGCAGCTAAAAACAATGTTGGCACACGCCTAGCATCTACCGCGTCGTGTATGGAGTGCGCGCGTTGGTCCACGTACTACGTACCGTGCAACGCTGTACGGTAGATCGCCGGTTGTTCTCGCACATGTTGTGTTGTTGTGTGCGACGCTGTGCAGCACGGAAATCGCTCTATCAGCCCTGACAAGCATGTTTCTTTTACACGCTCGACAACGTGTTGCAACTCCCCGGAGGGTCGTATTCGGTGCTGGGCTTTGATGCGCGTTTATGGCGCGCCACGGTGTATTTCCTTGCACTGTATCCCCCATACATGTACCCTAGCCTTGATTGGCTCATCGCCCCATGTTGATATCAAGTGCCAGCTCGTTGCCATACATAAAAGGCCGCCCCGCCGCGGTGGTCTAGTGGCTAAGGTACTCGGCTGCTGACCCGCAGGGCGCGGGTTCGAATCCCGGCTGCGGTGGCTGCATTTCCGATGGAGGCGGAAATGTTGTAGGCCCGTGTGCTCAGATTTGGGTGCACGTTAAAGAACCCCAGGTGGTCGAAATTTCCGGAGCCCTCCACTACGGCGTCTCTCATAATCATATAGTGGTTTTGGGACGTTAAACCCCACAAATCAATCAAATCATCAATCAATACATAAAAGGCCCTTGTGTGGTTCTCTTCTTGGCATGCAACAATTACGAACTGTTGCGATCGAAACATATATGTGTAGTGGTTTGGGATGGTTGGTTTTTCCCATTGTTAAAAGCCAAGACAAGCAGCAAAGCGCTAAGTTGCTTCGCGTTGTACTACTTTAACAAAGTTAAAATTGCAGGCCTATATAGCTATCCTTTGCGGCGCAGCCTAGTACCAGGAAATCAAAACCTAGTTTCATGAGGTCGGCAGCTAATTGATTAAACCACCCTAACCACACCAAAGTGCATGGGGGGGGGGGTTTTCTCTCGCTTATTTCGGTTATTAATCGCGCAACTGCAGCAAGAGCGTGCTTGCGTTCTCCCCATTGGAACTATAGTGTAGGACTGTTGTCTTAAGGCGCCTCATAGTTAGCGTAATACAGTGCTCAAGCAGACAGAACATCATCGCGCACCAGTATATACCGTGCCGTTTCCAAGCTACTCGAGCGAAGCGAATCACGCGTGGGAAGAGTGGTTCTTTAGAGAATTCCGCAAACAATAGTGTAACCCAACGTGACCGACGTCTTGAAACAACGAGCCTTCTCTGCATTCACGCAGGCGTGATATATTTGTCACGGCACAGCGTATCTCTTTGTTTCATCGCTTTGCAAAGGGAGGCATGGCAGAGATACGCGCGTTCGTAGTGAGAGCCGGCTGAGAGGGGGGAACCGCGGGCAACCGGCCGCGCCAGGCGCCCGCAGTATGCGCGTCCTGATCCATATAAATGGCCCGGGGTCCACGCACACGCGCGCCTTGCGGCCCAAGCGTAAACCCGGAGAGGCGAGGGCAGTCTCTGTCCCGTGATGGAGCACGCTGCCTTTGTGCGACACTTGCGGCGGCTGGCGCGCTTTCCCTCCTCTGCGGACCCCATCCATCGCTCGCCGTGGCCGCCGCCCGGGCAGCTGCCCGCGTCACCTGGGATTGAGAGGCGAAACGGTCGGGAGCCGCCTCGAAACACGCTTTTCAACTCGATTCGCCCTGTAAGGTCGCAACTGTCGCGTCTTCGCCCACACGTGTGTCATCAACGAGCGCAGCACCGACCGATATAAACCGCGTAAATTGACGAATCGCCGCTGGTTTGCAACACTTCGCGTGTGATGCGCGCTGGCAACATATAGACTGCGCTCTGAACCGAGCTTTCTTGGCTGACGTCCAGCGAAACACCCGACTCTGCACGTTCGCTATGCCAACGGGGGTGGACGTGCTACGATGCTCGATGAAAAGCGTTACCAAGAAGGCTGGCTTGCGTTTCAAGTATATCTCCGTTTGTGACGAACTGGAAGATGGTAAAGTGTGTGTGTGTGTGTGTTTGTGTGAAAGAGAGAGAGAATTATGAAATTCTCATCAAGAGGTGAATGATGGGGCTCAGGCTAGTCAGTTTCTCTGTTTTTACTTCATGACTTGGCTCTATATTTCTTCTACTGGCAAGGGTGATTTAGAAACGGAGATGAAGTGGTCTTCAGCATCACATATTTGCGGCTAAGAAAAGGTCTGGATAGCAAAACGAACAAAAAAAAAACGACAGTGGTGCACTCAGATCTCTCTCCCAATCATAATACGGTCACCTTCAGCCGTGTCTGCTCCTTCCACGAAGTTTTCAGGGACAGTTGCACGAAAAAGCTATTTTTCTTTTCATTTTTTCTTTTCTTTCTTCGGCATGCTCAGTTTCTCATTCAGGCTAAAAACGCGAGTCACTAATGACAAAGGCGCTCTCTTTCCTGTAATCCTGTGGCACATTCTTTGACGCGCAAAGTAACGCAAAGCGTTGCAACACAGTAATGTGTAGATGAAGAAAAGCAAACTTTAGACGCCGCAGCGTAACCGCAGATGCTTAGCGGCATGCCACTTGATCAGGTAGACTTGATTTCACGTCGCTATTTTTGGTGCAGGGCATTTTCTGCTCCGCGCTATCGATTACCGTCAGCTTCATGGGTTCAAGAACGCAGTGGACAGTGTCGTGTAACTTATTGTTTAATGTATCTCGCGCACGGGCATCTTCTTGTTTTCTTTATCCCTTTCTTCAGCTCTGCATCAACGTATGAAAAAATTAAGCACTTAATATTCGATGATTATACCCGCTTCACTAAATACCTTGAAATGTTACATTCGCATAAACGGCTGAAAAACCAAATGTTCAGCAAAGGATTGACAAGGCGGCTCTAAATGACCTTGCCTTCAGATAACTCTTAGCAATATAGGCAAGTTCAGGTACACATATATTCTCCAATCGTGTTGGTATTTGATCAAATGTGGCCACTTGTGCTCAGAAATAAACCTTTTTTATAGTTTATAGTTACGCCAGAATTTCATCTTTTCTCCGTGACAGAAACCGATGGGCGTATTGGTTAGCCACGGTATTGGTGAATTAGCTCATTGAAGCAGAAGGTATACGCGCTGAAGCCCTCTTGAAGAAGTACACGCACGGACACTTAGTTATTTTAGACTCGCCCTAGCTCCTGTGTGTTTTTTCCCACGTGTGTGTAAATGTTGCTCTTGTTTATGAGCACTGCTTCATCAGTGCCATATCGCGGGCTGCAATCACAGCTGCGGCAACCGAATTTGCAATGTAGGCGAAAATGGTCGAGGCCCGTGCAGTGAATCCCAGGTGGTCGAAATATACAGATACCTCCACTACGGCGTGCCTTATAATTGTGTCGTGGTTCTGGCTCGTCAAACCCCCAAAGTTATTATTATTATTATTATTATTATTATTATTATTATTATTATTATTTGTACTAGTAGCAGAAGCAGTAGCGGTAGTAACGCTCACGCCATTTTCTTAGATTGCAAAAGCCCCATTGACAAGATGGTAACTCAATCAATCACGTAGTTTCTCCGCCGTAGCAGAAAATTTGACTTAAATAGATCGCATTGTATGGGGAACGAAAGTTCGTCAGAACTGCAGACACGCCACAGTGAAAACGGTTTTCTGTCAATTTGTTCACACGCGGATATCACTAAAGCTCTGACATTCGTAGAGAAGGACTAACAGCCAACCATGACTGGTTGGCTGTTTTTAAAGCTATCTGACATAACTAAGGAAGGGAAAAGGAATAGAAAATAACACGTGTTGAAATCACTATTTTTATTTCAGCTTGAAGGTCCTCATTGTTTGTAACCTGATTTCACTCGTCTTCGCTACTTTCCAAGTTAATCACCGAGGACCTTGTATAGCTTCACCATCGTAGTTCCGCTCAGCCTTACCAAAAAGTTTTCCTTCTATCAGCTCGCTCATCTGTGACGTCCCCGCAAACACGGACTGAACCCCGCTTCTTTCGAGATGTGTGCGCTCGTTTCTCAAACCCACGCATAAAGGGCATTCCGGAGTTAAGTACGAGAAGGATTGTTTCTATTATTCTCACGGACTCCCCCGCGCAGACACGAGGACCGGGCGGCGCCTTGTCGTCTACAGACGATGTGACAGAGTACAATAATCGGCGCGCACCCTTCAGATCTGTGGCATGGGGGAGCAGCAGAACACCTTTTGTTGGTTCGGGGAAAGCGACCTTTGCGGCAAGCGCCTGTGCCGGGTCCATTATGCCTTTCCGTCAGTCTCCCTGGCGCCAGGGCTTATTACTGCGTTCTGCGCGGATGGCCGCCCGCGACGGTGAACGACGAGGAAGCGGCGGCTACGGAGAATTTCGTGGGAGACACTGAGCTGCATAGAAACGTTGAGACTTGGTCTCGACATCGGCTCACCAAGTAACGGAATCATCGAGACCATTGTTCGCCCGTAATTAAAGTGTCATCGGACGGCTCGACCATCACTCTCCCT
>WOVY01015155.1:305000-414324 GCA_013436015.1 Rhipicephalus annulatus
AGTGCGTTACCCCGTATACCATACTTTTCAAGTTTATCAATTATTAAGTATTGGCATGCCGAGTCAAATGCTTTTCTGACATCAACAAATAGACTCAATGTATACATTCGATTTTCAATAATTGATATATTTTCATGTTTAATATAAAGAATAGCTTCTTCACAAGATTTATTTTTCTGAAAACCGTACTACCTGTCACTGGTTACATTGTATTTAGTAATGAATTCCTGTACTCTGACGTTCAAGGCACTTTCACAGACTTTTGATAAGACAGGTAAAACAGAAATGGGCCGCTCATTTGTCATAAGATGTTTATCCCCTACTTGGTAGATTGGGCACACTCGTGCTATTTTTAGTAGATCGGGAAATATACCGCTTTTAAACATCCTGTTTATGATATGAACTAAAATGGGTGCGATTATATCCGCACTATATTTAATTGGTGCTGGTTTAACGTCATCATGACCAGCAGATACATTGTTTTTCACTTTAAGGAGTAGTTCAGTAACTTCAGCCGCTGTAACAGGTGTAAGTATAATTGAGTTAGAGAGGCTGGTACTGTTCACGATAGGTGTGGTCATATGTTCCTCGTTATTAGGATACTGGGCGCTAAAAACAAAATATGCATTTAAAGCAGCTGCTGCCGTACCTGTCAACACTCCTGCGGGTGTTTTTATGTTGATGTCAGTGCTCTTTGTCTTCGTGGCATTGAGGTCTCTGACTTCATTCCACACTTTCCTAGGGTCATTCTTTATCTTCTCAAATAATTGTGTGTAATACCTAATTTTTGCCTGCTTCAGTTCAGTATTCATCTTATTCCTAAATTTCCTAAAGTCACTAAACAGATGAGCACTTCTGCATTTGACGAACTTGTGATAGAATTTGTTTTTCGTCGTTATCATTTTTTATCAAGTGGGTATTTATCCAAGGTTCGCTTATCTTCCTGTTTTTTCAATTGCGTGGTTTTAGCGGAAATGCTTGGTCATAACAGTGAATCATTTTTTGAACGAACAATTGGTACGCAGCATTTGGCTCTTACTTTACAAACTCACATGACCAATCTGCTGACATAATTAAGGAACGGAACGTTTCCAATGCTGTGGCATGAAAACTACGTGACAGTATTTCCTTTCTCCCTTCCCCTCGCTTACGAACATAAGGAATGAAGCAGAATATAGGCAGATGATCGCTTATCTCCGCAGATAGCAATCGCGCAACGCAGTCAGTTGGGTTAATGTTAGTTATGTATATATATCAAGTGGGGTACACTTTTGTACAGTGAGCCTGGTAGGTTCCGTAATCACGTTTGCGCACACGAACGAATTAATTAAACCAGAAAGCTGTTTGGATGTATGTCATCAGCCGACATATTTATGTTTACGTCACCCAATATGACAAAGGGGGAAGACGAATGAATAAGGAAATTCAAAAGTTGTTTTAAGAAACTGAAAACCGTGAGTTTGTTTCCCAATGGAGGCCGATATATAAGCACAATTGTGACATATTCTAAGCGTATCATTATGCTCTCTACATTGCTCGTTACATGAGAAAATTCTTCAACTAGCTCATGTGCAAGGCATTGCTTAACATAGACTGCTACACCCTCACTTCTGCTGTTTGTCCTTACTAGACTATGGTTCTCATAAGTTTCATAGTATGGAGCGTCATCATTCATAGTGAGCCATGTTTTGCAGTACAATAAGATGTCAAAATTGCGCGTTATCGATTTGAACAGGCAATTCAATTTGCCCGCTTTGTTTTTTATACTCCGCGAATTAAGGGAGAAAAGTTTAATAGTTTGCTATTTGGAACTAATTTATTAAACGATGAAATATCGTAATAATAATAATAATAATAATAATAATAATCCACTTGCAATGAAGGCAATTGGTAATACAATATCGAAGGCACTTCGCAATAGAGAGCTCCTTACGATGACTTATACGATGTACTATAGCCGAGAAAGGCCACTGTTTCATGCAGTAAACACAATTTGAAAGTGTACAGGAACCATTGGCACACAAACCAGATCCTACATTCTAGGAAGCTCATCTTGTCTGGGAGTGTTTGCTCACTGACCGCGTCGTGCAGGCATTTGCAAATCGTCTGGAACAGTTATCATGATACCGAGATAATCGACACGGTTATGGTCAGTTGCGCTAGGCACTGAGTGGATAAAGAAAGTTATCTTCGTGAATACGGACATATATTATTCGAACCGTGTAGAAAGCGTTATAAAATCCAGCCATGAGCAGACGTTTACGACCACGCTGGATACTAAGATAGATACTCCAGCTCTTAAACAACTCCTAAACACGACCCGTTTAGGAGTTGTTTAAGAGCTGGAGCCATTGTGACGGGCAAGCGCTGGCTGTTCGCACTGTGGAACATCCGTCTTCCTGAGCTACGTTGGTCGGTCGTTACACTAAAGCGACTCGATCTCTCCAAAAGCGAGCCCCACCTATAGAAAAGCAATTATGACAGCTCCCTGCTCAAACTAAAACGTTAGTCATAATCTGACCAACCCACCCGATTCACTAGAGGATTTGCCTTTTACACCGAAAGAAGCGCTAAAACTGACAAGCACAAAAAAACCGAAGACCCAAGACACACGCAGTTGTGACCCTTAACTCTGCAGGTGCTATCGCACATTCGTGTGGTGTATTATGTTTGCGTTTCGCTCTGTTTTCTAGGCAATGTCGCGCATGCGCAACACCGTCGAACTCGGTGGCTGTAACGACAACAAACAGTTGATAGTATACAGCGCCTGTCTTGTGTCTGCTCTTCCTTTTGTGCTCGTCAATTGTAGCGCTTGCGCCGCCGCGCTGGTCTAGTGGCTAAGGTGTTCGGCTGCTGACCCGCAGGTCGCGGGATCGAATCCCGGCTGCGGCGGCTGCATTTCCGATAAAGGCGGAAATGTAGGCCCGTGTGCTCAAATTTGGGTGCACGCTAAAGAAACCCAGGTGGTCGAAATTTCCGGAGCCCTCCACTATACGGCGTCTCCCATAATCATATGGTGGTTTTGGGACGTTAAACCCCACATATCAATCAATAAATTTTAACACTTGTTCTTTCAGTGTACATGGACAGCCAACTATAGCCCAACGGTCTGTTCTGATAAAGTAGAGTCGCCTTTGATTTACATTTCTCTAGTAAATAGAACTGTTGTCGGCCCTTGTCTGGTGCTTTCCTCAATATGTGGCATTTCCAAAGGGGCTACATTAGGTCGGGCGCCATGCTTTAATCACCATGAACATTTCTTCGGTCAGTCAATTCACCGAAAGGTCCACAGCATATGTAGGTAGTTACTAAGCAAACAACAGTATCCTGAAACAAGTATATCATGCAAAGCAGAAGGAATTCGTCTGTCTCGTACCCGTTCAGCATATATTGTAAGTGCGAGACGTTTCGTAACTTAGAAGCATAAATGTTGATTGATTGAGATGTGAGGTTTAACGTCCCCAAAACTACCACATAATTATGAGAGACGCCGTAGCGGAGGGCTCCGGAAGTTTCGCCCACCTGGGGTTCTTTAGCGTGCACCCAAATCTGAGCACACGGGCCTACAGCATTTTCGCCTGCATCAAAAAAGTATACTTGTTGCTGGGCGAATTTACTCAAATTTATCGCTTCGTAGCACTTAAACAAACTTCCTAACCGTGTTTCTTTGTGTTACAAAGTGCTTAACTGCATGTGTCGCATTTGATGTCGCATCCCTGACGACCACGAGCTGGTTAAGGTAAGTGTCTTGGTTAGATGAACACGGTTTGTGTCACCACAATATGCAGAGAATGGTTAGCGTGCACAACGTGCGCGAAATGGTACACGTTCTTGGTACTTGACTGAGTTGCCTGGTGTAGCAAGGTGTTTCAAGAAATGTGTCCAATATTGTTTAAAAATTACAGAAAGGATGTATTTGCGTGCTACCTGCGGGGTTCCTTTTTCTGCGAAAGAAGACATTTTCATATGCTCACAAACAATAATGAGTAATCATAGAAATTGAAACAATTAATTTTTTAACCAGTGCAAAAAGCCGATCGATTCGTATGGGTGAATTCCAGTTCTTCTTTTGAATAGTTTATAGTGACCTCAAAATTTTTGAAAGGTGGCCTCTGGTAATCGCCGGGGAGAGACGAAATGTGGCTAATTTAGCAGGCGAAAATGAAACTTACGCACCAAACAGCGCATCTGCCGGTCACTTCGAAAACGCCTTAGACGATGCTGTTTTCCCTACCGTTATCAACCGTCTTTGTGGCCGCTTAGGTCGTTCGCTTGTCCTACTCTCCCAATGAGAGGTGAACAGTGTCATCACTGAGGGCTTTTTCGAAGTGAATGGTAGCTGTTTGGTGCGTCGGTTTCGGTTTCTCCAGCTAAATTAGCCAAATATCACACTGCAGTGATTACCAGTTACCAGGCTATCAAAAATTTCGAAGTCGCTATGGACTATTCGCAGGAAGGACTTGAATTCGCCAATTGGACTCGATCGACTATTTCCACTGGTTAAGGATTTAATTATTTTAATTTCTGTATTGCCGTAAATAAAATTTTGAGCATCTGAAGAAGCCTTCTTTCACAGTAAAATGAACACCGCAGGTAGCACGCATGTGCCTCCTTCCTGTCATTTTTAAAGAATATTGCACAGATTTCCTGAAGTGCCCTGCATATAGTTTACTCAATATTCAAGGGAAAAGTGGAGTAATTTACTCGTTGAGGGTTCAAATGTATCATTTGGCACGAACACTTGAAGCAAGCTAAAGACGTCACGGGCGCGGCTGCATTTCCGATGGAGGCAGAAATGTTGTAGGCCCGTGTGCTCAGATTTGGGCGCACGTTAAAGAACCCCAGGTGGTCGAAATTTCCGGAGCCCTCCGCTACGGCGTCTCTCATAATCATATGGTGGTTTTGGGACGTTAAACCCCACAAATCAATCAATCAATCAAGACGTCACGGGCTTGCAAACCATGTACGCCATCGACATGCGCGAAAAACACAACAACAACAACAACAAAAAAACTTAAGATCAAGCGCATTCTCGTTATATTGAAGCTCACATTTCTGACTAATATTGAGCCCAGTGTTTATCATAAAGTTCAATACCGCGATTTACCGTGGTCCTGCAAGCAGTGACACTGGAGCCAATGTCTCGTAACTGGCTTGTCTTCAGAAATGTGGAAAAGAAGCCTCCTTGTCGAAATGTTGACTGCAGCAACCTGTGTTGGTCGATCGCTGTCGATCACTTGCAAGTCTCCGTCTTCAAGGTGTCCTCGATCTTGGCTGAGTTCAGTAGCATCAGAGTCGGCTAGTTTCATGCCGATGACGTTCCTTATCAAAATGTCCTTATCGTTCTGTATTGACTCAAAGAGAACGCGTTTGGGGTGGTTATCAATAGTGGCACATACGGGCAGTCCGCCATGTTTGTCGACCACATATGCGTAATATAGCCCAGGGTAATAAATAATAAAACGATCACTGGTGACGCTCCGTTTCTGTACTACACAGCGAAAATTCATATGAATAAGTATTGATCACGCTACCCACAATTCCACTCCGATTTTATAAATATTACCTGTTAAGGATAAGGTACGAAACTTGGCTTGAATTTGGCAGCATAGAGGACAGTAAATGACCAGGCGCTCCCTCCTTCACAGGTAACGTTTGCCGATGGGCCCTCAACGCTTTAATAGGTTCCGAATTTTAATGTTGGCCTAAAATTACATGCTTCGCACTATCAACGATGCCCCAGTGGGGCCGCTTGTAAAAAGAGGCCGACGTCTGGGCTGTTGTACGGTAATTCACCCGCAAGAAATCGCGATTTGTTGACTGCACAGAGAGTAGCGCAGAACTATCCGTAAATGAACTATCAGTAGAGTAAGAAAACTATCGATAACACTACTATCCAGGAATTATCAATAGTATAACTGATAGTACAATCGATAGTACCGTCGGGAACATTATTACAGGTAAAACTATTCGTAGTGCAGTGAATAATTGTGCCGTTGTTGGCTGGTGTTCACAAAACGTTCACAATAGCTACATACTATCAGCAATCTAAGTTCCTTCATGAGGCATATTTTGGCAACAAAAATAAATTACTTTCCGCAGTGAAAATGCCGGTTTATATGAATCTGAAAAATTTACATTCATAAGCAATGAGCTATATCTTATAAATAACAAACTTCGTTCTTGATATTTTTAGTTTGGCATGTCCCCGGCAATTACAGCGTGATATTTTTTCATTGAACTCACAAGAAATGCAATATAAATTTGAATCCGCGCAGTTCCGACATATGTAACGGCTTCTTGATGAAAAGTGCTAGGCAATTCTCAGGCGTCAGCGAAGCATTCTGGAGAAAGAACGCGACCACATCAACTTTCTTGCCCTTCAGCCAGCTCCTTCTGCCCACCATTTACCGCGCTCCTGAAGAACGAAGTTTGTGCTGCAGTGAGTTCACGTGGTTGATTGTATACTGTCGATACTGTACTATAATGTTTTCTTGCTAGCGCTATCGAAAGTTTTTTTTGCCATTGATAGTTCGATCGATAGTGCTATCGAAAGAGCTGCCTCACGTACTAAACTGAGATAGTCGATTGTTCGCTCAACACGGCTGGTAATATTTGTGTTAAAATATCAATCATTACTGTGAGGGGGGTTTGTAAACAATGATTTCATCTCATGACCAAGAAAATTAAACTGAAGTGTTTCTCCAGTTATATATACATTTTTCGCCCCCGAGATGTCACTTCTGAACGAAACAAACATTTCAATTGGAATCGAAAGCACCAATCACGGTCGAGGCATATATGTGCTTCGTGCACATACACATGCACGTCGGTTCGAAATTGGAATGCCAATTCATAACATCAGTAGGACCCACTTTTATGTCTCGCGCTGCTCCCTGCTACCGGGTAAACGAAACGCACATTTTGGTGGTTTTCTTGCAAACAGAACCGCCCGCCATCACGCAATATGAGTTCGGAATCGTAGTACCACACGCACACTTCAGTTGTGTGAAAAAATAACGCTGCAGATGCAGAGAAAGCACTGCAACCATCAACTCGCGTCGTGCCCCGGAAGTGCTTTAGCGCGCGATCGATCCTCCCTTTGGCGTCATTTAGGCCGCGTATGAGACTGCCCCGTAGCGACACGGTGAAGTTTCGCGACCATTAGGATAAACAAAGGGTATTGGTTATATACTATACAAGGTGGCGCTATGCACTGCAAGCGTGCTTCTATATCGAAGCGGTTAGGACGCTCTCCTTCGTGTCGGTGGTTCAGGGGTTTGAATCCCGCCTCCTTAAATAAAGGCTTTTTTTTTGTTGTTGAAAAGAATTTATTTTAGTATCTGTTTTTGCGTATCTCTAATTTCTCTCTCTGTACTCGTTCTTTCACTCATCGGAGTTATTACAGGCCACGCCGTAGCAGGGAGTGGTGGGATTTGCCCGATTTCTGTGGCATATACCCGTTCGTGCTGATAATGACTGTTTTCAAGCACGCCCACTCATATAACATCTAGCTAGAACCACTTCTCTGTAAAGAGATAGAAAATAGAGAGCGAGCATAGCCGTACATAGTGCAGTATAGTATAGACTGAGGAGGACAATGAAAAGGTGCGAGGGTAAAATATAGCACAGTGTTGCGTAGTTATAGTACAGAAAGGGGCGGGAAAAGTAAGTGCGAATGAGGAGGATGGAAAGGAGGAGGGGAGAGGGTAAAACACATAGCACAGCAAGGCGTTTATGAGTGGTTAAATTCAGCACTGAATCGAATACGAATCAAATAGTGGTCATACCATTTCCAATACGGATACAAATCGAATGCATTCGTGAGGCAGAAATTTTCAAGACATGCCTAGCATTCCCAAACACTAAATATTCACGAACATGATAACTTAACGTTATCGTTACACTTAACCGACAAAATTTACAACAGTTATGTGAACTGTGGTAAGCCACAGCAGCGACAACAGCCTTTGATGTATTTCATAATTGTAGGATGAACACAGCTGTTCAGTGTTCATGGTGACGCCTTGTCACCAGCTTTTAAGTAACACAACAAAGCGAAATGTTAACTAACGTTTATTGAATGAGCGTCACCATGAATCTCTCGGTAATATGATAGTTGATTGAAAATACATTTGCTTCGGCGACACTCGAGTTTATAGCAAGAAATTACTCCGGTAGAGAGGATGAAGACCTGCCTGCCACTTCATCAGTCGCACATCATCGACGACGTTCTCCACAAGACACCCTGACCGTACATTGACTGCCCAATCATCTCCTAGCAGTACGCAGCTATAGCAGCGTCATGACAGAAGCATTGTCTCACCTTGGCATCCTAAAGTACACCGGATCAGCGGACGATGGACCCGTGCAGAAAAACCTCGGTAGTCCTGAAAAAAGCTTGAACTGCATGAGTCTTCGTAATTAATTAAAACAAGAAATGTGGTCTTTCGCTCTTCGAAATTCTGGTTTCTTGGAGCTTTTTCCATCAGTATTGATTAATCGAAAAGTATTCGAAATATATTCGGTAGTTTGAATGTGCGCTATAGCCCCGCCGCGGTGGTCTATGGGTTAAGGTACTCGGCTGCTGACTTGCAGGTCGCGGGATGGAATCTCGGCTGCTGTGGCTGCATTTTCGACGGAGGCGAAAATGCTGTAGGCCCGTGTGCTCAATTTGGGTGCACGTTAAAGAACCCCAGGGGGTCGAACTTTTCGGAGGCCTCCACTACGACGTCTCTCATAATCATACGGAGGTTTTGGGTCGTTAAACTCGACATATCAATCAATCAATCAATCAATCAATCAATCGAATGCGTGCTATTCGAATTGCCATTTGAAATTTTCGAATATTTCGCACCCCTTTAGCACAGTATAGCATAGTATATATTAGCGAGAGGGGGTTGAGGGGAGGTGGCGAGGAGGAGGGCATGCCATCAGCTGTGCCGCTTCCTCAGTCTCCGCACCCATTGTGCATGCGTAGCTGCCCGAATTTTCCGAAGCTTGCAATACGCTGTGTTTTTACTTGCAATTAAGCGTTTTAGAGAAACGATAAAAAAATGCGAAAAGCATTTTCATTTCATTTCCAGTGCTGTTGATATATCTCTTTTGCCAATTATTTTTTAATTGGATAGTTGCTGTGGTTTGATTGGTTAATTATAGTAATCGTTGGGGGTTAAGGTCCCAAACTCACGCTATGATTATGAGAGATATTTGGCAATCCGACAATTGGCAACACTGATGGCCTTCCTTGCTTATCTTCGTGTTTCTTTCTTTTCTTCTCTTTCTCTGTTTCTTTTCTTTTTGTATCTGTATCTTCCTGTTTCATTATTTACCTCTGTATATCTTCCTTTTTCTTGCTGTTTTTATCTTTATTTCTCTTTCTTACCTCCCTCTCTCTGTCTCAGCTTCTTTTTCTCTATTTCTTTGTTTCTCTTTATTTATCTCTTTCTTTCTTTCTTTTACTGTCTCAATCTTCGTTTTTTTATCTTTTTTTTCGTATCCGTTTCTTCCTTTCTTTTTCTCTATCTCTCTATGCCTTTTCTTGTCTATCTTTCTATATCTTTAAGCTTATTCCTTGTCTTCTGTGTTTCTTTCTATTTACCTCTTTCTCTCTGGTGTCTCTATCTCTATTGTCTGCCTCATTTCACGTGTTCGTTTTTGTTTGACACTCACACCAGTTTTACACGGAAGTGGCGCTTGCGCATTTCCTGTGGTGCATAGCGATTCGGGGAGTTTTGTGGAGGTGTTGGTGAGCTCTGTATTGGCCCAAAACAGATAGGACCAGTCCGAAGACCACTTTCGCAGTGACACCGCACAATACTGCAAGGCACAACAACATTGCTGTTAAAATTATGGTTTACCGATGACACGTCTAGCGTCGCAGTATATGCCAGATGATTGCGATGGCTCGCAGAAACATTGGCCCATGATTAAGTGCAAGACAGGACGTAATACCGATGAATAAAAATGTACAGGCAGGTCGAGGTTGACTACGGTGCACTGGGTAAATGGTATCAAAACATAAGGATAACATTAATCCTGCTCTTTTATGATCATTGTGCATTTCATCCCAGGCGTTGATGCAGGCTAGTTCAATGATTCTTAACGATGTTGCAGAAGAATTATACCAGTCACCACGGTAGGACAAGAATCGTTAGTACCGATGACAGGTGGCGATTGGAAGCAATTTTGAGTGGTGCAATTTGGGAAGTTGGTAGATTAAACGCTTTCGGACTCTTAGGGTTGTCGTTTGCTGTTGACATCAGGTATAGCAGCGGGCGGGCGCGCGCCGCACATGTGTCGCCAAAGCGGCCGGCGCGCCTGATTTACGCGGCCGGCGTCGCCGACAAGGCGCTGCTAATTAAAGCAGCGCGCTCCGGCACATGCGCGATTAGAGGCACGCGCGGCGGCGTCGGGCTGGCCCGATTTATCGGCCCCACTCGTCGAAGCGACTCGCAGTCCCCTCTCTCGCTCCAGCGCTCCGTCGTCGACTCATTTCCCGTAATTTGGCGGCCCCGCCCCGGTCGTTTAGCGGCCGATCGGCAGCCGCCGGTAATGCATGCGACCGCGCAACACATGTGCCGGCTTGCATACGAACCAAGGTGCGCGGTGACTGGACTGCCGTGGAAGCCCATTGTGTTTTCGGAGTGCCGGCCCTTTGGGCGGTGGCAGCGGACGCTGAGGCCTCAGCGAGCAATGCGAGAACGCGGCGACGGCGAGACCCGGAAGCTGTCGTGGTTTACTCTAAGCGGGGATGATGTCCTTTCATTTTCATAAATATTGCTGCTTTTTAAACATATAAAGGCGTCCCGTCGTCCTTCTTTTTTATTGTTTTCGTGGTCAGTCTCTTATGTACTTATTTATTTACTTATTTATTGCTCCCAGTCTCTACACAGCAACCAATGTACGCGTAGCACTAAAAATGTCCATATGACACTGCTATCTCTTTCTTTCCTTTCCGGGGCAGCAACCTCTAAGCACTGCAGTGTTAACGCGTTAACTTCCCATATAACTTCCCAGCCCAATGGTCTTTAATTTGTAATTCCCGCTTCTTTCTGTTTCCAATTGGTTTCTGGCGTATTGCCATGGAATATTTTCAAACATAACAATGCAATACACGTCGTTTTAGATGCTGCCTCGACTCGACATGCATAGAAACCTTGTGAACTCGGCTTACCTGTTGATTGGGGTAGATTAGCTCTTCTTGCGGACCGATCACGTAATGGCTTACATGATTACATCCTTGAATGAAAGAAGGGGTATGGCTCACGGGCTCGTTTTTTTTTTGTGAGACCTAATAAAACCAACATGCAATGAAGGCCAAGGAAAGTATGGGGGTCGTGATTTGTAGCCTATTAGATGTAGTGTAGTAGACATTACACGACGACACTCAGTGCAGAATGTAGTGAGGTAGAGGTCATCATCATTATCATCATCAGCCTGACTACGTCCACTGCAGGACAAAGGCCTCTCCCATGTTCCGCCAGTTAACCCGGTCCTGTGCTTGCTGCTGCCAATTTATACCCGCAAATTTCTTAATCTCATCTGCCCACCTAACCTTCTGTCTCCCCCTAACCCGCTTCCCTTCTCTGGGAATCCAGTCAGTTACCCTTAATGACCAGCGGTTATCCTGTCTGCGCGCTACATGCCCTGCCCATGTCCATTTCTTCTTCTTGATTTCAGCTATGATATCCTTAACCCCCGTTTGTTCTCTAATCCACTCTGCTCTCTTCTTGTCTCTTAAGGTTACACCTACCATTTTTCTTTCCATTGCTCGCTGCGTCGTCCTCAATTTAAGCTGAACCCTCTTTGTGAGTCTCCAGGTTTCTGCTCCGTAGCTAACTACCGGCAAGATACAGCTGTTATATACCTTCCTCTTGAGGGATAGTGGCAATCTACCTGTCATAATTTGAGAGTGCTTGCCGAATGTGCTCCACCCCATTCTTATTCTTCTAGTTACTTCAATCTCGTGGTTCGGCTCTGCGGTTATTACCTGCCCTAAGTAGACATAGTCTTTTACAACTTCAAGTGCACTATTACCTATCTCGAAGCGCTGCTCCTTGCCGAGGTTGTTGTACATTACTTTCGTTTTTTGCAGACTAATTTTAAGACCCACCTTTCTGCTCTCCTTGTCTAACTCCGTAATCATGAGTTGCAATTCGTCCCCCGAGTTACTCAGCAATGCAATGTCATCGGCGAAGCGCAGGTTACTAAGGTATTCTCCATTGACTCTTATCCCTAACTGTTCCCATTCTAGGCTTCTGAAAACCTCCTGTAAGCACGCGGTAAATAGCATTGGGGAAATTGTGTCCCCCTGCCTTACACCCTTCTTAATTGGTATTCTGTTGCTTTCTTTATGAAGCACTATGGTAGCAGTTGATCCCCTGTAGATTTCTTCCAGAATGTTTATATATACTTCATCTACGCCCTGATTCCGCAGTGTTTGCATGACGGATGATATTTCTACTGAATCAAACGCCTTCTCGTAATCTATGAAGGCTATGTATAGTGGTTGGTTATACTCTGAGCATTTCTCTATTACCTGATTTATAGTATGAATGTGGTCAATTGTTGAGTAGCCTGTTCGAAATCCTGCTTGTTCCTTTGGTTGATTGAATTCTAATGTTTTCTTTACTCTGTTAGCAATTACCTTTGTAAATAGCTTGTATACTACAGAGAGCAAGCTGATCGGCCTGTAATTCTTCAAGTCCTTGTCATCTCCTTTCTTATGTATTAAGATGATGTTAGCGTTCTTCCAAGACTCTGGTACTTTTCGCGTCAGGAGACACCTCGTAAATAGAGTGGCTAGTTTTTCTAACACAATCTGTCCTCCATCTTTCAGCAGATCTGATGTTACCCGATCCTCACCAGCAGCTTTGCCTCTGTGCATGCTCTCCAAAGCTTTTCTGACTTCTTCTATCATTACCGGTGGGGTGTCGTCTGGGTTACTGCTAGTTCTTATAGTATTAAGGTCGTGGTTGTCTCGGCTACTGTACAGATCTCTGTAAAACTCCTCCGCTATTTTAACTATCCTATCCATATTGGTAGTTATTTTGCCTTCTTTGTCCCTTAGTGCATACATCCGACTTTTGCCTATCCCAAGTTTCCTCTTCAATGCTTTGACACTTCCTCCATTTTTCAGAGCGTGTTCAATTCTCTCCATGTTATACCTTCTTACATCGCATACCTTACGTCTATTAATCAACTTCGAAAGCTCTGCCAGTTCTATTTTGTCTGTTGTACTTGACACTTTCATGATTTGACGCTTCTTAATTAGGTTCTTCGTTTCCTGCGAAAGCTTGCCAGTGTCCTGTCTAACTACCTTGCCTCCAACTTCCACTGCACACTTCGTAATGATACTCGTCAGATTATCATTCATTGTATCTATGCTAAGGTTGGTTTCCTCACTAAGAGCCGAGTACCTGTTCTGCAGCGACACTCTGAATTCCTGTACTTTCCCTCTCAGTGCTAGCTGATTGATTGGCTTCTTGCGTATCAGTTTCTGTCGTTCCTTCTTCAAGTCTAGGCGAATTCGAGACCGTACCATTCTATGGTCACTGCATCGTACCTTGCCAACCACTTCCACATCCTGCACGATTCCAGGGTGTGCACTCATTATAAAGTCTATTTCGTTCTTATTTTCGCCATTAGGGCTCCTCCATGTCCACTTGCGGTTTTCTCGTTTTCGGTAGAAGGTATTCAAAATCCGTAAATTATTGCGTTCTGCGAATTCTACTAGTAGCTCTCCTCTGGCGTTTCTAGTGCCGATGCCATAATCTCCTACTGCCTGGTCTCCAGCCTGCTTCTTCCCTACCTTTGCATTAAAGTCGCCCATCACTATAGTATACTGTGTTTTTACCTAGTAGAGGTATAGTGGATATATTACAATCATAGAAAATGTTTGATTTGAAGTAGCTACGCAGACAAAAACTCATGCAATGTCTTCGTCAAACGTTTACAAATTTCCTTCCCGGTTTCGCAAGGAAACGGGTATATTCTGTGTCAGGTTCGGGCGTGCAAACCATGAATGAATGCATAAAGAAAAGCTATTGTGGGATCGTGGGTCCCACAATGAATCTGTTGCCTTAGCCTCCTAACTTTAAATCGCCTGTCCAGTATTAGCGAAAAATTGCAAATGTTTTGGAGATCCTGTGCTCCTTAATCTTCTGCCACCTGCAGTTCATGTACGTCTTTGTTGATTCTTTCAGTGGAAATGCCGTTGGTACAGGGAGTTATACCCTCTCACGTGTGGCAACTTAAGTGCAATTCGAGCGAGTGCACTTCCCTGAAAATGTAATTCACGTGTTGTCACACGCGAAAGTTTAGTGTCACTCGCTGCATAGTACACTTGCCGCCAAGTGTGTTCGCCAACCCCACCTCGCTGCGACGATGTGTGTAGCCTCGGTACCAGTGGCTTGTGCAGAAATACGGTGTTGCCTAGAGCGGTGCTCATCCTATATTTTAACCATTGCTTTTGTTATAAGGAATACGGCTGTGTATTAAAACAAGATATAATGCAATAAAATACCTTGCTACTCTCACCATTGACCAGTTTGCGGCCACGTCCGCTAATGGGATGCGGGAGCATTTGCTGCGCAAAAACTGCGTCCGTCGCATTGTTTACTTCCAGGCACACTTGCACATGTGTAGGTGTGTCGTTCTCTAGTCATTTGCAATGGCGTGTGCCACTGGGGCTACTTACACGAAGACGAAGTGGTCGGACAATGATACTCAGGCGCAAAATTAACAAATATGCGTAGCGCTACAAATCCGCCAATTGCCACTGCCATCATTCCAAAGTACACTTCGCTTTCTCGTGTAGCAGCGAACCGCCAAAATGACACTTCTTGAGCGTAAGTACACTCGCTCAAAGTGCACTTAGGTTGCCACGTGTGACAGGGACCTAATATTGACTTTCATCCCTCTAGGACATTCTGAGACGCGTGTGGTACTCTGTTACATGGCATGGTACATAGAGTTAAAATACGCGCGTGAGGTCGTCAAACATCGCGGAGCGTCTGTCTTTGGTGACTGACCTATTTTATTCGCGTGTGATATCGAAAGTCCTCGACGTGCCATGAACGTCTCTGGCCAAGACCGTTTACGAGCACGGTCTCTCGTTGGCGTACGTCCAATGGGTCTCGTTGTACCGAGTGGCTGAAATTGACAGCACCGTTCTTGATGCCCTAGTTGACCGGGAGCTGGCCATAAAGTCATCCATTGTTCTCTTTAGTGCCGCTTTGGGTCATTTGCTTATCGGCCATAATAGCTTACTCTCACGGCAGCAGGCAGCGTGCCCTATGAATATGCGGCTTGGATTTAATGGCCCGTACGTGTAGTGAGTAAACTAACTGTGGTTCTACCGAAGGTTTACATGGCGTCAATGACCAGATTGTCTACAAAGAAAAAAAAGGGTTACAGGTCCGTATTCGTACTCACTTGGCAATAGCAATAGAATAGTATTGCAAGATCATTTATCACTTGATGACTATGCTGTATGGATACGTTTACGTGATGAATCGCGTCTAGCGCTCATCTGCGAGTAAGCATGCATCGACGTAATCCACTGTTGTTGTCTAGGAGTCTACACAGCATTCCCCGGGGCAAATACAACGAAACTCTCTGTGGGCTGACAATATTTGTTCTTATGCGATCACGTGCTGCTACCTATGCCCACTATAGGAAACTGAAGCTCAAGTTTACGGAGCGACGACAACGCCGCGGCTGGCCCTGGCGGCGAGCTCCGTAAAACTTGAGGGTAGGCGCGGTGGAGGGCGCAGGCGAGTCCATGTGTTTCGCCGAGACGGGAGCGCGTGCGACACGCGCGGGACGCGTTCTGCAGTCGCTGCGGGGAACTTCGGCACTGTGCCCTCAGCTTGGCGCGCTAAAACGAGACGCTTGCTGTGCGAAGTTGCCTTTCCGCGATAGAAGAAGTGGCCCCACGGAAGCGTCGGCGAGGTCCGAAGTATTGTGTTGTGGGCTGCCACAACAGTGCAGACAACACCAAGGGACGCTCTCCACGCGTAAAGCTGCATCAGTTTTCAGCAAGTCACAGCCGGCGAACACAGCCGCGTTCGCGAAAGATGGAGCAAGCATGACACGAGAGCCGAAAAAAAAAAAGAACGAGGTGAGCACTTGAACTTGACTCGCTTGGGTAAAGCTCAGCTTGCTGCTTCGTGGCGAAGTCAGCGGGTCATGCTCCCGCGGGCACGAAAGGTGACTCTAAAATGTTTTGGACATTTTAATGCCGTGACCATATAACTTCAAGTTTTTATTTCTTTTTAGCTTGCCGCAAACGTTTTCACACGACAGTTCATGGCTTCTGCTGTTAGATACCACATCAAAACAACAATTATATGTTTTTCATATAGCGCGCCACATCGATAGAGTACGCGGCTTTATGTCGGCAGAATGAGACTTAATTTCCTCGAGGCATACGTCGTACACGGTATTGTCACGGACCTAACAAATGCATCTCGCAGTGACGCGGGCGTCCTCGTCTTCCTTCGTCTGCTCCACGTCATAAACTTGGCTCAGGAGGTTTACTTTTTTTGTTAGATTCTCTTCTCGGAAGTGCTTGTCCAGCTCAGAGATCTCTATGAAGCCGCACTGCAGGCGGTACATTGTGATGTGACTCAAACGCACCGCGTGCTCTCTGCACGAGCATTTAAGCGAGCAGCAGCGCATTGGCGGGAAGGGAAAATGCGCGATATGCATTCCCGATTTCTACTTTTCTACCGAAATGGCGCTGCCTGTCCAGACTTCCAGCGCCACCATGCGTTGCTTGGTGGCGCTGGAATGACAACGAATGCACGTTCTTTGACGTTGCTCGCTTTATTGCGAAGTAAGATAGTTCTGCGTCTTGTCACATTTCTTCCTCAATATCGCCAGGTGCCTTTCCGCAACAACTGCTGCGGATACCGGAACGACTGTCCCACCTTCTAGACTTGATGGCTGCCGCGGCATCGCAAGCGCCAAACGGCACTTTTCCTGAGCAGCTCGGCGGGAGGAAGAGCGCGCTATATAGTGCGAGTGCAGTCGCTGGTGGCGGTCGGAAATCGGAACTTATGGATATGCAGAGCCCGCAAAACAAGCGCAGTCGCGAAGGAAGAAACAGTCGGAGCTTCCCGCCGGGACTCCGACCATAGCGCGCACCAACAACAGGTTTATGACCGGCACCGGGAACGCACTGTCCCCTGACGTATGTGTGCGCGCGCAATTGGATGCGCCGATCTCTCGCGGCCCGCCTTGACCATAACTCAGCGCCTCCACACCGCCGGTGGACTCTCTCCGCTTCAGACGTGAAAATAGGAAGCGGGTGCGCGACGCGTGCTTTTACGGCCCCCGAGGGTGCACTGGCCGGCTTGCGGTGGTTGGCCGCCCTTATTTCACCAGGCTCGGCCGTGGGCGACACACAACGCACTGGAGTCGCCTCCCGTACGGCGCCCTGGGCGGTCGTTGCTCGGATGATCGTGACGATTAGGCCCTCCCGCAGCCGCGTAGGCCCCGCTTCCGTTGTCCAGACAGACGCGTCAAAGAAGGAAGAAATCTGTCACCTCTCGCGAACACATTCCTTCTACCTCAACTATGCAGCGTTTCGAAAACCGAGCTCTTACTTCCGGCGCAGTCGATCAAACTTTGGCTATTCACTCGCGGATCCTTATCTGCAGCGATTGTGAAACGCACATATATTGAAGCATAGAGCGATATACAGTGGGAGCATGCTGAGAACTGCCGCAGAGAGGGGCACCGCCTCTGCCAACGTACGGAAGTACTCGTTGTTCAAATAAACTCAGTCATATGGCACAGTCTCTATTTTCGCACCGACCTATGCGGCCTCCTCCCGCCTTCGTCTCTTCGAGTGAGGGCCGTGCACTTGAGCCTGTTGGGAGCAAAAGCTTCGCCTCCCCGGGTCTTTCGCGCGGCTCATCACAAAAGCAGATTCAAGTAGTGCGGCCACTTCAGCACTCCGGTGCCCTCATTGTGCTTGCCCGGCGCTACATTGCATGCAAAGCGGGCACGTTGTTTCTTCCCTGTCGGCGAGTTTCTTCGCTTTGCGCGATTATTTTTCGTCAGCATTGGAAACCCGAGCTCCATAAACGTGAACATGTGACTGGTGTCGCCCTGAACTGTCTGGCCTCGATAAAAGAAGAAAATGTTTGACATCATTCGTACAAACCACTATGCAGCTGGGTTAATGTCTTGAATTATTTTGTTCTTTCATATCTTATTATTAGGGCGCCTATCTTTCCTTATGCTGTTTTCTGCATTGCGTATGTTCTCGCGAAGTATTAGCACGTGCGAGCTGTTTTATAAACACGGGCCAGGATATCACTTCTCAGTTCCAGATGCACTCCTGTGGGCAGTTGGCGCAATTCATTTGCTTCACGCTGAAAAAATAAAAGCCCAGTGCCTGGTCGCTTACAGACTACACACCAAAGTCACATTGCAGACGCGAGTATAAAACAGACAGCTTCTGCATGGTAGTGTTTCCTTCAGCTCGCGGCTCAATCTCTTACTCTTACCAAGAGTGATGATAGGCGGCGTTTATGATATCGCAAGAGATTTTTTGTACATTGCGACCACTTACTGCGCATGGCTGACCGAACAGCATGGTTTCTGGCACCCATACATGTGAGCAGAGCTCTAACTTTGGCTCAGGCCATGGTGACATTAGGATTCTCCAGATTTCTGAAGCAACGCTCGCTGCCCCACGTGCTTCTGACCTGGCCGCATTTAAGGGCCCCCAAACAACCGCAGAAAATACGAACTATGGTGTTATTCTCATCTGGAGTTTTCCGTCTTTGCAGCGCGTTTCGTGACGGTTACGCGGCGATTCATCTGAGCTCGCAAGTTCCCGATTGGTTCTCAGAGGATGGATTTCAGCTGTCATTTGTCTGCTAACATTGTTTACCATGCAATCGGTCGCCCGGTTCTCTTCATCTGATCGCTTGATGCTCGCGAGAGGTCTACTAATTTCAGCTCGCGTATTGACGTTCCTACTGCGCGAACGGAGATAACCATATATACGCTATGTCCAGACAGGCGCAACTGCCAGTACGGAAATTGCCTTCGAAGTTTACAAAACAGATTCGGGGCGGGTAGGTAGCGCCTGCAGGAAGAAAAACGAGCGCAAGAAAGAAACAAATATCTCGCCTTCGAGCCCAGCGTAGTCTCGTGGGCCGTTCAAAATCTTACATGTTCAACCATTTGCCGTGCTTTCAGGTAGGTGGGGCGTCGTGCTGCGATAACAAAATCCTCAGGTGTCTCTAGGGAAAACAAGAACACGAAAGCGATGCAAGCATTGATTCTCGGTGTCCTCGGAATATTGTAGCCAAACTTCGGGGTTATTTAAGCTAGACACATCTGATGACCATCCAGACGAAGAAGTGTGGGAGCAATTCCGCACAGGCAAGCGATGACAAGTCGACCCAATGATTTCGGGGAGCACTGGTTGGGGGTTTATTTATCTAATAGAACTTAAATTTACACATTGTACTATGTCACAAATACAAAACATGGAAAATGGTGGCATACCCCTCGGCTTGCATGACTGGTCTCCGGTGGTGAGATGCGCTGTTGACCCCGCGTCCGCTCACCCCAAAAAGGGCCCGAGTCGCTGCTTGAATAGGGTTTTCCAGCATCCACGGGTGCGCGGACCAATCAGGCAAGCCGAGGATCATCATCATCATCAGCCTGACTACCTCCACTGCAAGACAAAGGCCTCTCCCATGTTCCGCCAGTTACCCGGTCTTGTGCTTGCTGCTGCCAATTTATACCCGCAAACTTCTTAATCTCATCTGCCCTCCTAACCTTCTGTCTCCCCCTAACCCGCTTGCATTCTCTGGGAATCCAGTTAGTTACCCTTAATGATCAGTGGTTATCCTGTCTACGCGCTACATGCCCGGCCTATGTCCGTTTCCTCTTCTTGATTTCAACTATGATATCCTTAAGCCCCGTTTGTTCCCTAATCCACTCTGCTCTCTTCTTGTCTCTTGAAGTTACAAGCCGAGGAGAACCAATCCCAACACGAGTTTTCATGGTCGCGTGAAGCCTGCCTCGCAACAAAACTGTAGCAGCTTTTTGAAACGGGCACATTCTCTAAAACGGCCTTGACGCGCAAAGAAGGGCTCAAACGTCGCTCCCCGATGACCCCGGAGGACGCAAGCGGCGGCTCGCTCATTTGGGGTGGTGGTGGTGGTAGTGGTTAGAAGAGAAGAAAGGGACCTAATTTCTGCAGCCCGGTCGGGAACATGGCGCAGTGCCTGGTTTGGCGCGTGGGGCGCCCAGTGACCGACCGAATGTAGCTTTTTCTCCTCAGACACTCATTCTTCCTCGAGGCTCCCTCCTCGAGAAAAGTCGTTAAATAGTGCCTCTAACTAGAGCAAAAGTCGTTAAATAGCGCCTCTAACAAGAGCATCCGGCAAAGAAAGAAATCCAGCTCCAGCTGAAAAAGAAAAAAAAAAGCTTTCCGTGAGACATTGCCTTCGCGACAATATAATCCCATTAGCTGAGGAGTCTCACGAGTTACCTGGCCGCCGCCCGTGGACTGTGAGCTCTGCCACGGCCAGCTGCGCTGTTGTAAGGCGCGCGAACACACGGCTTCCAACTCCCCCCCTCCCCTCCCGAAAGGCGTTGGTCTAGCTTCCCCGCAGGGGCTGGCTGTGCTACGGCCAGTAGGCGCCCATCGCCACGCGTGTACCGAATGCGGTGCGCTTCCCCGGCGAAAATCTGTTCTGCGGCCGAGCGCAGCACAATAGATGACTGAACCTGGGGGAGCGAGGCGCTGAGGTAATGCAGCGCGACAACCGCACCGTTTCCCGCCCCGCTGGTCCGACACGCGACGGGTCCCTGTGGGCTCGCCCGACCGCAGCTTCGATTGTGCGTCGGTGCCGAGTTTGCGAACCGGGCGATGCGCGTGCCTACGTGGCCGACGCACGTGCCACGTCGCCATATCTGGCGTCGTCCGGTATTTTGTGCCTCACGCTGACGCTGTACCAACTACAGTCGCAGGCTTATGCTGAAATAAAAAAAATAAACGTCAAAGCAGATGGAACGACGCGAAAAAGTGTTCTACTCGGTAGACAACTAAGTTCTGCGTATTTTGTGGGCGGGCACGCAATAAGCTGTCGTCCAAAAAGCGCGCTAACCATCGATGTGCGGCATATGAATGCGCGCGGCAGTGTGCTTTTTTTTTGTGAAGCCACAAAGTTGCCTGCACCGCCTTTGTGTACTTTGTGCATAAACCTTCACAATGAGCAGTGTGAAAAGAGTGAACTTGGAACGATTCTGGCACTGAAAAAAGTCCTTGTCATCGTTGGGGGCTGCAGAGTATACTTCTGCTTGAACTTGATCGAGATACCAAAAGAAGAAGAGGTCATTGGCCTGGGAGGCTGGAAAGCTGGAGCACCGCTTAAGTGCTACGAGAGAACTAGCCTCTTCCCTCCACATAACTGCTTACGTGCCAACAAAGTGCGGACGAAGGCTCGCTGTGTATAGGTTCCAAGCGTGAGAGGGGAAGTGTGTAAGGATGAATATTAAGGAGGCCACGAGGACCAACAGTACGGAAAGAAAGAACGGGGAAGGCTCGAAAAGTGGCCATCCGGTTTATTGTTATTATACGCTCATTCCCGGACACTGCCGCGCGGGCATTTGTGGAACGACGGCGCGAGGCAACACAATCATCATTTGGATCCAAAAACAACAGCGCCGTCGTCGTTGTGCACAACCAAGGGGGAAGTGGGCAGTTGCGCAGAGTCATAGCCGCCAGGGGTTAATTCCATATTCAAGGCGCCTTCTTGAGCCAGCGCTAACCATGATGGGGGCCCGCAGCGCGGCGAGAGCATTTACAAAACGCGTAATAGAACGCTGCCTTCTGCACCCCTTCGCCTCGGGATCAAGGCTCCGCTTCGGCGTTGTACGGCGCGTGCCTCCGTGCGGCCGTCGAAAGACTTCCCGTCGAAAGCGCGCGCCGAGGCGCTGTCCGGAGGCGCATCGCTGCGCCAGCGAGCACGGACGCGCGCGCCGCGAGTTTGCCTGTTTACACGGCGGTCTCCTGCTGCGACGGCCCCGCTGCCTATCGGGCGCTGTTTACACGGACCCCAAATGAGGGGTTAATTGCCGGGGTTATGCGCCGGCCGCGTGATTTACGGGGCACACTTCCCCCCTTCCTTTTCTGGCCCGTGACAAGCGGCTGCCTGTTTACACCAACGCCGCGTGTGGACCGACGCGTTCTCCGCGCGGGGCGGACGTCTTTCCGTTTACAGTATACGCGCGAGGAGCGATATAGTCGCTGCTCCGACGAGAAAAAGTCGCGTCCGATGATCCTCCTCGTCCGATGATAAACAAAGACGGCACCCGGCTGCTGCTGCCGCCTTCGAGGACCATGTAATAAGGAAGTCCAATCCTCGTGCGCGCTTTCTGGAATGAAAGTCCGGGCGCTGGAAATTACGTGCCTCTTCTTGTATACAGCGATCAAATTTGATAGATGCCCCGCCCTGTCTGACAGGTCCCGCGAAGTGCGTGTTTCGTATAGCCTTTGTTTTTATCTTTGTATGCTGCATGTTTCGTGTCGTCGCTTTGAAGGCAAGAATGATTGCATCAGGTTGTGCAAAGAAGATTTATTCCGCTTTTTGTGTAGATGAGTTGAAGTGTATCTGGTAGGCTGGAAAGGGGACAGAAACTATTTTGAGCGGCTCTGTATATCGACTGGGATGAAATGACAGTGCGTTCATAAGTATGAAAAAGACACACAATGGGAAATACATGAGAAATGAATCTTTCTGAAACGCGGACTATACGCAGCTGAATACCTGGAGCTGCAGCGGAGCGCAGTGTTACATTTTAAACTGGTAGCTTTGATAGATACACCAGAAAATGGATACGTTCGGTGACATGGGCTGGAAAGTTGTTCGGTCGTCTGAGCTTGCCAATTTTCTGGAAACAAACAAATAGAGCTCATGGTCCCACTTTGCTGATGTCGCACGTGCGAATCCGCATATTGCTAAGTTTTCCACAGCGTAAAGAAAATCTCATGCACCAGGGACCGATGGCTCACTTGCGCGCACACCAACTTTGGACTATACGGACCGTACGAAACAGGCTTCGCTCGACATAATGCTGCGGTAAAGGGAAGTGGTTCGACGCGATGTATGTACATTCCTATATGCAAGGTATATTGCGCAATGAAGATAGATAGATAGATAGATAGATAGATAGATATATAGATAGATAGATAGATAAGAAAGTTCCTATGGAGATAAGTTATTTAACTCAAAAGAATGGTGGTAACATATTAATTCTGGATTTAATGCGATCAAAACCACGATATAGTGATGGCGCACGCTTGCTAGTGAACTTTAACTGTCAGCCATTATTTAACATAAAGTACGCCAGCGCTTTGGAATTTCGCCCTAACCGTAATGAGATCGCCCTGTCGGGAATCGAACTCGCGGCCTCAGTTTAGCAATGCACACCCATTGCCGTTGAGAGGCGGGTGAAATAAAGTTGCAAGTCGAATTTGCAGAAGCCAGAACACTCACGCTTCTGAGCGGAGATGCATCGTGGATCAGGCCATTACAACGGAATCAACAGTCCACTGAGTGCCTGTGCAGCCGTATATCCGGTGCACAGAGGCCACCGGAAGCACACTTGGAGAATATTGCGCCGCTCCTGACTCCAGTGAGAGCGCCACCGTTTCTCTCTTTCAATACTTGTGCAAGTGCGGACGAAGGGACGCGAGCGCCCAGCACCAGAAATAATGCTTCACAAATGAGCAAGCAAGGTATAGTTATACGCGCGACCACACTTGACAAAAGCTTCCTCCGGTCGCCTCCATTGGCTCCTGCTGCTGCCCTTGATTCATCCCTGAGTTCAATGCCTGAGCCATGGACAAATGAGTCCACCGTCTGAGGACACTTTGGTGCTTGTTTGCCCGAAAGAAAACCCATGTCTGCGCAGCATCCTGTCATTCGGCCCTATCGGTGCACCATTCCCCGACGGCGGACTGGGTGCTTGTGCGATCGAGGCCCCCGATGCACCGTATCGGATGGCAACCTGAGCCGTGCGCGAGTCGTGGCGTGCGAATGCTCGCTGTGCGCCGGGAGATTCTCACGCAATGCGACGTCATCTGAGCTCTTTTCCCACAGGAAAATATTACCTCCATCTACGCACGCACCTTTCTGCGCTCCTGTCGCCACCTTGGACCGTTGTCAGCGGTCGCCGCTAGCTGCACAGCCCATGCGCATGCATACAGGGCGGTGGTGTTCAGTGCATTGTACACTAACGTCACGTGTTGGACGTATGATGACTCCGCCCACGAAGGAGATGACTGCCCGCGCTTGAGCATGGGCAGTTTCGGCCCTGTTGTATGCGTCTACCCCTCCAGCTCAAATTACGAAACTATTTGTGGTGTTCAGTATACAATCCCGGGAAAATTATTGCGAGCTTATGACACAGCATTCGTTTGTTTGGAGTAGTTATCAACGGGTGCAGCGAGCAGAAGTGTAGCCAGAAAAGTTTTCTGAACGGGGGATGAGGAGGTGGGATCAACAACCTTATGTACTTGCGTCCGTTGATTGATTTGTGGGGTTTAACGTCCCAAAACCACCATATGATTATGAGAGACGCCGTAGTGGAGGACTCCGGAAATTTTGACCACCTGGGGTTCTTTAACGTGCACCCAAATCTGAACTTGCCTCCGTGCGTATGTATGTATGTATGTATGTATGTATGTATGTATGTATGTATGTATGTATGTATGTATGTATGTATGTATGTATGTATGTATGTATGTATGTATGCGTGTGTGTGTGTGTGTGTGTGTGTGTGTGTGTGTGTGTGTGTGTGTGTGTGTGTGTGTGTGTGTGTGTGTGTGTGTGTGTGTGTGTGTGGAATCGAACGAAATCGGGGTGAGGGGCGTTTGCGAAGGTGGTGATGAACCCAGCCCTCTCCCCGGAATAATGTAGCTCGCCCCTAACTACACCGCGACAGCAAGCAAATACGCTGCGTGTTTCATGGTTCATTGTTTAGCTCCAAAGTGAAGTTACCACGACGAAAGTAAGCCGATGAAAGTTTGACAAACCGCATTCCGACGCTCGCCTAGGTACGGCTGCGAGGAGTGTGTGTGGTGTTTTTTTCATCTACTGTGTCATGTGTCTTTCATCGTGACCAGGAGAAGGGAGATCGCAGCAGGCATCGGAGGCACTGCGTTGGTCCGAAAACAATATACCGCAATTCTATGAAGGCGAAGTACAAGAGAGGTCGCGTACTTCGATTTAGGGTCGCGCCAAAAAAGAAACTCCTGGTGGCTGTTTAGCGGATGGTCTGCGGTTGCCGCTCTAGCAGACTAGCACCTTAGAAGACGACGTGCCGCGTTGTATAAAAGTCGAAGGGTGATCTTTCTCTCCATCAGACATGTTATGCAGCACTCTCCTCAGCAAAGCAAAATTTTATTTATGCAGAGAAATGTGCTTTTCTGAAACTTGTTTTCGAGCGGATGTGTTTAGTCGCACACGGCTGTCCCGCTCCGCTCGTCTGGGCAGGAGGTTCCCTGAAAGTTGTACCCGATTACTTACTGTACACCGAAAAGTGCTCGCTTCGCTAAAGTTTTCAGCTAGGGCCAAGTAAAGGTAAGTTGTGTAATTGAGCTTTGGTGGCATCCTCATGTAATTACTGTGTTCCGTTCACCTCGCGTTTAATTGCAATGGGTTCGACAGTTTTAGAAATTGCCTAATATATTAATTGTTGGTGTTTTACTTCCCAAAACCACGATATGAGGGACGCTGTCGTGGAAGGCTCCGGAAATTCCGACCGTATGATGTTCTTTAACGTGTGCTTAAGTCTAAGTACACGGACCACTGATATTTCGCCTCAATTGAAATGCGGTCGCTGCGGCGGGGATTCCATCTTGCTACTTTCAGGTCAGGGCAGTCGAGCACTTAACAACCAGAGTAGTGCGGTGGGTTAGAAATTGCTTAGCTTTGTTATAACAGCGTTAGTTGCGGCTCTTTAAGTGGTTCTGCAGTTTCTCATATCATAATCAGTGTTCAAGGTAGCGAGATTTCACGGCGTACTGTCAACTGCTTGGCGTTCAGTGCGGGACGCCGGAGTGAGGTGTCCACTATAGGCGGAGAGCAGCGTGTATAGAGACCGTGTTTGGGGAGCGTGTTTGAAAGATGGCTTAGTTAAGATGCCGCTGGCGTTAGCGGGACGAAAGCCCCCTTGCTTGCGACCTCGGTGCAGTTGTGTCTCGCAAAGCATTACGCCCGCTGCAGCAAGCTTCGTGTTAACTGTTTTTGGCCCCCGCTGGAGTTGAGGTCGTGCTTCTTCCTTACCAACAACACTATAGATGGCACAGCTGCCCTGACAGCACTTTTTATAAAGCAATGTGTGCAGTCATATAACCATTCTGTTACTACATGCAGATTACGAACAAGATATGGCAGGAAAATAAAAAGGGTGAAATTAATAATAATTGTCAGACACGTGCAATGTAAAGAATGCGCTCCCCCTACCCCCAAACTACCTTCCAATGAGTTTTCGCCTTCTATAGGTGCCTTATGCATTAATCTCTCAAGATTAAGATATATAATGGTGCAAATTACTGTTGCGTGTATGAAAATTTAAGAATAACAAGTTTTGCAACTCATTTATGATGCGCCAGTACTGATTTTTGAAGAGCTCGTTTAAGAAAGAAGTACTCATGAAGGCTATTCTCTCACATTGTGGACAAAACGCGTGATTTTCGGGCGAATCTGTGGCACCTGTTTCACTCTTGTGAGAAGCTATAACTAAGGCTTAAGGTCACGCCCATATAATCTTTCTTTGTGATATTTGTAAAAACTGACCGCGAATGGCTTTATGTCGCATTTTATCCTCATTAGAGTGTTCTGCCAGTGCCGGTTTACCGTACGACATATGCGGAAATACCGTACAGTCGTGATCGGTATGCCCATTTTTAAAGCTCTGAATTCATAGCCGCGTGGGTTGTTCATTGCGTCCGGTAACGAGAGGAAGTGATCGACGTGGCTATAGAGGTCTTGCGGACTAAAGGTTGCATGGCCGTAGAAAAAGCTGTGATACAGTAAACTGGTGCTGCTAAAACACACTATTCGTGGTGTTTTCTTTTTAACGCGAGGAAGGCTTCGCGCTTGAGGGTCCTGTAGATTATTGTGCGTGCGGTTTTGCTCGTCATCACCGCTCATTACCGCTCGCGAAAGCATACGGCGAATACCATACATTTTTTGAAGCTAAGCTTGTATTATTCACACCGAGATATCGTGGTGTTACTCTGCTTCCTGCTGTTGTCCCCCGATATGTTCGCCATCTCTCGCTTAGTCTCCTTATTCGCGAGGTTTGTTTGTTTTGTTTGGGTCATTTGATCCGCTGCTAACATCCCTTTATCTGAGATATTCTAGCGACTTCATGGCGTCCTTGCGAGCGTTGTCAAATTTCATTCTGAACGCATTTCGTGTGGTTGATGGCAGAGTTCGTGTAAGCACTGTTGTTTCAGGTTGTCCGTATATTTTTTGCTACGGGTGCAACTTCAGTAGAAGTTGCGCACGCTGCCTCGACTATAGATATACGCCATACATGCATGTGTAAAATCGTCGAGTAATGTATCGCAGCGTGATTCGTAACGGCCCCCGTGGCCCTGGTGTCGCTTTGCTGCATGCACGCTGGCTCCGCCGCCTGAGAAAAGAGGTCGGGGGAGGAAGGAATATGTTTCAGACCCGGCGATAAACACTCGGCGCAGCGCACAAAGCTGTCGCCCAGCGCGCGGGCTCCGCGGCCCCTTCAACCTCTTGAGAGGCGCGCATTCGAAGGCCGGCGACCTTGAGCAGACCCGTGCCTGTCTGTGATGGGAACGGCCAGTCTGCTTGGCTTCGGAGACGACCAGAGAGCCGTTCTCGCTTGTGTCCTTTTCGCGCTGTCTCCGTTGCGCAAACAGCCGCAGCCAACCGAGCCGCCGAAGAAAGCGGGACCCCTTCAGACGTTTGGTTCCGGCGCGAGCGGCTTTGGAGATTAGCGGCAACTCTGAGCGCCATTATGGATGGCCTGGCTCTGAGAATGTGTCAGGCGCAGAGCCGCAATCGACGCTGGCTGCCACCCGCGCGCGCGGTGATGTTGCCCATTTCTGCCGACGCGGCCCCGCGGCCTCTTTGTGGATGTTACAAGCGCTCCCGTCCTCCGGTGTTCGAACACACCGAGGTTTCGGGCCCCGTCCCGTCTGCCATAATGGTGGCGTGCACAGCATATACGTATATATAGGGTGCCGCCGCTTTGTTGGCTTGTATGCATCGGCTCGCGCTTTTTGTCATGTTCAAAGGGAAACCCCACATAGTTGCACTTTCTGTGGAGCTTTAGACAAATGATTATAGTGATTGGGAAAGCATAAGTTTAATTCATAGGGCGAAATTAACTCTGCGGCATTATTAACATAGTTTTTAAGTGTGGACCCACATACGAGACAAGTGAAATATTGCACTAGTAAATCCTCAGAAAAATGGCATGTCATTTTATTGTCTCATTATTCAAGCTGCACAATCATTCTGCTCGCGCACGCCGTATAAATGTCAACGATGTATTCTAAGTGCGACTGTAGCGATTCTTACTGATTGATTACGCTTTCCTTGGAGTGACAAACATATGGTTATAATCACAGAGATCGATTTGAAGGCAAAATCGAAGACAAAAAAGAAAGAGGCACGTAATCGACTCCGGCCGTCGGCGTCATGATTAGGTTTTAAATGGGCCGCGAGGCAGCGCTCCGAGGCGCGACTTTTCGGACCCCCTGCGATAGGATCGGAATGAGTGCATCCGGCGCTGAGACGGTCCCTTCTTGCCCCCTCCCCAGTCCTCGGGCCGCGTTCTTTTACGGCACTCGGCGGCAGCGAGTAAAACAAGAAACTGGCCCGACGCGCTAGCAACCCGACGAGCACTCCGTCATAGAGCAGAGCCGCGGTGACATTGACCGTCGCCGAGCGCCACCCCGTGCATCCCCTCCTCGCATCTCCGATCGGCCCCGCGATGGGGACAAACACGAGAATCCACTTAAGGGGGGCCGCTGCAAGGAACCAGCGTGCGCCCGCGTATCTTTACGAGGTGGCTACTGATACTTATGAAAAAGGGGGCAGGAAAGTGCACCGTCGCACACCACGCCGTGTTTTGGGGGACTCTCGCGTCGATGTGGCATTTTTGGTGCCGCGCGCTAATGGACGCCTCGCAGAAATGGATCCGCCATTCGGACGCTGCACTCATTGCCACCGAGTGATCAGCATTTCTGTCTCGCAAATCGGCCGGCGTCACATGCTCTTAGCCGCCTGATCCGTCTTGCTTTTATGAGCGCGCGCGTCACTCCTTTTTCGTTTGATTTCGAGGCCGATGTGGGGTCATGGCGTCCAACGCTGAAGCTGATTCTGGACCATAGCTGATTTCCCCAACTATCGGTCTAAGCTCAAAGTTGGGGAAGCCAGCGTAAGAGTCTGTGCAAAAGGCGCGTGGAATGAGGTTCGTGGGAATCGTTCCCCAGCTAAGCGAAAGTGGAATGTTACACGCCAAAATGCATAACAGAACAGAGTGGTAGTTCAAATCAAAACCGAATGTGTGCGCAGCTTGAGTGAACTTTCCGAAAACACGGGCGCTGTAGCTCTTTCCAATAATACGCCACCACCTACGTGGCTTGCGAATGCCAACAGCTCGGGACACTACGGTATAGCTCGTTGTTCATCGAAAATTCCCATGCCTACCTCGATTCATTAATATAGCGTTATGCTCTCGTTAGGTTGTGCATTTAGGCGAAGCGCGGGCGCTGCACTTATTGCATAATGTGTGACTGGCAACTGCTTGAGCCTCCTGACATGCAGTTTCGGTGTGTTCCTTCCAGCACTGCCGTGTGCCATTGGCGTACAGGATCGAACGCTCCCTGTCGAAGACGAAGGCACTCGGCAAAATGCCGACTGCCTTCGTTTTTAGTCAAAGAGTACAACGAGAGAGAGAGAGCTGTACTGAGTGTAAACAAATCTAATTTGTTTCCTCATCTAAGAGGTGGCGCGCGTATTTCTATGCCCTTTTTCCATTATTACTCCAGCACTGTGGCGTGCAGCAGACGGGGGCCGCTGTAACGACGCCCTCTTCGCTACCTTCGCATTTAACGCTCGAATGGACGCGATCCTCCGAGGCCCCGCTGAAGTGCGCATGTCTTCACCGCAGCCGGTGAAGCAACCCGCCTCGCTCCCACCTCCGTTCAGCCCCGGATAAGTTGGCGATCTTATCGCACACCGGGGGAGCCGCTGCGCCATCACCCGTTGGGGATTCCTCCGGCGATCGGCGCGATGACAGCCAGCGCGGTGATAAATGTCGTGGGAAGAGGTTCCTGCCATGCCGAGCCTCTTTCGGCCCTCTCGCCCAGACTGGCGGGTGTGAAATGCAGTCACTTTCGCGAGGCCTTCTTAAACGCCTTCCGCGTCAAGCGAGAAGCTATGCATTCGGCAGTCTGAGAGTGCATATCGATCTCGCGATGAGCCATTGACCTCGACGCACCAGCGGCCGAAAGATCACGCCATGCAACTTCGCTACCCTTTTCGGGGCTCACATCACCTCCTCACCATATTGCGAAAACTTTAAAAGGTTGTCTTGGCAGCTACTATGTTTGATGAGGCGCTCGGCAGTTTCTTTCGTCTTATGTACAATAATATTTTTACGAGGCATGGAGCATGAGCCCGCCGAGGGAGACGGAGAGATGCATGGTGTGCTGCGCGATATTTTGGTGACTACTCAGGGGCATCGTTCCTTTCATATATTGTAAATATACTCGCTTCTATCTCTCTTGCGTATTCGTAATTGCCCTTAAAGTATAAAGGTGGAGACGGATTCCATTGATTGATGCATTGACTGATTGATTGATATTAACATTCCAGAGTAGCATGAAAAGACGCAGTAGATGGCGCTTCCACATTAGTTGGGACTACGTGACGTTATTTAACGTACGCCTATAATACGGTCAGCATGCAAATGAGAGCTTTTAGCTTTTACGTGTTCTCGGGAACCAAGTCCGTTACCCCATCGCTAAGCAACAGAATGTTATAAGCCTCGAGAACGAACACTGGCGGCGTGACAGTCGCGGTGAAGTGACGTCACGGCACGGACTCGTTTGCTCCGTGGCCGAGTATCGCCTTTTTTTTTTGCGCCTGCCGAGCGCCCGCTTTTATGTAATACGGTGGTGATAATTGCTCATTGTTGCAATGCAAGCCTACTAAGGTAGAAGGCAGCTGTTTACAATGCTAGCGAAAGTTAGGTAGCTGCAGAAAGCTGCGATAATCTGATGAACAAAGGCTTTACTTCCCAACGGAAGGTTCACTGTGAAAATGGTGGTGCAATGACTGGAAGGTATTAGTTTCTTTCACCGGTTACGCCGAAAAATCGGTCCTTCAGTGCTTTACGCTAATGGTCCTAACTTTATTTACAACATGGCGTGCACTCCGGAGTTGAAACATTTGTCCCGAAGTACTACAAATAAAATTATGGTGTTTTCCATTCACTAAATACATCACTGTTTTTCTGCAGATTATTCGGGCTGCTTGACAAGATAGCGATTTCTGCTAAAAGAGACGTTAGATGAATTTACGAAAGAATCTTTCAATATATGCAAAATATTGAGCAAAATAGTACGGTCCCGTACAAAATGCTCAGGAAAATGCTGACATGTTATACTGTACCTAATTTACGTAAATATTTCTTTTAAACAGCTAGTCACCTGCAATTATGTGGCCGCATATTCTGATTTGCAGGATCTGATAGTCCGATCAAACGCCACGCCATCAGCAGTAATGTTCAATTCGCGTGGGAGCACAATTGATAGCAATTGTTTGCAAAGCAAACGCCAAAGTCTCAATGAGCGTTGTGAATGGTTTCGATGGGCCGATGGCGCTCACACCGACGTAGTTCGCGTGATAATTAAATGTTATTCGCCTCAATGCTTTTGTGTCTGATCTCCCACTTTATATCTACGTATAGGTTGATGAAACTTGGAAATAATCAATTGCAAGAAAAATTATTTCACGAGTGGGCTATTTAAACTAGTATACTTACATGTGTAACAGCTGCAGCGCCGTTGCTACGATGTGCATGAAATTGGCGCAATTACCCGACTAGTTTTAAGTGAGATGAAGCCCCGAAAATACTTCTAGGAAAGTATGGAATGTAAATACACGAAAAGTGAGAGTGTATAACTATTAAAAAAACAAATACAACAGTTGTGAGGTCTTCTCGGTCAAGCGTTCTGAAGATACGTTGCGAGCCTCGATATTGCATCGTCTTTTGCAACTGTGCGGCATGCAGCTTGGCACACAAGCAAAAAAAAAAAAAAACTGCCCGTGAAACGAGCAAGTCCCCCACCTCTGGGTGAAGAGAACGCACGCCTGGTCTAAAATAAAGTTTATTTCTCTCTCTGCCCGAGGCCAGATAGGCACATGTGCCCGATACAAATCTTGGCGAAGTGAGAACATCTTTGAAAGAAACTTCTCGCGAAGAAAGCAACTATATATTAATGTAAATATGCTGCTCTTCCGTGTAAAAAGCACGACTTGAATACGGGACACACCGTAGTATAATTTTGACCACCTCGCATGTTCGTGCTCTTCATGACGTCAGAATGCAGCTGCCGCGGCCGAGAATCGAACCAATCACCGAGTTGCAGTGCGACAACAACAAACCGGATCAAAGTGAGTCCGACGTAGTGCCCTAGCTGTTGGCGATAGTACTGAACAAACGTTTTTCGTTGTTATTGGTGCTGCTTTCGTCTTTAATCTGATACTTCACTCAAGCGAAAAGTGATGGCAAACATCAGAACAGAGTACGATGCGAGCGCATGTTATGTAGGCGCGCAATGGTGGGCGTCGAATCTGTACGGGTATGCATTAAAGGGACACTAAAGTCAAATACCAATTGACGTCAGAGTGAAACCTCAATGAATGACAACATCTAAAACGACAATATTATCAACAGCAGTGCCCTACTTACCGAGAAATTGAAGTAAATGCACAGAACACAAGCGCCGCAATCGGACATTTACAAAATGATCCCGATGACATCAGACGGATCGCCTACAATTATTCACGAGTAATCGATATAACTTCAGTAGACAAAGAACGTTCTGTGCATTAAGAGACACAATAAAATGCTGCTTGTTAGTTTCTGTTTGATTCATGGAAATAAGAACCGCCGGACGTTACTATGAGGAATGGCGCGAGTGGTTCAAAAATTTAATTTTCCCGTGGTTACACGGGACAGCTGGTGCCATCTAGGGGGCTGCAGTTGAAACTAAAGCGTCTGCAATCTCGAAGCCAATGGTGGGAAATTGATCAATGGCCGTTGCTGCTGCTGTGGCTCCGGCTGCTTTGGGTCTGCTGCTACAAGCGCAGTAAAGCCGGCCAACGTTGTGCACGGCAACAGTGACGTGAAACGGTCCGGTCGCTCCGCTTCTTGAGGCGGGTAATTTGCAGTGCGCTAACCTGATGCGAACCAGTAAAACGTTTTTTTTTTCAAAATAGGCCCTTCCTTGGCGATGTTTTTAAACCGCCATTTCAACAATCAACGTCGACTTAATAGTTGACTTTAGTGTCCCTTTAAAGTGACCAAAACAAGCAGGTTGGCAGTTAAAAGAGGGAAATTTCTTTAACGGACGGGATGTCGCAGCAACGTTAGCATCCCGATATTTAGCACGGCCCACTTTCAACGCTTTCTGAAAAAGCAAAACCTTTTTTTAGGGGCGAAGCTCCTTATAGTCTAACCTTGTCACTTGTTATGATGATTGGTATGTGGGGTTTAACGTCCCAAAACCACCTTATGATTATGAGAGACGCGGGGTTCTTTGAGCACACGGGCCTACAGCATTTCTGACTCCATCGGTAATGCAGCCGCCATAGCAGAGATTCGATCCCGTGACCTGCGGGTCAGCAGCCGAATACCTTAGCCACTAGACCATCGTGGTGGGGCTTGTCACTAGTCACGCGTAGCCGAGAGAAGAAAAGATCAGAAAGTAGGCAAAAGAAATGGATGACCATTTCTCGTCTCATTTCTTAGGTAGTGTTACTCTGCCGCTACTCTCCGAAGTGCCACTACTCTTCTATTGGCTGCCTCGCGTGCTTTGCCAACGAGTGCCTCTCTCAGTCTCCTGGATAGCCGCCGTACATGTTGATCGTTGGTGGAGCATGGACGGAGCAGAGCGGCTGGTGCGTTGAAGACGCTTGCGCTCGGCTTTCTTGGCTTGCGCCTCGTCTGTGTTACCCGCTCGCTGTCTGCGTAGTGCGCGAACGAGTAGTGCCTCTCTTACCGCTAGTTTACCCTGAATCCACTTTATAATGTGACCGCAATTCTCCTGCCGCCGAAACGCAGCGTCGTTCGCTCTGGACGCGCCCCGCGCCGCCGAATATGCCCTCTACCACGGGGCAAACGCGTAATGGATGCGCGGTCACCCGGTTCTTGCTGCGGCTTGCAAACACCACTAGGGTATCAGGTGGTCTATTCTTCGATGATTCTCGTACGCAGGAAGCAAGAAGAAGGAGTATTGCTTACTTTGCTGGCAAGTATCTGTCTTGTAATGCATGAAGAGCAGAAAAAAACCGCCGATGCCAACGGCTTTGGTGGGTTCGTCTTGCTCTGCAAGACCGCAACAAGCTCGGTCACATCAACGAGAAGCTCGGTTACCTCTTCCACGAAACAGGGACGTGAAGTAGGCACAGAGTTGGTTAAAATCCCGTTGGTTACAACGTCGAGTTGCGCGCACTGCGACACGGCCAGTGAGTAGGGCTTGGCCGCCATTTTTCAAAATGCCTGGACTAGCGCTCTTATTGGTCCGTGGCGACCGATTCAGCGGCAGACGCCCCGAAATTCGGTCCGAGAGCGATCGGCATGGAGAGGGCCCTTTCGGTAGATCTGGTCGCCGCTGAATCGGATTCGGCGCACTTTCGGTGGCCGGAATGCTAAGTGTGAACGCGCCCCGAGAGTCTCCTGGATAGTCGCCGTACGTGGCGGATCGTTGGTCGGCCATGGACGGAGCAGAGCGGCGGGCGCGTTGAAGACGCTTGCGCTCGGCTTACTTGGCTCGCGTCTCGTCGGTGTTACCCGCGCACCGTATGCATTCTCAAACGCGATCGTACGCATGGACGCATGCAGGCACAGACGGACACACGGACGAAGGTACGGACGGATGCTTCGCCCCACTCATCATCATTCACTCCGTGGATGTGCTGTGATTTTTAAATCAAGATGTAAATAAACAAAGAACGTCGTACAACGAACGCACGCAGTATTTGCATATGTACACGGCGTCCTTCAACGCAGACACGCAGTTAAGCGTTCGCGCTTGTGTAGTCATGCCAGCCTTACGCAGTGAAGAAGTTGCCGTATAGACACGCTTGTAGTGTGGATATAGTTATGTGAATACCGCACTGCTAACTTTGAGTGTTCTCCCTTTAAGGAATTCATTATTATCTATATTAATGAGTGGATTTGGGCTACTTGTTTTGCCGAGTCGCCTGTGGAATTTTCCAGTCGGTTGTAGCGTTAATTGGACTTATTTGCATTCTTGCCGCAAGTATATAGTTATTTTAGTGGCCGTTACATAATGTTCAGTGAAAGTTTGGGCTGGGCGAGTTTAAGTAGAGTCCGAAGACTTTTGTGATGACGTCAGTGAATGTGCCTGTATATTGACAGCGATAAAAGATGAGGTTAATTGAAATTTGTTGCTCGTCCGTGTCTTCTGCGTCCTTGTCTAGTTAGTGGGCAACCATTTTTAGGGGTGAAGCTCCTTATGGTGTTTGTCTGTCGCTCCTCCGTATGTATTTACGTATGTATGTATGTACGTAGCCACCGGTGGCACATACCCGCTCTAGAACGGGTATGTGCCACAGGGGTTGTGAGATTGGAAGATGGCGGTACTTGCAGTGTTCACTAGATGGACGCACGGACGGACGGACAGGCTAGCAGGTGGACGGACGGATGGATGGAAGCGTGGACGTAGAGGTGAAATGACGCACGAACAGATAAATAGATGGATGGACGGACTCATGGACGGACGCATGGATTGACGTGCACGGATGGTCGCGCGGACGGACGGACAGAAGCACGGACGGGCTGATGGACGCTTCGCCCCACTCATCATTATTCACTTCGTGGATATGCTTTAATTTTTCTTGCTAGAGAGTACTCAGTTGGGGAGAATATTGAAGCCGTTCATGTTTGCAAAATAAACTGAAAGGTAATGAGTGGCAGGGAGCTTTTACTAACGTTTCGGCCGTGGCACGCGAGGCCGTCGTAAGAGATCGTGCCCCGGCTGAAACTTCATTCAATAAAAAAATACCCTGACCAGTCGGATATACTCTTGAAGTCGTATATATATAGTACCATGCAGGGGATAGCACAGCTAGACAAACTGGTATAAGGATAAGAGGAAAGTACGTCAAAAGTGACCGGGGAAATTCGTACGCTGTATTATCGCCGTACAAATGTATGCTTTAAGATCAATATAACAATAATTCTTGGGGTTCAATTAGAACTTTAAGATCTACATGGACAATAACTTTTCCTACTGTATAGTTACATTATCAGCAAGTGTGGTGTTGCTATGATGCTAATGACTAATGATGATCACAAGGCAGCTTACGTGAAACGAATCATGCAAACGCGCGTGCCAATAGCGCATGCCGCTAAGTTAATAAATCAAGTAACATCTCAACCACTCACAAACCTTTTCCCTGCATCTGAAGTATTTCAGTCTTCGCGTCATTACTATTATATGGAATTTGCTGTAACTAGCAGTTGAATTTTGCTTAAAAGGTTTCTTCGTTTTTATTATCTATGAAAGGCGCCTGACTGCGCTCTTTCGGAGCTTTTTGGAGTCCATTGCAACTGCTTTACTGACTTTTACATACATCCAGGGTATTTCTAGGAGGAAGTGAATTCCATGGAGAGTACATATTGTATTGCAGTTCCAACCTTATGTGCTCAGATTCGGGTGCACGTTAAGGAACCCCAGGTGGTCGAAATTTCCGGAGCCCTCCACTACGGCGTCTCTCATAATCATATGGTGGTTTGGGACGTTAAACCCCACATATCGATCAATCAGTTCCAACCTTATACCCAAGAACCACCTTGAGCAAGCGCTTTCTTAAGCTGGTACTTCAGCAGTAAACGTTTTCGTGATTGTTCGTCGTTATCTAATGTGCGATATACGGGTTTGCATGTGATGCACGCAGAACACGACACAAATTGTGCTGCATTTGCCATGCTTTGCATCCCTCCCCGCCTCCTTGTCGTGAACGCGCACTTGCGTGTCTGCGTCAACATCGATCCAGCGGTGCCCACGTGAGGATTTCAGCAAAGCAAACATGTCCACATGTGCGGCGTACCCTGAAATTACACCCCCATTTATGCGCGCACACGCAGAAGTTCGCGACGCTGCGAGCCAGCACGCATCCACGCAGCACACAAGCAAACGCAGTTCCGCAAGTCACGGTAAATCAAGTCATTGCACCATCGGATGATGCGTGGCTGCATCCAGGTGCTTGTTTACTCAGCAGGTTGTGACACATTGTCTCGCAGTCGTATAGCGTGTTTCATGCGACCTTTCGGCGGACCCCCCAAAACCAGGGCAATAACACTGTCGGACCGCTGCGTGCGTTCTGCACCCAACGCCCTGAAACCCTTCGGGATGCGCACCGCTGCCTCAGCTGGCTTGCCAGAGTTTGACTCGAGAGAAAGGGAAGCGCGCTGTGAGTGCCCTTAAGCAAGCACTTATTACTCGAGCTTTCGCGCCTCATAAATCGCCGGCTGCGGCACGGTCGCGGCGAGCGTGACCAGCGCCAATAACAAAAGCGTCCCGTCGCGTCGGCCAGCGATCACACGCTGTTGGGTTCTGCTCGACAAAACGGCCCGGGACATTAACAGCTCGTAAAAATCACGCAGCCTTGGATTTACGGCCCCTGCACGTCTCTGCCGCGAAATAAGCGAGGGGGTTGCGTTGGATTGCGACCGCGCGCTCGGGGTCCCGCATTGATCGGGGCACCTGCCGCCACGCCTGGCCGCCTTGGCGACGACGCCCGTGGCGGGACACTGTTCGCTTACTGTTGCGCGCAACGTGCTCCGCGGTTCACTGGGCCTGCTCGAATTCGCCTATATACGATACGTACAGCCGTGCGAACTTATGTAGGCGCGCGAGCAGATGCCGTTTGAAGTGACAGAATTCCGTCGTTGTTTTGATTTTATGGGAGCGAGGCTTTCGCAAGCCTCCTTGCACCACGGTCCACTTACACCGAAGACAACATCTCACATATAGCAGTCAGATTGCGTATCCGGTTATTGTGCTGCCTATTCGAGCATTCGAGACGATGTTGTATACTGGAGCAAGAGAGAGGACGTTTAAGTTAACAAGACGAATAACACAGATAAATCACATTTTGCGAAAAAGAATCGATGGAGGGGGAGAGGGGGTTACGCCTTTGATACAGCCCCACTTGACAAATACAAGTGTTTTCAGTGATGCCGTTACCGGGCTCGCAATCTGTGTCGAAGCTATGTGCCATCATGACAGCTTGCCAAGTCTGTACCGCGTCACCCGTACAAATGTCTCATTTAACAGTGCAATCAACCGGAGCGCGAGAGTGGTAACGCTATGATAAACCGTTCCGGCTTCCTAACATGACTTGCCCCGTTTTGACGTGTATAATTAAACATTAGTACGTTCAACGCGGCGGCATGAGTCTGATCGCAGCTTTCGGTAGCTACCCTGAGGCCGGCACGTTTATTGAAGACGATAGTCTTTCTTGGGGACCTTCGACGCAAAAATTTTGGGCTGTCTGTCTGTCTGTCTGTCTGTACATTGGTCTGTTTGTCCACTCTTACCGGCATCGGGTACTTGAAACGGCCGACCCCATGAAACGGCCGACCCCATCCGCAGCGACCACCAATGTTGCTCAAGGTTGAGCGTTCATGCTTGTGCAATTGTCGGTTAAAAAGGAATTATTGCGCATGTCTGGGGCACCATAACAACACGCATATATTCTGCATATGCATCACTTACTGGAAAACGCATACATAAGTAAATTTAAGGACCGTAGCGCTTATCACGCTGCGCTTACCATGCAATGCTTGCACGGAACGGGGAATGTTTCCAACGCTTTGCTAAGACGAGATGGTAGTGGCACCTACCCATCGCCTCGCGTTCTACACCTTATCACCTCTGGGACGGGCGCGCACGGCCACGATCTTTGTTTTCCGAAAGAAACTGCCAGATAGCGCTCATGTCTCACGTGTGACGTGACTTGACGCGCTTGTTCGCCTCCGCTGCACACTCGAGGCACTAACGCAGCGCCTCCGGAATACCATTAACCGATTTTCTTGCGCAGAACATAAAAGAAATGTTTTGTTCACTCTCTCCACATGCAAGACTATCGTCTTTCGACGACTTTTGCAGATTACATGCAGATACGGGGCCAATTTTTTTTAAACCTTTCTTTTTCTCCACCTCATATCTTACACTGTGACACACTCGTCAAGCACCTCGCTGGGAGCAGTGAAAAAAAAAAAACTCGGTGGTTTGTAAAGGCGTCATGCGCAAAAGCATCTGGCTAAGCTCCACGTGAGCGTGCACCAAGGCGTCGGCCGCGGAGGGCGGGCGCCACTCGCCCTTGTCTGGGCTGATCTCGGCAAACTCCTCTTTCCGCCTTCTGACTTCCCTCTACTCGGGAAAGAATTTACCAAACGGCGCTATCGCGCGGAAGTGCGGATTTAGATAAGCTGGGATTAGACACTCACGGGGAAGGGGGGGGGGGTCCTAATGGCCCCGGACTTAGCGGCATGGGCCCCTTCTCGCTATTTCACCCTGCTCCCTGCATCCTGTCTCCAAAACAACTCGCTGCCATTTCGACCAGACGTCGCTGTTCTAGTGACGCAGCAAATCTGTCCCCGTTAACTAGCTTATTAAAAACACACAAACACACGCATATATATATATATATATATATATATATATATATATATATATATATATATATATATATATAAATGATGTGGCTATAATTTCATAGAGACTGAACAAATAAGGGTATCCTTAATCTGGTCAGTGCGTAAGCTGCCAAAATGATGCACAACAATGCCTCTCAGATAAATATATCTCATACATCAACGCTGCAAAGTAAATTTTCACCCTCTTCTGTTCTCCCCCTCAACATAGAACTCAATCTTTCTGCTCCACCTTATAAAGCCTCATGTCTTTCGGTTCGCTTCTTTTTAGCGAGAAGCGCGTACATATTGTCGTATACGCTTGCGTTTTTTTCTTTTGATGTATGTGGCTCAACTACTTCAAGTGTGTCATTTTCACACTATGTATCTACACATTTTCGCAACATGTACCTCAAAAAGATCGCCCCCCCCCAAAAAAAAGAGACAAGCATATACTAAACCTAATAGAACCATCGTTCCCTATCGCTGTTATTTGTTCATTAAGTCCTCTTATTCCCGTTTGCATGATGAAGCAACTCATTTTAATAGATTGGATGATGCAAGAGTGGTGAACTCAAGGCGAAGTTTAAGTAATTCGAAAACTCGAACAAAACTTTAGGGCATTAGTGGAATGTGACTTTTTCTCTAGTTTAGTTTTTTTTCTTGATTGTATGCTTACTTGGCACTTATATACCGCAGCTTTCATTGAACAAAAAATAAAGTACATTTCTCACGCAGCTCTCGTGCACTGTATGATACACCCACGTGGAGGGCGAGCAAGATGCTTTCTGGTGCAAGCGCTGTCTGACATCTGTATACACTTGATCTTTGCAGGTGGAAGGTGCAGCGCCCGGACGAAGGCGCGCGTGCGGCCGACGTACTCGTGATCGGGCCGACATGCTTGACCGCTGAGCCATGCGACTGCACGTGCTTGTCCTGCTGCTGCTGGCCTCGGCTGGCGGTGGCTGGTCGCGGGAGCGCTGCGAGGACATCACGATCCCAATGTGCAAGGGCATCGGCTACAACCAAACGTCCATGCCGAACCAATTCAACCAGGACACGCAGGACGAGGCTGGCATGGAGGTTCACCAATTCTGGCCCCTCGTGGAGATCCAGTGCTCGGACGACCTGAAGTTCTTCCTTTGCTCGCTGTACACGCCGATCTGCATGGAAGAGTATGCGGGCAGCGTCCCGGCCTGTCGCTCTGTCTGCGAGAGGGCGCGTGCGGGCTGTGCGCCCATCATGCGTCAGTATGGCTTTGCGTGGCCCGAGCGCATGAACTGTGACGCGCTGCCGCAGTACGGCGATGCGGAGCAGCTGTGCATGGACGCCAAGGAGGGTGCGCGGCCGGACAGCGCCGACACAAGCCTCGTGGTGGCCCCTGCGGTCCCCCCTAGCAAGCCCAGAGGAGGTTCGCGGCCCCGACAGCGCGAGCGGCAACCCGGAGGCCGGGGCGCGTCGAGCGGCGATTGCGACTGCCCATGTCAGGCGCCGCTCATCAACACGTCCGATCCACACTTCTACGCGCGTGGACTGTCATCGAGGCCGCCGGAGTGCGCGCTGCCCTGCCGGATGGTGTACTTTAACGGCTACGACCAGACCTTCGCCACGTACTGGGTGAGCACATGGGCCGTGCTGTGCTGCGTGTCCACCAGCCTGACGGTGCTCACGTTCCTCATCGACACGGCTCGCTTCCGCTATCCTGAGCGACCCATCATATTTCTCTCCTTCTGCTACCTCATGGTCTCTGTCGGCTACCTGGTGCGGCTGGCCATGGGTCACGAGCCCATCGCCTGTGACGGCAACGTGGTCCGCTACTACGTGAGTAGCCGGCCGTTCGCCTGCACGCTCGTCTTCATCCTGCTTTACTTCTTTGGCATGGCAAGCTCCATGTGGTGGGTCATCCTCACGCTCACCTGGCTGCTGGCCGCGGGCCTCAAGTGGGGCAACGAGGCCATCGCGAGCTATTCCCAATACTTCCACATGGTTGCCTGGGCCGTGCCCACTGTCAAGACCATCGTGGCCGTGCTATTGAGCGCCGTGGATGGTGACTCGGTCGCCGGCGTCTGCTACGTTGGTAACCAGGACCTGACCAACCTGCGAGCCTTCGTTCTCGGACCGCTCTGCCTCTACCTGCTGTTGGGTACTTCGTTCCTGCTTGCCGGCTTCGTGTCACTCTTCCGTATCCGTTCCGTTATTCGTGCCCAGGCACGTGCCAAGGCCGACAAGCTCGAGAAGCTTATGATCCGCATCGGCATTTTCTCAGTGCTGTACACGGTCCCAGCTACAGTTGTCATCGCCTGCTACTTCTATGAGCACCACTACCGAGAGCCCTGGCTCCGCCGCTTGCGCTGCCCCTGCCCACGCAACAACGAGGCCCCCAGGCCGCACTTCTTTATGTTCATGGTCAAGTACTTCATGTGTCTAGTCGTGGGCATTACGTCTGGCTTCTGGATTTGGTCCGGGAAGACGTTGGAATCGTGGTGGAATTTCTACGCCAGGCTTTGCGGAGGTCGCCGCCGACGAGGCCGCAGCGTCGCCGGTGGAGGAGTTGGTGATTTTCCAGATCCCCATGTGCGAACATTCAAACAGTCAATGAGTCCGGTCAGTCACATCGGGCAGTTGTCCAGCCATGGCGGCAAGCAGTTGCCGCTGTCACACGTGTGAGTACAGGCTGGTACCCCAGATCACCAGCGTGCGTCTCGAACGCCTTCCGTCTAGTCCGCCGTTCGGATCCGTGCTTGTTCTCAGTGCATGTTGAAGCAGCGTCAGCTGCTCGCTTGCTCTCTGACACCACACGTGCAAGCCCAGGCACTGCCGGTCAGTGAAATAATACGTGCCGTGAACCCGTGAGCCCATCCTAGTTCTTTCACGGAAAGCTGCTTCTGAACTGCGATTCGTGGCCGCTGTCTGGAAGTCCGTGAAACTGTTTCGCTCAATGAAGTTCGAAAGGTTATGTAACGAACGAAGACGCCAAGAGGCTGTCACTCAAACGTTCCAACGATCATCTTTTAGCTTTCATGCGGGCAATGGGCCCCAGCTGGAAAATGTTACCCGCATGATTAGTTTTGCCAAGTCTCCAAGATTCATATGCCTGTTCGCGACATAATTTTTTATGTTAATCTACTGCTGATGTTACATAGCTCATTGATGTAGTCGCGTGGACACCAGTAATGACTACCACCCACACTATCTGTTGTACCTCGTGTGTGATGTGTACCACTTCGTTCGCCACTGAAAAGCGGTAGCACACCTCTCCGTGCTCAAACATGGGACTTGAGGTTGCAGGGTTTCGAATGGAGACCAGAATGGGAGCTTATTTGTAGCTTTGGATCTCTGAAGCATAGAAATGCGCATGTAAAGAAAAGAACGGTTCGTTACGGCAGTGTGTAGTGTAGATACGTCCATTCTGACTACTACTAGAATATGCTTTAAAGTTTGATTTATATTTACTTAATGTTGTGTTTTTACGTGGGTAATACCAGTCTACATGAACAAAACGCTTTCAGCGCACGAGTGTGTAGGTCTTTGACTCTCTATTCTAGATTTTGTAGCACCCTCGTACTACTTACTCTGCAATACTGTAACGTGCACTCTGTTACATTGCTGGATCTTTTTCGCAATGGACAAAGGTTCACTGCCTGCGTGATGCGTGGTTGAAATTTTTGTGAATCATAAGAGCAAGTTCAATACCTGTTTTGTCTCCTGGAGCGTATCTGTCGATGGTTCGCCCCGAATCTCCTGTAGTAGGAGCTTACCGCAGTCGAAAAGCGCAATGGGTGCCGCTGACAACGAGAGAGTCACCTCGTCAGCTCTCCTGCGTTGTAGCCAAGAATCTTTGCCAAGGCCACGTTAGTGTATTCGTGTTTGGTGTTTCGTTTCCAGTCGGAGAGCGCCCACCTTCTTTGGAAAAGCCGTCGCAGACAGGGCGTCTCGCCGAACGCCCCAGGATGTACGCCGGATGTGCCACCTCGCGGCGAACCGCGCGCTGCGCCCTTCCCGAGAGGAAGGCGACTGACTCAAAACCGGAGATGGAGGAATGCCCGCCGCGACTCCGGCTGTCCGCGCAGTGTCTCTGGAAAGCTTCAAGTCGGGGCGAGGGGCCCTTCTGCCATTTGTATGCAGCGCGCGACGCCGCCGTGGGCTGTGTACCTCGGGTGACCCATTTCACGGCGTCACCGGCCCCCAAGCACACCGCTTCGCCCCCTGTGCGCACACAACTCCTATGTCGCAGCTTGCGTCGTTTGCGAGAAACCCCGGGCTTTGCGACCGGGCTTTGGTGAAGCCATGTGCTGAAGAATGCTTTTGTTTCTCCCTCCGTTCTCACAATCGGTGGGCCGCTGTTTGCGTAAACACATGAGGAAGCGCGTGTTCTGTGTACTACGATGCTAATGTTAGATAGAGAATTGTGCACCCTCGATCGGGGGAGGGGGAGACCTGAAAGAAGCATACGTTGTAGTGTCTATACAATCCCCACTGTACTTTAACGCCTAGTATGTTTTCTGCCAAAAAAAAAGAGCACATGAAAAAGGCTCGACAGAACTCGGGTAAAATTTTTCTGGCTCAAGCGACAAGTGGTCTACGAAGACCGTTCTAAGAAGGAAATATTCTGTGCACTTGCTCAACGTAGCGGCAAAATACAGCATGTGCATAGTTTACTCTTTGTACACACATCCATTTTATATGTTATCACCAATTCCATGCATCATGTTTCACGTATTCGGTGGTCTCCATGTCGAAAAAAAAACGCAATTTAGGAGTGTCGCCGCCCAGTGTGAAACGTCTTCTCGTTATTCGGCGGTGTCTGATTCCTTCTTCCGTTGTCAGTACCGTGTACGCTGATGGCGATTTGGACTCAGATGCCGTCGATTCTAGTACCCGAGATAACAATTTGTGTGTATAGCAGCGGCGATCTTCTACACCTCTACCAAACGCCCACAGACGCGCTCCTTGACGCACCGTGAAGCGCAAGTCATGGGTGAGTCACATCCTGCACCTCGTTGCCCATACGAGATGCATGGGCCAAGTCAGATCTGAACTTGCTTTTCGGAAGAGTTCGGCGCACACTGGATATCAAAAAGAATGTAGCAGTTTAGGGCAAAAAGGATCCCGCCAATTTTCGCCGCTTCTTGTACCTTTTGCTGAATTTCCCACAATTGCGAAAATCCAGAGAAAAAAAAAAACGACTCCTGAAAATGTAAATTTGGAGTGTGGCTAGTCTTTGTTGACTTGGAACGAAGAAGGAAAAGAAGAGACGTTGCCATGTTTTAACGTTGCATGGCATGCGTTCTGCGTGCCTCACGAGCGTCGCATTCACCTGTCGTACTATCTAAGAAATGGCTGCTGGATACATCTTAAAAACCAAGGTATCGCAGAAGAATTGTTGAGAGCTGTGGACCGGTATAATGTCGTTGTTCTTGTTGGACTTTAACGTCCCAAAACAACCATATGGTTATGAGAGACGCCGTAGTGGAGGGCTCCGGAAATTTCGACTACTTGGAGTTATTTAATGTGCACTCAAATATGAGCACATTGGCATACAGAATTTTCGCCTCCATTGAAAGTGTGGCCGCCGCAGCAGGGATTCGATCCCGCGACCGGCGGGTCAGCAGCCGAGTACCTTAGCCTCTAGACCACCATGGCAGGTGACTGGTGTAATGTCACCATTTGCTTTATACCGGTATTATTATTATTATTAATATTATTATTATTATTATTATTATTATTATTAGCCCTTGGTCGCAGGCTGGTCGGCTGTACTGTCGAACGGGCCTGCTACACGAAACACAAAATGGATTCAATAGGGTGCGGAATAACTGTGTTCACTCTGGCCTTAACTAATTTCAGCATTAGCCGGTGACGTTCTGCGTCGATAACATCATAACGGTGAGGCGCAAAGCCTAGCCACGTAGTGGCTATCCAAATCCCTCAAAATTGGCTTTCAGATATTAACCCACGCGGATATCTCTCCGAAATGTTTTCACGATCTGGCTTGAGCCCGAGGAGCCGTCGAGAGTGACAACGCGATCGCCGAACAAGGGGCTGTGCCATTCAGTAGGCCCCCATTGGGTCTGGTGTCGTTCGTTACGCCATACGTATTGCTGCAGCTGTGCCGCCTCTGCGCGAGCCCATCCACTTTGTCTCGAATGCAATGTTCTGGAAGCTCGGCCAACTTTCTCAGTTCCGCTGTCCCAGCCATCGGGATGGCATCAGAAGAAGGAACATATCACAAGTGGCCAACAGTTTACAAACCTCCATTTGGAACGAGTCGCGTTGCTGTACAAACACTTTCTCTGTGTCTACCACTTTGCACAAACCACAGGGTAGTCTACGCCGACGAAGAGGGAATAAGAAAGGATTATCCTTGCGTGCTATACGTTACAGGTGTATGTACTCACGCTCATGTTCCACGTTCATTTGTCACGCCATTTATTTTGTTCGCTTAGGTGTAGCATACGTCTTGTACATTTTGTTTATGTATATATAAAGAAATATTCCTATTGTCATTGCTATTACCAATTATCACCAGACGTTGTCACTTCCGTCGCCATTAAGCAACGTTCGCTGGGCATCCGTTGAGTGTGTATAATTTAATGTACATTGCCATTAAAGAAAGAAACGTATTGTTGATATAACATGTGTCTGATGTGCGCTCCTTTTCTGCCCTCGCCTTTGCCAGTGCTGTCGAGGGCACTACGAATAAGCCACATCGCCGCCCAAGGCTCACACATCAGTCATCGCGAACACTCCAGCGACAGTCCTTCCACCCCTCCGTATATATCGTCGATGGGCATGTTCTATGTATTTTGCGAAATACTTGTAGGTTATAAAGCTCGCGTTCAAATAGTTTCCTAGTGCAGCTGTTGATTTTCTAGATAAAATTTGTGGCTACTAAAATACGTTTTTTCAGCACACCATCCGTGTAACCAAACGACACAAAAGCTCGTTGGAACGTAGAAGTTTACAGTGATGAAAAATTGCCTAACGGGGCGTATTATCACTGGAGGTGACGTTTCAGCAAGAGGACTGGTCTTCACCAGATCTGAAACGGCCTTGTGTGTCTTGCTCACTTTCCCGAAAGCTCATTGGTAGAGATGAAGGATATACTGGCGCTCAAAAAAAAAAAAGAGGGTGCTTAAGTGAAGTACACTGGCCGCCATCGTGTCCCGCACAGAACGTAATTTGTGAATGGTGGCAGATGACTCGGTGAAATATCCGGGCCAGCTCGTTTCTATTTGCTGCAATACATGCCGTGTCAGTGATTGTATTATGAAAATAACGTTGAAGTAATCGATTGATTGATATGTAGGGTTCAACGTCCCAAAACCACCATGTGATTATGAGAGACGCCGTAGTGGATGGCTCCGGAAATTTTGACTTCCTGGAGTTCTTCTTCAACGTGCGCCCAAATCTGAGCACACGGGCGTACAGCATTTACTGAAGTAATCCATTACCTTCAAAGTAACCATCAATTATAATTTTTGAAGATTGGTCGTTGTGATCAATTGAATTGTTAGATAATTTTAATGATATTTTCAAAGTATATAAATCTGGCCCGGCGGGAGTGGTAGAAAACATACGTGCACACGAAACCTTACATAAAAGAGTGCTAACCATATTTGCAGAGGCGCATACTCAGATCTCCATGGCCGTTTGCGTGCAGCTCTGGCTACCTATTCTTGCATGATGAAGAGACGGTGCACCGTTCGGCAGCTTCGAGACGCTCTCTCACCGGAGGAAAGTATTTTTTCTTTCGGTTTCTTTTATATATAATGTGCACTGTTCAACTTGAAAACAATGAGTAGCTGACCCCGTAGTATAATCTTAGCTTCGTTGTCCGTGGTCATCATATCGCCGAGGAATGAAACGCTGTTACTTAGCCAACTGTGATTCAGCCGATCCGACAGTTATCACATGGAGCTGCTACAGAAAATATTCCACAAATGTTTGCACGAAAACCGCGAAGTTACCGAAGTCAGAAAAGGACACCGATGAAAAACTGCAGAGAAATCGGTAATATTGACTGCAAGCGCTGTGTGCGATAATCGCGATTCTACAGCGCTGTGCACGAAGAAGCGCGTCTCGTGGTGTACCACTGTCACAGAAAAAAATGTTTTTATTAACAAGTCGTTTTTGTTTTAACCAAGATAAAACTTGCTTCGCGATGGAGAGTGCAATTCGTTCTGCTGAGTGCCACCGAACCTTGTCAGAAAATGCAGCGCATCTTGGTGGCCTCTTGTGGCAAAACAATATGGAAACAGCGCGACTTCTTAAGAAGGGAAAAACACCAATGAGAACGAGACGGGCAAACTCTGATTTCATCTGAAACTCTCTTGTAAACGAAATCATGGGTATGTCCCAAGAAAATTATTATTACAAGAAAACGTCGAAGCATAACTTTTTGTTCAAACTATTACACGTGATCCTCTTGAAACGACCGCTATTCCTGTTACAGTCAGGTGGCTTACTCACACATGAACTTTCACAACATGCGGGTGACTCCTATATTTTGACGAGTGCGTAGACCTCGATTTAATTCAGCTGACATCTAGATCAACGCTTTCGCGATGCAATGGAAACAGGTAGTGCACGAAGGTTCGTGTGTCAGTTAGCCATCTGTCTGTCTGTCTGTCTGTCTGTCTGTCTGTCTGTCTGTCTATCTATCTATCTATCTATCTATCTATCTATCTATCTATCTATCTATCTATCTATCTATCTATCTATCTATCTATCTATCTATCTATCTATCTATCTATCTATCTATCTATCTATCTATCTATCTATCTATCTGTCTGTCTGTCTGTCTGTCTGTCTGTCTGTCTGTCTGTCTGTCTGTCTGTCTGTCTGTCTGTCTGTCTGTCTGTCTGTCTGTCTGTCTGTCTGTCTGTCACAAAAATAGTTGCGGTTTCTAGATGAGCGCGCGTTAGCGATGTGATAAAGTTATGCTTCAACGGGGGTTCTGGGTCAATCATTTCAGTTTGTGATAAAGTTTCATTTTAAAATCGGCGCTTGTGCGTGTCCATGTCTTTAGTTTCGTACCCGCCTGAAGTCGCTTTTTTGTTGTATACGTGTGCGACCAAACAGACCTAAGTTTGACATTCTCGTGAGGCATTTCAAGTGCAAGACGACCAGTCAAGCTTCTGTATGATATCGTGGAACAAGAAATAAAGGTAAGTGTCACGATTGTCCCGCGGTAAACGATATGCGGGTGTACGCCTCAAACGATTGACAATTTATATCTACCAAGAAATGGCGAGAATGGGGATTGGTAATTTAAATTCCGATAGAGGCGGAAATGTCGTAGGCCTGTGTGCTCAGATTTGGGTGCACGTTAAAGAACCCCAGGAGGTCAAAATTTCCGGAGCCCTCCACTACGGCGTCTCTCATAATCTTATGGTGGTTTTGGGACGTTAAACCCCACAAATCAATCAAAATGCGAGAGCATTAGAAAAAAAAAATATTGGTAGCGTTCACACGAGGAAAGTAAAGAATAAACATCGGGATCCAGCCCGAATCGAACCCACTCTGGGTCCAGGTCAGGTATCTTACCACAAAGCCACGACATGTCTCAAAATTGGTTTGCAAAAAGACCCTATGCAGGCGTAAAGTGAGTGCAACGTCAACTACATTTGCAGTGTGCTAGCTATCTAATTTCGTAACACAGCGATTAAACATTGCATATGTACTCCGGTCATACAGGCGCCTTGTAGGGATAATTACAATTGTGTTTCTAGAGTTGATCCTGCTTTTACTACAGTCTAATAGAGATCACATTTTTATCCCCATTCAAAAGCTGCTCGATGACGGAGGAATGCGCTAACAAAAGATACGTAAGATATTCACATCATCGCACCGTAATGCGGACTTTGTTACGATAATACTGACGTTACTTCTCTAGCGCCACTTCCGACATTACGTCATACCGTAGCTTACCTTTTAACGCCAGTGAAGTCGACGTTCCGGGTAAGCCTACGATATTCACACAACTACTATGCTTACAAAACACGTCGACCCACCTCCTAACAGTTGTCTTTCGAAGCCTAAAAATTCAGATTATACAATCCTTAGCCGGCTGATTCACATGAAACCAACTCCCACTAGACATAGGATATGCCAAAAATTTTTTTTGCTAATTCAGTGTTATAAACCACCCACGCCTCCTACACGAAAGCGCTCTGCGACTAACGTGTTGTTGCAGTGCGTCCAAGATTGGAGGCATTGAAAGCGTTCTGCACTTCCTTTTGTTTAACGCTGCCTCCAGGATCGGCCCACATGTAGCTGGTATTTCATGTCACCTAGCGATGCTATGTTTTGAGACGCCGCTAAATTAGGCCATCTGTGACGGCAAGATGAAGTCATATGGTGACTTCATCAGGTGATGATTTGTTGCGTCACTAGAGTTGACACCGGCGATGCGGAACGCTGGTCTATTTCATGTTCGGTGAGGTAACTAGAGGTTTCTTTTAAGGAATATAAAAATAAAAATGTGACGCATCTATTGGAGGCGCAATGTTAAGAAGACAGCGGAGATGACGGGCTCATAAGTAGTCCCGGCTGTTGCTGTTTTGCAAAGTTTTGCAAATTTTCGCTTCCTTTCTTCCTGTATTTCTTCTTGCTTTAGTTTGTTTTTGGTGTAAGTCTTTTTCGTCTCTGTTTATACTTAATTTTTCCTCTATCTCTCTGTTTGTTTTCTTGGTCTTTCTATCCTTATTTGTCTTATCTTCATTTTGTTTCTTTCTCTGTATTTCTCGCTCGCATTTTATTTCACCCTCTCTCGTTCTTTAGAAACATAGAGAAACATACTTACATAAAAAACGGACACTCCCGTAGTGCCCTGCGGTCCAGCTACTGCGCTGCTTTCAGCGCTACGAGTGGCTGCTCAGACCCGATAATGTCTTCAGCGCAGATAAAGTAAGAATTTTTTTCTTTTCTATGCTGCAGTTTGAACTTGTACCCTCATGGTTTGAGAGCGAGTGTCTTTATCACTACGCTACACATGTGCTTGTACAGAAAAGTATCGCACATATGAACCACATGAATGCGCACCCTTTGGACAAAATATATGTAGAAAAACAACACTTTCTGCTCAGACTTCACTGATTTTTGTGATAAAGCATTAAACGCCCTTGGCGGGACACAATGTAGAGCGGATATGGAAAATTGAACGAATCAATAAAATTTCTTCTTTGCCAAAATTTCAGGCCGAACTTTGGTTTTCACAGTCCTCCCGAGGTGGCTATTAGATGTGTTGAAAAAGGAGTAGAAGCAAGCATGGTAGCGCCATCTAGTAATTGGTCAGAATATTTTCTTTCTGGGCCACGAAAAGGCTTGAGTGGCCACTCTTTACATAGCATTTTTTTTTATGCCCGCATCCGGTGACGCTCAGCTTGGACCGACTTTCGATCCGTCCCGTAGATAAAGTTTTCAACGTGGCTGTCGTGACTATCGTCCCATATCGCTATCAACACGACGTGCGGCGCCGTAGTGTTCAGTGGTTGCTCCGAAGAATGATACTGCGTGATCATTGGGGCTACAAGGAGTGAATCATAACAACAACGACAATAATAATAATAATAATAATAATAATAATAATAATAATAATAATAATAATAATAATAATAATAATAATAAAATGTCTCAGAACCACCATATGATTGGGAGAGACGCCGTAGTGGAGGGCTCCAAAAATTTAGACCACCTGGGGTTCTTTAACATGCACCCAAAACTGAGCACAAAGACTTGATATGTGGGGTTTAACATCCCAAAACCATGATATCATTATGAGAGATGCCGTAGTGAAGGGCTCCGGAAATTTCGGCCACCTGGGGTTCGTTAACGTGCACCCGAATTTGACCACATAGGCCTACAACATTTCCGCCTCTATCTGAAATGCAGCCGCCGCAGCCGGGATTCGATCCCGTGACCTGCGGGTCAGTAGCCGAGTACCTTAGCCACTAGACCACCGCGGTGGGGTAAGGTGGCCACTGGTATTTAATCGTTGCACGTTAAACCCAATGCAAGTGCGTAAAACGTCTATCTTTCAGAAGTATTTCGTTACCATTGAATGCAAAACAGTTTGTACGGTAAATATCTGCTTGCATAAGTAGATGCCGCTGAATGTAAAGTAGTTCTCAAGGGAGGGAAAAAAATTGCGGATTCGGCCCTGGTCTTTTTGACCCGTACCACTATGCACCGTTCAATCCTTGGAGACCTCGTTATTCAATGTTGTGACTCAAGTCGAATGAGCACATCGGTGACACCTTCCGCGGTTCATATTCGCAGAATCATTGGGTCTCGACGCGAAGATATTTTAACCTGAAGGGTGAGCGTATGTCCCTTCAGTTCCCTGGGCAGGCATTGACTGATAAGCCGCGCTTCAAAGACCAAGTTTACGATAGGCTTTTCTGCCTTTCGCAAGTATACGGAAATCGGGAGCATAATTCAGGTGGGCATAGCGTTGATGGCGGCCGCGGCTATACCATGGCCACTCATTGGATTCGGCTCTTGCGCGCTCTGGTTGCTAATGCCGTTTGCGCCCACGGGTTCACCAGGGGAGGTGCAGGAAAACGCGCCGCGGGCACCTCATTACGATGCAAAGCGTGTCTTCGCATTTCGCTTTCAAATCGACACGCTGGGTGAAACGAGGTGGAAAGCGAAAAACCAAGAAAGGCAACGCGGTTTGCTGCAGTCGCGGAATACTGATGACGATGCCCCAGCCTGGCACGGTCGCAAAGTTTCCGAAATTATCTCTCGGAGGAGGTGATTAGAGGGGCGCGAATTCCGCCACTAGCAGGTTTCGACGCTTTTCTACCTCTCAGCGCGGTCCTAACTTCCGGCACGCGCGAGCTGTTCAGGCAGTCCACATAAATACGCTCCACGCCTGTTGCCGCCTTATTTGAAACAAAAGAGACGGCAACGTTAGAAACATAAGTTGGAAAACAAAAGACGCACAACACGCCTCCTTTGTTCCTAATTTTAGTTACATTTGCAGGGTCCTCAGACAGCCAGAACATTAGAGTCCATGGCGGTATAGATGAATTGGTTGATGAGTGAGGACAGACATACTGCCAACAAGACAGGGGGAGAGTGGTACACATGGTCACATGCAGTTACATGCAGCGTCAAAGGCACGACAACGTGTGCTTTCAGGGAGTGATTATTAAAGGGGCACTGAAACACTTTTTTAGCACGGCCAGAAAACGCTGCTGATTGGTAGCCGCAGCTCTTGAGAACAACAGGCTGGCCAAAACATTTACGCAGTCTGAGACCTGGAGTTTATAATAGATTATCAAGGTCAGCTAGAAATCGTTCCCCCTTCACGTGATGCGACATGCCTGAATGACCCTGCCATAAATCCGAATTTTCCTGTCGTTCGATGATCTGAGCATCATGAGCTGCATATTTACCGCGGCCGCTCACGATCACACTCAAACTAAGCAGCGTGTTCGTATAAATAAAAAATAATTAAAAATAATACATAAAAATTTGTTGCTATCACGTTCACTGCCGCAAAGGCGAACCAGTAAACGTGATAGCAACAAATCGGAAGGTCACGCGAAGAATGACAAGCCGATGGAAATGTGCCCCTTCTTGCTATCGCACAAATTATGCACGAAACGTACTCACAGGTACAAATAAATGCGAATAAGCGTCTCAGTTGTTACTTCGCTGTGTCTGAAAAGCGCGCCCTTTTCGCAAACAGAGACTGTGCTACAAGTGCAGTGCGCTTTGCGTGCTTGGTGACTACAACATAATGATTCAGGTGAAAGCCCGAGGCCAGCCAAGACGTACGATCCTCCCCAACGCGAGATAAGGGCGCGCGAGTAGCGTCCTTCACCTCCTCTTTGCGTAGCAAAGTACGCGTGAGAGATGAGAGCACGCGCCGACGCGTCGTGGCAATGTGGCGACACACGCTCATTGCGCCATCTTGCTGGTAATGCTGAAAAACATGATAGTTCCCCTAAATTGGCCATTGCCAGCAGAGAGTGGTATATATAAATAGCTTTGCCGTTTGAACGTTGAAGGAGGTGCTCCTTCATGGCTCAGGGGCTAACGCCTCGCGCTCACAAGTCAGATGTTGGAGGTTCCATTTCGCGTACCGGAGTCCTTTAGATGCGAAGCAGTTCTTTGACTAGCCTTTACAACACTGTCCCTCCGTCCGCACCTTGCTCCCCTGGCCGCATGTGTTGGAGCGGTGCCAAGTAGGTCACGCCTTCCCCCGCAGTGTGCGCTCGTTGACGTCACTTTCTCTCTAGCCTGTCGCCACTCCCCGCGTGTCATCTCTCTCGAGTCACCCTCTCCACCACTCGCAACGCTCGAGCCCACTCCTTCTGTGGGCATTATCTGACCGGCGCCACCTCTCTCCATTTGTCGCCAAAAAGAAGCCGCGAGCTGGTGGGTGCGCGTGCCTCGAGAATCTCGCAGTGCCGATAACGAACAGTTATAGTTTACCGTTAGTGTGATAGCTCAAGTCAAGGGAATGACGTTACCGTGCAGCAAACGTTCGCTGCGTACAGCGTCATATAGTTTAGTGTAAGAGTGTTTACGTGCCCCAGCTGGGATGGTGGTGCCACCAATCGCAGGTTTGAGTAGTAAGAACAGTGAAAAGAAAACGAGAATGTCCACCTGTGTCACCGCGCGAAGCATGGTTACAAGTTTATTTAAGTAATAATAAAAGTAAATGAGTATAAGCCGCACCCCAAAAGCGAAAAATTTTACCTTGCAGGTTTGTTTACACAGATCTTCCAGTTAGGTCTAAACACGTTCAAAATGGGAAGGTATCTCAAAAACTACGCCAACTTATCCGTAACCCTTGGTCGTCGAAGCTAACTGAAGGCAAGCAAAGCCACTTTAGGCAGTCGTTGGCTGCGAACAAGCCAAAATTACTTCTAAATGGGCTTCCGAGAGCGCCGACATGTGTACGAACACTACGTACACTTACACTACCACAGTAACGTTAAATCTGAAAAATACTGCGCGTATAATGTAAGCGGTATGGGTAAAGTACGTATTTGTGCATGTGCACTTCAATTCCGATATCACGGTACGCTTGCTATCCCGCTAAGTCCGGCATACTATACCTGTCTAATGTGGAAAGCGCGCCGCTACTTGCCGCGCGATCGTGTCGAAGGACGGGACGCCGTCGCGGCATGCTTCGCGGTAGTGTGCGCGTAGCTTTCCTGGTTGTCGTCGGCGTTGCGAAGGTTAGCGAAGCCGATCGCGTTCACGAATGGCAACGTCAACTCCGACGAGGCGCGAGCCAGGGAAGCAGAACGCAAGCGTCGGCACTGGAAAACCAGCGACACCGACGAGGTCTGAGTCAAGAACATCGATCGCGTTCGAGAATACAGATGGCGCGCGGGTAACGCAGGTGAAACGCGAGCTAAGAAAGCCGAGCGCAAGCATCTTCTACGCGCCACGCCTTCCGTGTCTTTACATTTCAAACAAATGTTTACTCGAGTAAACGCTACAGCGAGTTTCGCTTCAAACCATTCTTCCAGTACCCGCTTCGACGCCCGTTTAAACCGGGTCGATGCCGTGCGCACCGGTACTGCTTCGCATCCCTTCAGGGTTCCCTTCGGGGAGATGGTCTACAGTTTTTTCTGGATTACTTTTTTGTTTCGTTTTATGTATATATAGATACGTAAGCATACACGGTGAATTACGGCGACGCCGACGCCCACGTTGACGCCGGCGGCAAAATCCAACCAAGATTGTCCATATATTTGCTATCGCAATATTGAAAGATTAGGAAGCACCTAAGTGATGGCACGCTGCAGACGTACTAGCGTAGATTACCCATATATTATTCCGCTTAAAAGGCATAGACAAGAACATGGATGTGTGACACACACGGGACCCCCCACTATATCAACGTATTTGTTATCAGAAAGACGTCACCTTAGATGCGTATATGCAACAGTTAACGCAACAGCTTACCAGTAACGGCAAACCAAACAGCCCAAGCTGACACCCTTCTGATGGGTGTAGATTCTTGCAATCTTGTTATCCCTCTCTTCTCCCATGCGTAGCTTTCAGCACATTGCATGGTACGAAAGGAGAAAAAGAGCGCTTGAAGAGTGTGAGCAGAATCCTCGTTACTCCGCTCTCACTTAAAGGATTAAAAAAAAAAAAAACTTTGCGGCCGTCACTTTGCAGCGCACTGAACTCCTTTAATGAAAATATTCAATGATTACTTGGAAACATTGAGTCAGCACAATAAGCTAAAGATAACTGGCGCTGCGATTTTTGTACTACCATGGGAATTATGGGAAATACAAGTTTCGCATCGGATAGTGTGCGCTAGTGAATTGTCTACGAATTTTCTTTCTCCAGTTCAATTTCGGTTATTGCGCAGCGTGGGAATGTTGTGCAAAACACTCAAGCAGTGCTTTCGTTGTTTAAAGAGGCTGTAGACTGATAGTTGTTTTGATTTGCTGCGACGATAAAGCTTTATAGCTGTATTGGACAGTTTTTGGTTTCTCTTTTTATTGGTTTCTCTTTTTTCATGCCCTGCACGATAAAAGATAAACCAATATTAGAACGTAAGGTCAAGTTCAACCTGTCATTCCAAGAGGCACGTCAAAGGTTTTCTGCACAAAGCCATTCTGAACCTCCTTTCGCCGACGTGGCGCACCGTGGTGCCGTGCCACGTTTTTCAGCACCCACGAGGTTCACACCAAGTGTGACTGCGGTTGTGCCAGAAGCGCCTCCGACTGGAGCAGCCGGTACTGCTCCGCCTCCTGTTCAAAAGGGCCGGCAGACTTCAGAGTCTGCTGGACCCCGGACCGCTGCAAGTGCAGTCACGTCCGAAACGGCCATGAACGTGCCTGCCCAGCAGGCATCATCCGCCACCTCAGAAGAGGTGATGGACACAAGCCATACTCCTCCGGCGCCCCAGACGCCGAAAGAAAGGCGCAGCTCTTTGGAGCGAAACAAGAAAGAGAAACCCCGCCTCACAGGGCCCCCAACAGGCCCGGTAACCTAAGGCAACGTTCTTGTACACGCAGCACTTAACCACATTAAAAACGGAGACACAAACTCTACAGTGGAACGTCAGAGGACTCCTGAGAAACCTTGACGATGTTCAAGAGCTTTTACATAAACAGTCACCAAAAGGGCTGTGTGTACAAGAAACACACATAAAACCCAAGATCACTAATTTTCTACGCCAATATATTATTTTTCGAAAGGACAGGAATGAAGCCATCCCATCATCTGGTGGTGTGGCCATTATAGTCTTTTTTTATTGCGACAAAGACTTGTCTTTGAGGCATAATATTTTTGTTAAATGTGTGCTGTTAGGCTGGTGTTGTGTATGAAGTGAAGCAGTGTCTTGTGGAGTTTGTTTTCATGTATCCAGCGGTTGTAACTGGCTTTGTCACTGTAGCGAAGACCGGCTTGAGCGAGGGGACGAAAGCGTACTGGCTGCAACCTTTTACATGTACATAAAACGTAGTATGTATCTGCTTGCATCGCAGAAGTGGGACAATACGGACATGTATCACCAACTCGTCATTGTGACCAGTTCTATGATGATATAACGGCGGGCGTAAGGACCACCCCTGCATGAAGCCTCGTAAGCACAACATCCTCAGCCCTAGTAAGGCGAGGGGGGAGAGAGCAGACATATGGTGGAATGAGAGTACGTGTATCCTGCCGGATAACATTTTTACGGTTATGGAGTAAATCAATCAAGGGATTTCATGTACTCATCTACCACTCGAAACATCTTTTGAAGCAGTGGCTACTGGTGCAGTTCTTCTGAACAAACTTGTCACCATCTGCTCTGTCTACATACCCCCACACCACCATCTCGAAAAACGTGAATTCCACTCCCTAATAGATAAACTTCCAGAACCTTATATTCTTGGAGATTTCAATGCACATAGCAATCTGTAGGGTGACTCTCGCTGCGATGCTCGAGGTCGCCTGATTGAATGGTTCCTTTTTACTTCAGGCGCGTGTCTTCTAAATCGGAAAGAGCCCCTATACTACTGCCTTGCCAACAACACGTACTCGTCAATAGACCTCAGTACTGTCTCTCCATCCCTACTTCCTTTACTGACAAGAAACGTCATCAATAATCCTTACGAAAGTGACCACTTTCCGGTAACGCTAAGCACACCCATATTAAATGAATATCACCCACGGGTCTCCAAATGCATCACTGCCAATGCTGATTAAAAACAGTTCTCGCAGACTACTCATTTAAGTTGGACTGACCTATCTAGTTTAAACATAGATGCAGCTGTACAATACTTTTCAGCTTTTCTGACTTACGTTGATATGAAATGCATCCCGCACACTTCTGGACTGCCTGGCAGGCGATGTGTCCCATGGTGGAACACTGAATGTTGCAATGCACGCAAACAACAAAACAAAGCATGAAGGTTGCTAAGGGACTCGCCGACAGCGGAGAATCTTGAAAGCAGTAAGAAAATCAAGTCCCAAGGAAGGAGAACGTGCCGGCAGGCTAGAATAGAAAGTTGACATAAGTTTTTATGAGGCATCACTTCATATACACAAGAAACTAAAGCCTGGAACATGGTTCGCAAGGTAGCAGGGCAACACGCATCTTCACTACCTGTCGTAGACACACAATGTGACACCTTGGAAGACCAGGTGAACTTCCTCGTAGCCCTCTTCGAAGAGGTGTCCAGCTCGTCCCATTATACTGCAGCTTTGCAACGACACAAAACAAAAAAAATTAAAAAGAGAAACTACAGAAAAAATTCTCTAGACATGAGTCGTACAATAACACTTTCAGTTTGGCCGAGTTAAAAGCATCGCCATATGTCTGCAATAAATCAGCTCCAGGTTCGGACCGTATAGTATACGAAATATAAAAACAACCGCCTTCTGAAACGCAAAGAATCCTGCTTTGCCTGTACAACGCTATCAGTTTTTCCGGTGAAATCCCCTCTGCCTAGGAAGAATCCCTTATTATTCCGATTTCAAAGCAAAGCAAGGATCCATTTTCTGTTAGTAGTTACAGCTCAATCACGCTTACAAGTTGCATGTGTAAACATTTTGAAAAAATGATAAATCGCCGACTTGTACATTACCTTGAAACAATCTGTTTGACCCATTCCTATGCGGTTTTCGAGAGGGTAGATCCACCACCGACAACCTGGTACGTATCGAGGCACAAATCCGAGACGCCTTCATTCACAAACAATACTTTCTATCTGTGTTCTTCGATATCAAGAAAGCCTACGATATGACATGGAGATTCGGAATATTAATAAGATACCTGTCTCATCTTGGTGTACATGGCAAGATGTTTGCTATTATCGAAAGCTACTTTTTCAATCGTACATTCCGTGTCAGAGTGGGCAGGGTTCTTTCCCGAACATTTGTCCTAGAAACAGGAGTACCGCAAGGTGGTGTACTTAGTCGTACTATTTTTTTATTGTCAAAATGAATTCTTGGCGTCTTTGCATCCGCAAAATATGTTTTACTGTATATATGTCGATGACGTCCAGCTTGGATTTAAGTCTTGTAACCTGCCCCGCCGTGGTGGTCTAGTGGCTAAGGTACTCGGCTGCTGACCCGCAGGTCGCGGGTTCGATTCCCGGCTGCGGCGGCTGCATTTCCGATGGAGGCGGAAATCTTGGAGGCCCGTGTGCTCAGATTTGGGTGCACGTTAAAGAACCCCAGGTGGTCGATATTTCCGGAGCCCTCCACTACGGCGTCTCTCATAATCAAATGATGGTTTTGGGACGTTAAACCCCACAAATCAATCAATCAAGTCTTGTAACCTGGCAATTTGTGAGTGGCAAGTTCAACTTGGCTTGAGCATGGTCTCCAAATAGGCTGAAGAAAACGAATTCTAATTAACCCCCCCCCCCAAAAAAAAAGCACGTGTGTCTAGTTCTCTAGAACGAGAGGCACTCACCCTGACCCTGACATTCAATTGCATGTTCAACGCCTGTCTCTTAATGCCAAATACAAATTCTTAGGCCTAATTCTAGACACCAAGCTAACCTTCTTACAACACATTAGGTACCTAAAAAAACAAGTACATCAGAGCCATGAATATTCTAAGAGTGTTGTCACGCACTACGTGGGGGAGTGACAAGAAGTGTCCCTTGAACTTGTACAAGAGCCTCGTACGCACTCGCTTGGATTATGGAGCAATAACCTATCAATCTTCGACACCTACCAACCTAAAGATGCTTGACCCTATTCACCACGTAGGCATTGGCCTCTCTACTGGTGCCTTTTGCACCAGCCCCGTTGAAAGCTTGTACGTGGAATCGAACGAATGGTCACTCAACCTACAGAGATGTTACATGTATTTTCTATATTAACTCAACGTGAAGGCAGACGAGGACCACCCTTCACATTTCGCAATTGATGACGTGTATACTTCTATTCTGTTTGAAAACCGGCCATCTTTGAGACAACCCTATTCACTTCGTGTGAGGGGCCTTTTTGAGGAAACCGGTGTGTCACTGGAATATCGTTTGATGGCTTCCGCAGCATGTCTGCCACCATGGCAGTGGCGATTGATAGATTGTGATGTGTCTTTTTTAGAGATTACAAAGCACACACGCATTGTAAATATCCACATATACTTCCTAGAACTACAACAAAAGTACACAGGCCCTGAGTTCTTTACAGATGCCTCAAAGTGCGACACTTCTGTTTCGTACGCAGCCATTGGCCCATTCTTCTGATACACTGGCGTCCTGCATCCTGATGCAAGCATTTTCACAGGAGAAGGCAATGCTTGCAGCTGTTCAACCCATTGCATTTTAAAACTACAAAAAGCGGTAATTTACACGGATTCTCTGAGTGTGGTGAAAGCCTTGAAAACACTTCAAAAACGCGAAAACCCTGTGTTGAGTCCTTTTATTCACTCTTATGCACAGTCTACTCATCCAAACAGCATGTTGTAGTCTGCTGCGTGCCGGGGCACCGTGAGATACAGGGAAACGATTTGGCAGACCAGCTGGCTGCATCCGCCAGCAACGATGCCGCTAATGCATCAATACCAATCCCTGCACTTGACATAAAATCTTTTCTAAAACAAAAACTAAGAGGTTATTGGAAAAACACGAGGGTTAGACACACAAGTAATAAACTACATGTTATTAAGCAACAACTTGGTCATTGGCTGATACTATCAAAATCACGACACACAGAAGTAACACTTACAAGACTGAGAACAGGACATACATACTCTACACATTGATATATTCTGTCTGCCGGTGATCCACCATTGTGTGCGAGATGTGGAGAACCACTTACTGTTCTCCACATCCTCATCCAGTGTAATGACTTAGATTCTCTAAGAAAAAAGCACATTTTACTGCCCTATACCGACAGCAGTTCCCACCACACCCTGAGATACTTATCGGTAAGATCCAATTTTTGAAATTCTCTGATTGTTTACTTTTTTCAATGATGTACATAGTTTTCACTGCATATTTCAAGGTGATCCGTAGCAGGACCTCTGTACCGAGGTGACAGCTGTGGTGACTACATCTTCGCCATGGTCTTATTATCATGCCCTTTTGACATACACTCTCACTGCGCCTATTTTACGCCACTGTCATGATTTATTTACGTAAGCTTTTATCCGCATTAGAGTGAGGAATTTTAAGGTCGCTATACAGCCACGCACCATATCATTGTTCACATCTCGAGTCACTCAAATGGCGCTCTTTGGCCATGAATTGGCCCTTTCGCCATAAAGCACCACGCATGATCATTATGAATTGTGTGCGCGCCAAAATACACCAATATAGCTAATTGAAACACGCGAGCGAGCATATCCGTAGCATGCATCTTCGGGTACCTCGTCATTGCTGCTTGGAACGGCGTTCATTTTGGAGTCGCGGTTCTTCAAAGGGTCGATTGAAGCAAAAATGGTTCGCGATGTCGCGAATCGCGGCGTTTCTAAGCTCTCCACTGTCTTATTCAGCTCGAGTCAGCACTCTGTACGGCGACGACGGCAATGTAGGTGATGAGGCATGACTGAATGTGTGCGCCTAGCAGACGAAATGTTTGCGTAGCAGCTGAGCCTATATAGCGTCACTATTTTCTGTGAAGCGGTAAGCTGTGACAAGGTCTGGAGGTGGCCGCAAGGTAGTGCCACTGGTAGCGCTCCCAGCGCTAAAAAAAGGGGGAATACCAGCCGTTTTGAATTGTGCGAGATACCAGTGATATAAATAAATAAAAAAATTCCGCCATATCCACGAAGTGAATGATGATGAGTGGGCGAAGCTCCGGAGGTAAACCTGGTAAACCACGAATCCTCTGTACATTATGCCCACTCGATTTTATTACATCGCTCCCCCTAGCGTACGTCGCCGCACTAAATCGAACGATTGCCTTCAACCAATGACACGCGCCATATGTGACATCATTCCTATTTTATAAGATCTCGCGTCTTTCATCAACTACAAGTACCGCTTTCTAGTTTATAACATCTTGCATCTTTTCATCATCAGCTACAAGTACCACCATCTAGTAAACACTACAAGAACTAAACGAGAGGTGGCTACATACAGGAGACGGTACCATCATCTAGTGAACACTGCAAGAACTAAACTAGAGGTGGCTACATACAGGGGACGGTACCACCATCTAGTGAGCACTGCAAGAACTAAACTAGAGGTGGCTACATACAGGGGACACACAGCCCACGCCCTAAGGAGCTTCGCCCCTAAAAGGAGAGCTATTCGTCCCTCAGTTGCGTTGTAGGTTGTGAATTCCTGCTAGGGGGTCAATAGCTAACGTTGATGCAAAAATCTTGGCGTGAGTAAATTTGATGTCAGTGCTCGTTTAAAACAATTCGTTATGATGCCCTTGTTAACTAGCTTTTATTAAGCACTATTAAAAGGAATCAGAGCCTTCTTTGACCTTGGACGGTACTTCCAGCATATGTGGCCATACAAGAATCGACACCTAATATTCAAAAATTGAAGCTCGCCATCCTCTGGGACTTCAACAGTATATTTCAAACCCATGCTTTCCTCCTCAAAAACACTTACAATGTCAACAATTACTTGGGGTTGACGTTCTCTCCTGCGACTTCCTTCAAAACAATAAAAATCATCAAGATATCTACATATTTTCAACAGCTCCGCTTCTTGTAACCACGATGTAATGCATGTGCTAACTACTGACAAAAAGACGTCACCCAGTGTGAGTGCCACTGAAAATCAGATAATTACACAAAATTTTTGCACATTGAACTTGTCTTCCAACTGTACAACTGTAGAACTTAAACAAAACCCTAAAAATTCTAGGAAGTGATTGCCTGAGAGGCCCACATCATTTGCAAAATTCAATCCCCCAAAATCTTCGATCTTGCTTCGAACCACTGTGAACAACTGCTGATAAAATACTGAATAATAAAAGGTGTTTTGTATCTATAGAAAGAAAACAGTAGGAATTCTTGCTCATGTTTTTCTATATACGCTACGAGTTCACAAGAGCTACGCACTATAAGAACAGGTCATTCCTCACCAGGCTTTGTAGGTTATTTTGTAGGTACCGGCTTGCAAGACGCTGCCATGTTTCACTTTGAGACACAGGGGCTCGAAAGGCTGTTCCAGGTTTGTGAATCTTTACCATGGAGAAAACTTAAAGGAAGTCATTTTCCTCGCTCTTTGCTTGTAGGCTGACAAAATTGAGGTCGTCCCAATAATGGAAGAGCACGGTGTCTCTGCTCCTTCAGATCAAATGCTACCGGCTTGAAATTCTTTTCCATCGTGCATTATATATATATATATATATATATATATATATATATATATATATATATATATATATATATATATATATATATGCGTGTGTATGTGTGTGTGTGTGTGTGTGTGTGTGTGTGTGTGTGTGCTGGACACTTTTTCAAGAGGTGGCTTCTTCAGAGCGTTGACAGAGCATCGTTTCAAACACCCTACACCATCCACATTGGCGAGCTCTCTCTCTCTTCTTTGTTCACCACAAAGGAAAGCAGTCTGCCGGACCATGGCCATCATTCTCTCACGTAGAACAGAAGGTGGAGCGCGAAACCTTGGTCCTTTGGCGAAAACTTTCATGACACCGTCGGGAATGCCGACATTTCCAAGAACAGACGCGTTGCTGCGGTGGATGCTTGTCTTATTTTCCCGAACTCGAAGAGATGAAAAGGGTGTCTCTCATAATCATATATATGGTGGTTGTGGGGCGTTACACCCTACAGATCAATCAAATCAAGAGATGAAAGGGCTCGATCCCACATCAACGCAGTTGAAATAGCATCTTGTCGCTACAAATCTTACAGGCACTTAGTTTCTTTCAACCGGGATTCTCGTATTACCACTATGCCGAACCACGAAGCTAATCATGAAGGAGGCGCCACTGTCTCCAATATTCGGACTTCAGTATTTTGCACACGCGTCTGCAATGACCCCATGATGTCCTAACGAAGCCGTACAGCGCTTGAACTTCATTTGTAACTAGTTTTTGCTGTGATGCAACAGGTAATTACCCGTGACGGGCAGGCAGAAATGGCGATCAGGTTCACACACAAATCAGCGGGGTCGGAGCGAAAATTTCCAGATAGAAAGGAGCCCATTGTATAAGAAACGGTCTCGAGCAGGACTTGGAGCAGGATTACAGGTAGTTTGCATGATTACGCATGCAAGACAGCACTGGTGCAAAGCTCTTCCCCGATGGGCCACGGCAGTTGCGTGCGTCATTTAATCAGAAATCTGGTCGAAGGCACATAGGTACAGATTACAATGATTACCCTTTTAATACAGGCTGGAGATAGCAAGCCGTGACTGTTCGTCACATTGAGGAGGAACATTGCGCCGATTTTCACGGCCGATGACGATGCATTGGTTCAACTCGCCCTTCCCGATAAATGCGCAGCTGCATGCATTTCAGTCGATCGCACTGCAAACTACCACATGTGCACTTACACACGGCATACAAAAGGTGTTTCAATCAAGGCAAGTCTCATTCAGCTGTCGTGAAAGGTTTCATTACATGGCATAGCGTCGGGTAATGAAGCTCGGAGAAGCGGGTTTGATTAGCGACCACGGCGTCCGCATTTCCAAACGGGCCAAATGAAAGAGCACTGATGTACTTATATTTAGGCCCATGTCAAAGAAACCCAAGTGAGCAAAATTTATTTGCGATCCTGATGTTGTGGTTTTGGCTCATAATGCTCAATAACCATAATTGTATATTGAGGCATTTCTTGGCATTGGACCTCATGATACATGACGCATATGTGATGTCAACGCGAATTCTACGCCATTCATGTTGACCGACTGCTACGTTGCAATAAGGAAGCAGGACGTGACCTTTTTTTCTATCTATCGCTTTTGATGATATCAATTTTACTGTTTTCTGATTGGCTAAGTAAAACAAGCAGAACGCCCGTCGATTGCTCCAGCAAGCTGCCGAATGGTACGCACTGTCACGCAAATTGGCACTATCCACGGAACTCCTAAGGTTAAATACAGCCTCAGTTTTTAGAGAAGCTAGCATATATAGCAATGTTAAAGCTCAATAGCCCCCCCCCCTCACCCATTTCTTTCTCGTGTTCTTCTCTCTGTTCGGTACCAGGGCATTATATGTATGCAACTTAGAAACGCTGCTACTGATCGTGTCTGTTTGTTCAAACGCATAGTCCACTTTTTCTTGCTGAGGGTACTTATTCACTGCCATGCCACCGATGCACACGCGTCTCTCTTTTTGCTCGTGATATCGCGCGCGGTATGATCCTTGCACGCGCCACCGCCCCCGCAACATCCATCATCGAAATTATATACCGGAGTTCCTTTTTTCTGTCTACTCAAACATTGGTGTGTGGCAAGCACTGGAGCGAGCTCCCTTTACGCTCGCGAGGAGCAATCCCAGAATCAGGCGTGCCGCCACAACGGAGTCCAAACCGGGACCGGCTGCGGCCTGCGAAACATGTCGCAAGCATTCAACTTGCAGAGTGCACCGCGATATGCGGCCAGACACGCATGGCGTCTCTCTCCCTCGCGCCTGTATACGAAGCTGGTAATGCTGAGCAATGTGCTGCTGCCAGCCTTCGTGTCCATGTTCCCATAAGCCGGTGTTACTATTGCAGATAAAGAAATGCAACAATACGAGATAACAAATGCCCGACGCTGACGTAAGGCGTGAAAGTTCGGCGCGATGTGCGCAATCGACCGACGTGCCCGTAAGTGCGGGAGACAAAAAAGTGGACGTGTGGCCAGAAATGTGTGCGGCACATTTTGGTGGCGCAAATCTCTTTGCCCTTGACATCATCGCTGTTAAGGCAGCGCAAGCTCGAGACGGCGGTGGCGTTTTCATCTACCCACAATCAGTTAATTGGAAAGTTTTAGCAACCTACAAAGCTACGTAACAAGTAGTGGTCACATTGAATTCACCACAAAAGGAAAAAAAAGAGCGATTATGAAAAGAGGCAGACTGCAAATGCGATATCACATATAGCTCGCCGCTTAGTAGCCATTAGCGACCAAATAGGTGAGTGAGCGTCTATGATTCACGCGCTGACATGGCCCGGACTCTTAAGGGCTCGTTTTCCCATGTTTGACAAAATATTATTGAGATCTAACAGACAATAATGCCAAGGAAAGTGTAGGTAAAGTTATGAGATCTGATTTTAGTATAAATGTGAAGAAAGAAAAGTGGCTGAAAAGATAACCTACCATGGGCAAGAATAAAACCAGCGACCTTCCTTCAAATAAAGCATTCGATGATATATATATATATATATATATATATACATATATTTGTAAATATATATATATATATATATATATATATATATATATATATATATATATATATATATATATTATATTATATATATATATATATATATATATATATATATATATATATATATTTGCTATCGGGGCTTGGCAGACAGAAGAGAACTGGGAGTAGGGTTCCTAATTCACAGAAACATAGCTGGCAACATAGAGGATTACTATAGCATTAATGAAAGGGTGGTAGGCATTGTAATTAAACTGAATAAAAGATAAAAAATGAAGGTAGTACAGGCTTACGCGCCTACATCCAGCCATGATGACGCTTCAGTTGAAAGCTTCTATGAAGACGTGGAATCGGCAATGAGTAAGGTGAAAACACAGTATACTATAGTAATGGGCGACTTTAATGCAAAGGTAGGGAAGAAGCAGGCTGGAGACCAGGCAGTAGGAGATTATGGCATTGGCACTAGAAACGCCAGAGGAGAGCTACTAGTAGAATTCGCAGAACGCAATAATCTGCGTATTTTGAATACCTTCTACCGAAAACGAGAAAAAAGCAAGTGGACATGGAGGAGCCCTCATGGCGTAAATAAGAACGAAATAGACTTTATAATGACTGCACACCCAGGAGTCGTGCAGGATGTGGAAGTGGTTGGCAAGGTAAGATGCAGTGACCATAAAATGGTACGGGCTCGAATCCGCCTAGACTTGAAGAAGGAACGACAGAAACTGATACGCAAGAAGCAAATCAATGAGCTAGTGCTGAGAGGGAAAGTACAGGAATTCAGAGTGTCACTGCAGAACAGGTACTCTGCTCTTAGCGAGGAAACCAACCTTAGCGTAGATACAATGAATGATAATCTGACGAGTATCATCACGGAGTGTGCAGTGGAAGTTGGAGGCAGGGTAGCTAGACAGGACACCGGCAAGCTTTCCCAGGAAACGAAGAACCTAATTAAGAAGCGTCAAATCATGAAAGTGTCAAGTACAACAGACAAAATAGAACTAGCAGAGCTTTCGAAGCTGATTAATAGACGTAAAGTATGCGATGTAAGAAGGTATAACATGGAGAGAATTGAGCACGCTCTGAAAAACGGAGGAAGCGTCAAAGCAGTGAAGAGGAAACTTGGGATAGGCAAAAGGCGGATGTATGCACTAAGGGACAAAGAAGGCAAATTAACTACCAATATGGATAGGATAGTTAAAATAGCGGAGGAGTTTTACAGAGATCTGTACAGTAGCCAAGACAACCACGACCTTAATACTATAAGAACTAGCAGTAACCCAGACGACACCCCACCGGTAATGATAGAAGAAGTCAGAAAAGCTTTGGAGAGCATGCACAGAGGCAAAGCTGCTGGTGAGGATCAAGTAACATCAGATCTGCTGAAAGATGGAGGACAGATTGTGTTAGAAAAACTAGCCACTCTATTTACGAGGTGTCTCCTGACGGGAAAAGTACCAGAGTCTTGGAAGAACGCTAACATCATCTTAATACATAAGAAAGGAGATGACAAGGACTTGAAGAATTACAGGCCGATCAGCTTGCTCTCTGTAGTATACAAGCTATTTACAAAGGTAATTGCTAGCAGAGTAAAGAAAACATTAGAATTCAGTCAACCAAAGGAACAAGCAGGATTTAGAACAGGCTACTCAACAGTTGACCACATTCATACTATCAATCAGGTAATAGAGAAATGCTCAGAGTATAACCAATCACTATACATAGCCTTCATAGATTACGAGAAGGCGTTTGATTCAGTAGAAATATCAGCCGTCATGCAGACACTGCGGAATCAGGGCGTAGATGAAATATATATAAACATTCTGGAAGAAATCTACAGGGGATCAACTGCTACCATAGTGCTTCATAAAAAAGCAACAGAATACCAATAAAGAAGGGTGTAAGGCAGGGGGACACAATCTCCCCAATGCTATTCACTGCATGCTTACAGGACGTTTTCAGAAGTCTAGAATGGGAACAGTTAGGGATAAGAGTTAATGGAGAGTACCTCAGTAACCTGCGCTTCGCCGATGACATTGCATTGCTGAGTAACTCAGGGGACGAATTGCAACTCATGATTACGGAGTTAGACAGGGAGAGCAGAAAGGTGGGTCTTAAAATTAATCTGCAGAAAACGAAAGTAATGTACAACAACCTCGGAAAGGAGCAGCGCTTTGTGATAGGTAATAGTGCACTTGAAGTTGTAAAAGACTATGTCTACTTAGGGCAGGCAATAACTGCAGAGCCTAACCACGAGATTGAAGTAACTAGAAGAATAAGAATGGGGTGGAGCACATTCGGCAGGCACTCTCAAATTATGACAAGTAGATTGCCACTGTCCCTCAAGAGGAAGGTATATAACAGCTGTATCTTGTCGGTACTTAGCTACGGAGCAGAAACCTGGAGACTCACAAAGAGGGTTCAACTTAAATTGAGGACGACGCAGCGAGCAATGGAAAGAAAAATGGTAGGTGTAACCTTAAGAGACAAGAGGAGAGCAGAGTGGATTAGGGGACAAACGGGAGTTAAGGATATCATAGCTGCAATAAAGAAGAGGAAATGGACATGTGCCGGGCATGTAGCACGTAGACAGGATAACCGCTGGTCATTAAGGGTCACCAACTGGATTCCCAGAGAAGGGAAGCGGGGTAGGGGGAGACAGAAGGTTAGGTGGGCCGATGAGATTAAGAAGTTTGCGGGTATAAATTGGCAACAGCAAGCACAGGACCGGGTTAACTGGCGGAACATGGGAGAGGCCTTTGTCCTGCAGTGGACGTAGACAGGCTGATGATGATATATATATATATATATATATATATATATATATATATATATATATTGTAAGGCAACGTTTTGGCTGCAAGACACCTCTTTTACTTGCCGAGCCTCTGCCCCACAACACAGGTCAGACTGATGATGATGAGTATGTACATACGGTAAGATGACGCGTATGAATAATGCTCACACTTATTTCCCCCCCCCCCCCACGCGTGAGCGGCTAGCCCGGACGCGTCTTAGACGGAAACGGAACGTCGAACGAATGGCTTCAGACGTGATACGTGGACAATCTCCGAACCACGACAGCGGCGATCCGAAGAAAGGTCGGTGGGAGTGACACGATAGTTCACTGAGGAGGTTTGTTCATTGATTGTATAGGGCCCAATGAAGCGTGACTGAAACTTGTCACACAATCCTGGAGTACAAATGGGCGTCCAAAGCAACACTTCATCCCCCGGACTGAAGGAGACGTCGCGATGAGAGCTGTCGTAGCGTTGCTTGCGGTCTTGCTGATTGGCTTCTGTATTAAGGCGAGCCCGTTGCCGACATTCTTCGAGCCTTGTGATGAACTGCTCTGATATGGTTGCCGAGGCGTCGGTTGGCACATTTAGGAAAGAGACGTAGATGGTGAATGCCGGTGAACGGCCGTACACGAGGTAGAAAGGTGAGTAGCCAGTAGTTCTTTGAACAGTGGTGTTATGGGCAAACGTCGCAAAAGGCAAAATGGTGTCCCAGTTGTCGTGGTTTGGTGCGATGTACATCGACAGCATGTCTGTTAGTGTCCGATGAAATCTCTCTGTCAGCCCATTAGTTTGGGGGTGGTAGGCTGACGTCGTCTTATGTACTGTACCACAGGTTGTGAGCAGGGTTTCGATTATGGTGGACAGGAACGTCTTGCCGCGATCACTCAGGAGAACGCGAGGTGCACTGTGACGCAATACAATGGCGTTGAGAAAGAAGTCTGCGACGTCTGAAGCAGAACTTGTGCGTAGTGCTGCAGTCTCTGCGTACCTTGTCAGGTGGTCGACAGTAGTCACAATCCAACGATTACCTGCTGGCGCGATGGGGAGAGGTCCGAGTAGGTCTATGCCAACGATGGCAAAAGGAGTCTCGGGACACGAGATAGGTTGCAGAAGGCCAGCAGGAGACGAAGTTGGTCGCTTCTACCGTTGACACAGATGGCAAGATGCAACGTACTTGGCTACAAAGGTAGAGATGCCAGGCCAGAAGAAACGGTTTCTGATGCGGCTTTGTGTTTTGTGCAATCCCACGTGGCCTGCACATGGATCGTCGTGAAAGGCTTCGAGGACTTGATGACGTAGAGAACGCGGAAGTACTGGAACCCAGCGGTGTCCATCAGTTGTGTAAACGTAACGATGGGGCACATTGTTATCGAGCTTAAATTGCCGTAGTTGTCGGCGCAATCTAGCATTAGGAGTAGGTGACATGCCATTTAGGCGTTGGATAATGCGATTGCAATATGGATCATCACGCTGGCGTGTGGCGAACTCGGTGTAGCGATTTGAAGCCGGCATTTCGATAACCGCAAGGTGTGATAATGTAAGGGGTGACGCAGTGCCTTGCCCACCAGACGAGCAATCAGCTGACGTACTTGATGATGACAGTGGAAGGGGGCAGCGAGAGAGAGCATCTGCATCTTGGTGTCTTTTGCCAGACTTATAGATGACGTCAAAATCGTACTCTTGCAGGCGGAGCACCCAACGACCAAGGCGACCAGACAAGTTTCTCAGTGTCGATAGCTAGCACAAGGCGTGGGGGTCTGTAATCACTGTGAAGTGGCGTCCGTAAAGATACGGTCGAAATTTTTGTATGGCCCAAACGACAGCGAGGCACTCTTGCTCAGTTATGGAGTAGTTCTGTTCAGCAGCCGTAAGAGCACGACTAGCATACGCTATAACTCTTTCTCGTGAAGCGGCATCCCGCTGTAGAACTGCACCAATGCCATGGCCGCTCGCGTCGGTGTGCAGACATGTAGGTGCGTTCTCGTCGAAATGGCACAGAACAGGGTCAGGCGTTAAAGCATTTTTGATGGCTTGAAAGGCACGCTCGCAGTCATCGTTCCAAGCGAAAGTAGATCCGGATGTCAGCAGCTTGTGCAGTGGCGACGCGATGGCAGCAAAATGACTAATGAAGCGGCGGAAGTAGGATGCCAGGCCCAGGAAACTTCGTAGGTGTTTCTGATTTTCTGGCCGAGGGAAGCGTATCACGGCAGCAAGCTTGTCAGGATCCGGACGAACGCCCTCTTTGCTGACAAGGTGGCCCAACACCTTGATGTTCTTGTTGGCGAAATGGCATTTTTTGTGTTTAGCTGAAGTCCAGCACTTGAAATACACGTCAAAACTTCGTCCAAACGATCAAGATGCTGACGAAAAGAAGAGGAGAAAATGACGATATCATCTAGATAGCAGAGACATGTTTTCCATTTTGGGCCGCGTAGAACTGTGTCCATCATGTGTTCAAACGTGGCAGGAGCGTTACATAAACCGAATGGCATGACGTTGAATTCGTACAGCCCGTCTCGTGTTGAAAAGGCAGTTTTTTCTTTGTCCGCTTCGTGCTTAGGTATTTGCCAATAACCAGACCGTAAATCGAGGCTGGAGAAAAATTCAGCGCCTTGCAGAGGGTCAAGTGCGTCGTCGACTCGTGGCATCGGGTAGACGTCTTTGCGCATGATCTTATTAAGTGCACGATAATCGACGCAGAATTGCACCGAACCATCCTTCTTTCGGACTAGCACCCCAGGGGATGACCACGAGCTGGACGAAGGCCGGATAACATCTCGTTGGCGCATATCAGCAACGTTCCTCGATGATTTTCTGCTCTGCGGACGACACTCGATATGGGCGGCGGCGTACGGTTGTATTGCCTTCAGTTTTGATTCGATGCACGGCGACAGAAGTGCGACCCAGAAGCTTGGAATGTACATTAAATGACGAGCTGTGTTTTTGAAGCACACCCAAAAGTAATTTCTTTTGCGCTTACATGAGATCGGGATTTATTGTGGCTTTTAAAGCATCCGTTGTAGCCTGGTCATCAGTATTCGTAGATAAAGATGGCGAGTCTCCGTGAAGGGGCACCAGAGAAAGTGGTTCGGTATCTGTGAAGCAAACCACACTGGTGCCCTGGGGCAGTGCAACAGGCAATGAAGTGGGGTTTACTGCCGTAACTATGTTCTGCCATCACGAAAGCGCACCAGGCTAGGAGTGATGGTAAGTCCACCAGAGATGTAACGTCCACACGGTGCTAGGAACACATCACCAGTATCGATCCTATCTGATGTCAGGGTCAGAATATGCTCATTACCTGGAGGAATGAAACAGTCATCAGCGGTGACGAAACGCTGACTATGGGCATAGTTATCAGACGAAAGCGCAGTATCTGACATGTGAATGACCCTCTGACGGAAAGATATCACGGCTGAAGCTGAGGAGAGAAAGTCCCATCCTAAATTGAGCACATTGGTACACGATGACAGAACAAGGAAATGTATATGGTGAAGGATGCCCTCAATAAAACTCGTACCGTGCATACACCAGAAGGCTGAACAAAAACCGCATTAGCACAGCGAAGGGGAGGGCCATCATACGGTGTCTTCACTTTGCGCAAACGGGAACACAAGTCCACACTAATAACTGATAGCGATGCACCTGTGTCCACCAAGGCTTCAGTCCATATACCCTCAACACACACTGAAAGTACATTTGAGGGGCGTTCCGGAGGAGTTCGATGCAGTCCGCCAAATGCAGCTTTCCCTCCTGAAGCTGCACTGTTTAGTTTTCCGGGCGATGATCAGACGCCGTGGTAGCCGGACGAAGTGGTGACGAGGAACGGCGCATAGGTGACGGGGAGCGACGGCGCGAGGAGCGGAAGGTACTGGCTGCATCGAAGTGCTGTGGAGAGGGTGAGCGGCGTTGGTAAAGTTGGTATGGGTGACGATGTTGTGGAGAGACGGCAAACTCATCCCTCTCGTAGTCACCATAGCCACGCCTTTCGTCTTGTTGACGTCGACGACAGAACCGTGAGATGTGGCCGCGTATTCCGCAATAATCGCAAATAGGTCGAGATGGACGCCAGGCTTGAAACGAAGGAGGCGTTGCTCTTTGGGCAAGGACGTTCAGTGAAGGCTGCATAGTTGACCCATACTGCGGTGATTGCTGAGAGGTGACGCTGCAACCACTTGAGCGTACGTCGACTTTGGAGTGATATGCGAGCTCGGGACTTGCTCACACGTCATGGACGCTAGTTCCTCCCTCACAATGTTGCGGAGGCTGCCTGTAGAAGACGTCATGCGGAGCTCATAAGATGACGAGGTGGCTTGGAGTTGCAGCTCCTCGCGGATCATAGACCGTATCAACGCACGGAGCTCACTGTCATGCGTTAGCCTGATATCTGCTGTTTCAGGTTGCAAACGTCGTTGAAGTTGAAGGTCATCGAGTCGCTGACACGTACTGATGATATCGGTGACCGTGGTCGGGTTCTTGCCGCCAGAGCGTTAAATGCGACGGTGCCTATGCCCTTGAGCAAATGGCGAACGCGGTCATGCTCCGCCATCGAGCTGTCAACGCGACGGCATAGGGCGAGGACATCTTTAATGTACGATGTATAGGACTCGCCGGAGTGCTAGACACGTTCAGCAAGCTTCCATTTGGCGATGCCTGCACGTACAGAAGCGTTGGCAAATACCTGATGGAGCTGCTGCCTAAAGGTAGGCCAGTCTGGGAAATCCAGGTGATGGTTGAGAAACCATGTCTTAGCGACCCCCGTCAGGTAGAAAGGTACACGGGACAGCTTCACAGAATCATGCCAATAGTTAAGCGCACTCACACGGTCGTACTCATCCAACCAGTCTTCAACGTCTTCACCGCGAATGCCGGAGAACATCGGGGGATCTTTTTGAGGGGCGGTGACAGTCCAAGAAGGCATGCCCAGGGGTGCAGGTGGGGTGGATGGAGCCTTGTTGTTGTGCTCATCTTGTAACAAGACCGTAGGCTGACTGTGCAGACGGCGACAGGACCGGAGCTCCAGGGAAGGTTTGTAGTCGAAGATTACGAAAAAGCGCTGCAGGAAGAGGACGAGGGGATCGGAAAGCACTCTCCACCACTTGTAAGGCAACGTTTTGGCTGCAAGACACCTCTTTTACTCGCCGAGCCTCTGCCCCACAACACAGGTCAGATCGATGATGACGAGTTTTTACATACGGTAAGATGACTCGTATGAATAATGCTCAGAATATATATATATATATATATATATATGAGATCTAGCAGACAGTAATGCGGGAAGTTATTAGAACCAGAGCATCGAACGCGTTATTCGAAGGTCGTAGGTTAGATTCCTGCTCACGGCTGGTTGTTTTTTCATCCACTTTTCTTCTTATTTACATTCCATTGGTTATAATAACTTCCCCTGTACATTCCTTGGCATAACTGCCTGTTAGATCTCATTATTATTGTGTTAAAAACACGGAAAAACGAGCCCTTAGGTATACACTTCTTTCCCTTATATATATATATATATATATATATATATATATATATATATATATATATATATATATATATATATATATATATATATATATATATACCATAATCATCATCAGCCTGACTATGTCCACTGCCAGAGACAAAGGCCTCTATCATGTTCCGCCAGTTAAGTATGTCCTGTGCTTGCTGCTGCCAATTTATACCCGCAAACTTCTTAATCTCATCTGCCTACCTAACCTTCTGTCTCCCTCTAACCCGCTTGCCTTCTTTAGGAATCCAGTTAGTTACCCTTAATGACCAGCGGTTATCCTGTCTACGTGCTACATTCTCAGCCCATGTCCATTTCCTCTTCTTACTTTCAACTATGATATCCTTAACCCCCGTTTGTTCTCTAATCTACTCTGCTCTTTTCTTGTCTCTTAAGATTACACCGACCATTTTTCTTTTCATTGCTCGCTGCGTCGTCCTCAATTGAAGCTGAACCCTCTTTGTAAGTCTCCAGGTTTCTGCTCCGTAGCTAAGTACCGGCAAGATGCAGCTGTCATATACTTTCTTCTTGAGGGAGAGTGGCAATCTACCTGTCATAATTTGAGAGTGCTTGCCAAACGTGCTCCACCCCATTCTTATTCTTCTAGTTACTTCAATCTCATCGTTTGGCTCCGCGGTTATTATCTGCCCTAAGTAGACATATAGGATTTTACAACTTGAAGTGCACTATCACCTATCTCGAAGCGCTGCTCTCTTCCGAGGTTGTTGTACATTACTTTCGTTTTCTGCAGAATACATTTAAGACCCACCTTTCTGCTCTTCTTTTATAACTCCGTAATCATGAGTTCCAATTCGTCCCCTGAGTTACTCAACAATGCAATGTCGTCAGCAAAGCGCAGGTTACTAAGGTACTCTCCATGAACTCTTATCCCTAACTGTTTCCATTCTAGGCCTCTGAAAACCTCCGGTAACCACGCGGTAAATTGCATTGGGGAGATTGTTGAGTAGCCTGTTGGAAATCCTGCTTGTTCCTTTGTTAGATTGAATTCTAATATTTTCCTAACTCTGTTAGATATTACCTTTGTAAATACCTTGTATACCACAGAGAGCAAACTGATCGGCCTGTAATTCTTCAACTCTTTGGCATCTCCTTTCTAATCTATTGACATGATGTTAGCATTCTTTTGAGACTTGGGTACTCTTCCCGCCACGAGACATCTCGTAAACAGGGTGGCTAGTTTTTCTAACACAATCTGTCCTTCACCTCTCAGCAGATCTGATGTTACCTGATCTTCACAGGGAGCTTTGCCACTTTGCATGCTCTTCAAGGCTTTTCTGACTTCTTATATCATTACTGGTGGCGTGTAATCTGTGTTACTGCTAGTTCTTATATTATTAAGGTCGTGGTTGTCCCGGCTACTCTACAGATCTCTGTGAAACTCCTCCGCCATTTTAACTATCCTATCCATATTGGTAGTTATTTTGCCTTCTTTGTCCCTTAGTGCATACATCTAATTTTTGCCTACCCAAAGTTTCCTCTTCCCTGCTTTGACGCTTCCTCTGTTTTTCAGAGAATATTCAATTTTCTCTATGTCATACCTTCTTACATACGATACCTTACGCTTATTAATCAAGTTCGAAAGCTCTGCCTGCTCTAGTTTGTCTGTTGTACTTGAGACTTTCATGCTTTTACACTGTTTAATGAGATTCTTCGTTTCCTGGAAAAGCTTGCCAATGTCCTATCTAACTACCGTGCCTCCAACTTCCACTGCACACTCCATACTGATATTCATGATGTCATCATTCATTGTATATACGCTAAGGTTGGTTTCCTCAACAAGAGACGAGTACCTGTTCTCAAGTGAGACTCAGAATTCCTGTACTTTCCCTCTCAGTGCTAGCTCATTGATTGGCTTCTTGTGTCTCAGTTTCTGTCGTCCCTTCTTCAAGTCTAGGTGAATTCGAGACCGTACATTCTATGGCCAGTGCATCGTACCTTACCAACCACTTCCACATCCTCACAATGCCTGGGTGTGCACTCATTATAAAGTCTATTTCGTACTTATTTTCAACATTACGGCTCCTCCATGTCCATTTACGGTTTCGTCATTTGCGGTAGAAGGTATTCAAAATCCGTAAATTATTGCGTTCTGCGAATTCTACTAATAGCTCTCCTCTGGCATATCTGCTACCGATGCTATAATCTCCTACTGCCTGGTCTCCAGCCTGCTCCTTCCCTATCTTTGCATTGAATTCTCCCATCAATATAGTATACTGTTTTGTTACCTTACTTATTGCTGATTCCACGTCCTCATAGAAGCTTTCAACTGAAGCGTCATCATGCCTGGATGTAGGCGCGTAAGCCTGTAGCACTTTCATATTGTATCTCTTATCGAGCTTAATTACCATACCTACCACCCTTTCATTATTGCTATAGTATTCTTCTATGGTGCCAGCTATGTTTTTGTGAATTAGGAACCCCACTTCCAGTTATCTTCTGTCAGCCAAGCCCCTATAGCAAAGGACGTGCCTATTCTGTAGCATCGTATATGCCTCATCTGTCCTCCTAATTTCACTGAGCCCTATTGTATCCTGTTTAACACACTCTAGCTCCTCGAATAGTACAGCTAGACTTGCCTCAATAGATAAGGTTCAAGCGTTAAACGTTGCCAAGTTCAGGTTCCGATGACGGCCTGTCCGGAGCCAGAGATTCTTAGCACCCTCTGCTGCGTTGCATATCTGACCACCACCGTGGTCAGTTGCTTCGCAGCTGCTGGGGACTGAGGGCCGTGAGTTAATGGACGTATGCATACGGGAGCTAGTGGCCAGATACTGCGCCAGGGTGGCCAATCCTTCTCTGGTGAGAGAATATATATATATATGAAATTATTCCTCGCAGACCCAATATTACCTATTCAGCCACAAGTTAATGTTCCTTGGCTATATGAATGCCTATTGGGCGTTTGTGGCTGAAGGTGATCTCAGAGACGATCAGTTTTTCAAACGTATCAATAAGTCTTTATTAGGAAGCATGCTGGCTCAAAGAGCGCTTATCCAGTTTCAGAGCGAAAACAATACCGAACGCCATCAACAGCAGCAGTGACCATGCCATGGTAAGAACCATGGTAAGAACCACTTATGCGATAGATATTACAAGACACAGGCCGTCAACGTGCAGCTAGGTATATGTATATACATATGAATCCGTTGTCAACGGCAGCGTCGATATATTTGCCGTATGGAGTGCTTTCTTTGCACCCTCCCCCCCCCTCCTTTTTTTTTCCTGTTCTACGGGTGACAAGTGTTAGCGTAAAGGCTGTTTCGTCACTTAATCACGCTTTCCAGTCTAAATTCATTTTAAAATGCACAGCATCGGCCATTACCAAAACAGACACGTCGACTCTAATTCGATGGCTTGGCCGGACCAGCCCTATTTCGACGGGTCTCGACCAAAAATCGCTTCCCTCACTGCGATCACAGCGAAAATTTCCAAGATGTTGGAAGCTCGCCGCGGACCGCTGCGGCGGGAGCGAACTGCCCTTTTTTTTCGCTCTGAGCGAATTCGCAGCCTGAAAATCGCTACTTTTAGTGTCATGTGAAACGGCCTTTAGCTTGGTGCTTCGGCCGCGCACCTCATTCCTCATCCCCCTTCATGTTCCGTTCCCTCTGCACCGCGCAGCAAAGAGTAGACAAGCTGCGAGCTCTGGCCGACTTCTTTATCGACATACCGCCTCACTCAGATTATTCATGTGAAACATTATTCAATTTAAGTATTTTTGATCATTCGCCAACAATTTACTATCACCTTTACTCGGTGATAAAGGCGCCACAGTGTGTTCATGAGAAACAGTATACTTAGTACAGCACACCCATTACTTTTGATGCCACACAATCAAAGGCGGTGTACTCACTGGTCGTCTCAAAAATGGTAACAGCGCGTAGCCAGGCTTTCGAGAGTATACCGCACGTGGGCTTCCCGGAGCTTCCGAATCTATTGAGATGAATCACTGCCTAGGCGGAGCACCGTTGGTTCGGTTTCGGAAGCCTACCAATGTCGGCACTCAACGACGGGGACGAATGAATGGTCGCTTATGACGACGGATACCGCTCTGGGACTCTCCAACAGCCTCTTCTCAGATAATGAAAGGCGCTGGCCTGCTCCGTTCTTGTGATTAAAGTGGGTGCGAGAGGCGTGAGCCGTTCTGTTCAACGCAGCACAATGACACTCTAACTTGGTTCATTATCTAGATCTAATTAAGGAATGAATTGCTTACGAGAAGAAGGTGCTTGAAAAGGTGGCCGCAGCACGAGCTTTTTTTGGACAAAGCCGCAGCATTTTCGCGTCAGGCGTGTTCAATTTCATCCGCCCTTTCTCACAGTTCCAAAAGCTCTTGGGCATGCGGAGGGCGTCTGCTGTAAGCGCTGCCCCCAGGCACTGCTATTCCAGAACCCAGCTGTACTCCAGCTGCGCACGTTTTCATTAAATCCTCGTTATTCGAAACCGCTAAGCACGCGTCTTCGATGAATGGGATCACTACGTCACGGGCGCGTAGCACTGCAGCGGTGCGGGGCGGCAGCTGAATGCACGCTCCTGGAGGCTGGCGATCGTTTTTGTGGGAGCGCGGCCGTGCGTCGGAGTTAAATTAAATTTTGGGATTTACGGTATACAAGTATGAAGCACGCCGCAGTGGAAAACTAACGACTAATTCTGAATGATATTGTGCTCCAGATGTATGCAGCCAATGCGGCTTTTTTTTAAAACCATTTGCGCATCCTCAATTGTGGCGGATCATTTCATGTAGAAGTTCGGTAGATGGAAAAAGGCTTCCTGAAGGGAAGCCGTTCTTGTTTCCCGGAAATCCGCACTTGAAAAAAAAAAGAAACGATAAAAAATTATAGTCCTGGTTTGGCAGTTTAGTCAGTCACCGAAGCATATTTGTGAAAGCCTCTCAACCATTTTCGGTAATAGATAAGGCTAGCAGACTTCTGCGAGTAGGTGATCAATAGCTTCGTGCTATAAGCGGCTGGATGAAAATTTTGTCTCTTCATGATCTTGACACCCCATTGTATGATTTCGTAATACTGATTTTTGATATGTAAGGTCCTGTCAGTCGAGATGCCAATTAATTTGTCCCAGCTTTGCGATCAGCCCGCCTCTAGCTAACTCGGTCAGATGGTGGAGCAAGCATCCCGTAAAAGTATTGATTCTAGGCTGAAATGCGCATGCGTCGGCGAGACGAAAGAAAATTTCTCGTGTCTTGTGGCGTCGTGCTACGAACGGGTTAACGGGTGAGGGACAACTTTTATTTTGTTCTCCTTTTCACACTCTTAAATGGTTCCAAACGACGGCTGGCCTGTAGTTTGCAAGTTCTTCGGTATTTGCCGAAAAAAATACGAACAGTAAGTAGGGGAGGGTCAAATGAATAGTTTGCTTCGCACAGAAGTAGAGTGAACTAGCACCTACTTGCCATTATGCACGCTTTTCCTACAGTTTAGGTAAATCATGCACAGCAGCATTAAACCAAAAGTTCACATTTTCTCGAATTTCTCGTTTCGCACCGGCTGCCGCGGCTGGGAATCGAATCCGCGACTTCGCTCTATGCGTGCGCACCATCTAAGCCATCGTGGCCGGGTGCGTACGAATACGAGCGCGCACGTTATAGTTTAACTCTGCACAACATATCTTCGCACAGCACCGCGAGGTAGAAAATTGGGGTCTTCGGCACTTTCGATGCGAACAGACTGACGAACCTCGCCTAGCTACAGATTAACAAGGTTACATGGCGGGCTTGTTGCCGATTCGTACCATCCAAAGCTACAGCGCATCCGAGATGGGACAATGGGAACACGTACGCACACAAGCACAGCGTTGTGTATGTGTGTTTGTCTCAATTACGTTGTGCCGCCTTGCATGCGCTATACTGTCGACAGCAATATGTATTACCGGCTTTAAGAAAAGACAAGATACTAACGTCATTGGCAGACAACTGACGCATAATGAAGTAGCCCTATTTCTGGAATTAACGAAAGCAAAAACGTTATTTGGTGCTCATCAGTAATGCATTTAAATAGTAGGCGCCAAGTTGTTTTGTAGCCCAGTTAACTTTTTTGCATGTATGTAATTTTTTGCCACGGTGCAATTAAAACAATACAAGTAGCGTACCTATACGCTACGAACTTTGGCCTCATTATCTGTTGGTTTTCATTAAGATTACCTCGATCATCTAGCGTAATAGACAAGCCATATAAGCTTCTTGCTATTTTATTGCTAAAGGTCACAAGAATGAATCATATATATTACACCGGTCGCATTCTTTGCCGTTCAACTGGCGACATATGTCTTTCGAAAGTAAATTTCGTTACTTGCGCATTTTGCATTCCTGAAGACTCCAACGGAAAGAAAGCGCTGATACGCAAGCTAGAACTAATATATTGTTACGACCTCAGTATCACCTTTGGGATAAAAAAATTATGAGCGTAAAAAGGCTAGCCACCGTTGGTACGCTATGGTGGCACCCCGAGCGACACCCTCCACTTTCATTCTTCGCCGCCAGCGTAAGGGGGGCGTGTTGTCAGTGGCAGTGTTGCTATGGCAACCGCCGAAGAAGCGTAGCACATTTGATGGATTACCGGTCGCGAACCCCATCCTGTTACGAAGCCGCCGCGCGCCTGGCAGCAGCAGCAGTAGCGAGCTGCACCAGCCAGCCTGCCTGATTTATTGATTGGCGCCCTCATATGCGCGAGACCCCGTGAACCCCCCTTCCAAGCGTCAGTGCTGTAGGGCGCCGCCACGTGCTGAGTCGACTGCGTGCCCGTTACTGAAAAGTAGCCGCGTATTTCACGTACTTCGTGGAGTGGATGTAACGGCATGCGCATTCTTCTCCAAAAGTTGCTAGAACGCAGAGCGAGTGACAAAGGCTGAGAGCCCCGTGTCGAGTAGCTCTGACCTTGCAAGACACAGTGACGTAGCCAGAAAATAGCACGTCACCCCCCCCCCCCCCCCCCCGCGAAATTAGGCATACATGGCGCAAAATGACCAAATGCTGTGTCGTGCTTTTCGTCAACGTATACTCGACAGTTCAGTGCGGCAGAATTAGGATGCATTCAAAGAGTCATTTAAGTTTTTTTTTGCTGTTTCGTTCACGTCTGATTGAATATCTTTCCTCCTTTATTACACATAGCTGTCAAAATCTGAGCTCAAGTGAATTTCCATTTGCAGGTAAAGGTCCCTGAGGCGCTTACCACACGGGCTTTGCATCCATGCTAAGAAGGCTGAACCGTTAGTCACGACGTTTCACCGATACCTCTAAAAGATGGCTACACTGGCCGCCTACGGCAGTGAATAAACTTTATCCGGCTTTGCGCTCACACGAGTTTCATACTTCAATATTGGCAATACCTGCACCCAAATACGGTGCCATTGAACGAGACATCGATTGGGAGGTGCAAAAAAAATATAACTGCTAAGCGTTATCTCACGCAGCGGCACGCACAAGGGACGCGAACCTAGACATGGGGGCACAAAACACCCGGAAGCAGTGGCTTCCCGGCATGTCATGCGGTTATGGTGCGAGAGTGCAGGGTTGCCCACAGCTCGAAATTGAATACCACCTGCAGTGGCACCGCCAACGCTTAATGTACACTTTCCCTTGGTCCGTCTTCGATCTTGTTATCTGATAAACAACAGCTGATTGACGACGCCGCAGGTATGGATCTAATCAAATCAATCTAAAATATCATCCACAAACAGCCGCTAACTGCCCACTATACCAGTTCCTTTTGAGATTTAGAACAGTTACCGAGAGCCATCCATGCTGCAAGTTCCTCTCCGACATGACGTCACATATAAGAGGGAACTTGACTTATTGGCGCATTAGCATGGATCTATTTGACTTGAAAAGCATGTGTCTGACTCTTGATCATTTCTTTTGTGTTTCAAGTGCCTTACAGCACCTTGCGAGAGATATAAGTGAACATATACTCATCGCAAAAAACGTCCCGCTTGGAGCGGATACCTAATCATATTTTTCGTTCGGGTGCGTACAAATAATGGGGAAAGTCGTGGGAGAAAAGAAAGAAAAAGAAGCGAGTCCATATAAAGTTTGCGTGTTCAGCCCCATCAGCAATTTAACACTCGTACCATAACGTTGAAACGTAGTTTGAAGAAATCTCCCCAACTACCATCTATATTTGCTTCTGAGCCCTCTTTCCCCTCCCCCATCTGCGCCTGCGCCTGTGACCACCGTCAAATCAATCACTGCGTTGTTGCAATTGTAAACTCACACTAACATTCGATTGATTGATTTGTGGGGTTTAACGTCCCAAAACCACTATTTGATTATGAGAGACGCCGTAGTGGAGGGCTCCGGAAATTTTGACCACCTGGGGTTCTTTAACGTGCACCCAAATCTGAGTACACGGGCTTACAACATTTCCGCCTCCATCACACTAACATTCGATGAATGTGCAGTTTTATGCAGACCCAATAACGGAGAAAGGCGTTTTGTATTAAAAACAGACACTGACATATATCATTTCTGTATACGTGAGTCAGCTTTGTGGATCTTGGTGAACCAGTGGTGTATCGCGAGAATCTGGGAGTAATGTATTAACGGCCGCTGGCAACCCGTCCCATCACATTGCCAGCGGAGGCACGCGTGTCGATAGAGCGTTCAAGCCATCTAGCATGCACATCTCTGGCAGCCGTTTCAAGCCCTTCTCAAGTAAGTGTCTTTATACGCCGTGTATATACGATGCGGCCACAATTTAGCTGCTTCTGCGTATGTTTGTGTTGTGCATGCGTGCCAATGACTTGTGTTATGCATCTTCCTGATTCCATAGGTCAAGCCTAAACAACGAAAATCTCTTGGAACCATCTGAGAGGTCAGCGAAGAAGCTCCTATAGCTTCGGGCTCTTACTGAGGTAGGCCCCCTACACACCTAAGCCATGACACAGCCATTAACTTTCGTCAGCTGTAAAACTGGGAAGTTGTAAAACTGATTGAAGAAATAGACGCAATTGTAACATTCAGTTTGGCACGACGTGCCTTGGCCGTGGCCACATCGGGTCGCCTGCGCAGTGCCGTTCCGAACTCCGAGTCGGGCGTACCTTCCGCCATACGCCTGACATGTTGGTACTGTTAAAGCTGCGTGAAGTAACTAGCGTGATTAGCCGCGTAGAGCCAGCAGCAATAAATGTAACGAGCTGTTAGTTACCTTGCTAGTGTTAGTGTAGGAAAACTGATGGCGCATACGCAGCTGGTATGGGCAAGTCACCTCGATGGGCAAGAAAAAGGACGTACTCTGCTGATATACATTGATAAAGGCGTCTTCAAAAGACTATTTTTAAACCAACGCCTCCTCTATTTCTTTCAATGCCAGTGCAAACGCACGCTTTTCAACGGGAACGGTTGGTCCGCCTTAGTTCAGGGATTGGTCGTGAAGCAACGCCACAAGATAGGTATACCAGGGCCTTTAGGTAGCGCTGTTTGCGTCCCATGTGCTTCTGAGGGCTTTCCCCCGGAGATGCGATAGACGTGTTTCTCACTCCATTATTATACGTTTGTCAGATTTTTGGGGCAAAGCTTTTATAGTCTAACCTTCTCACTAGTCACGCGCAATCGAGAGTAGGAGAGACGAGAAAGAAAAGGAGGCAAAATAGATGGCTGACCATTTTCTCGTCTGACTTCGTAGATGGCGTTACTCTGCTGCTACTCTCCGAAGTGTCGTTACTCTCTTATTGGCTGCTGCGTGCGCTTTGCCAACGAGTGCCTCCCTCAGTCTCCTGCATATGTAGTCGCCGTGCGTGGCGGATCGTTGGTGGGCCATGGAAGGAGCAGAGCAGCGGGCGCGTTGAAGACGCTTGCGCTCGACTTATTCGCCTCGTGTCTCGTCGGTGTTACCCGCGTGCCGTCTGCATTCTCAAACGCTATCGAACGCATAGACGCATGCACAGACAGACGAATACATGGACGGATGGACGGATCGGCGCTTCGCACCGGTCATGATCATTCACTCCGTGGATATGTTGTGATTTATTTCCTTCGAGCTCCTTTGTGGCTCGAAGCGATGCCGCCGCCGTATCACCGCTCTTTAAGCCAGTGCATGCAGCGATGCAGTGACGCTTCCGCGTTAGCTGGCCGCATAGCACCCCGAAGAGCCACACGCTATCTTAAAACACCATATCTTTTACAGAGCCAGCATGACCGCCATAATTGTGATCACGAGGAAAGCAAGACGGTGCCCCACGGATGTGTATACAACTGAAAAAAAAAACTTTATATGATTTCCATCATGAGACACTACATGATGGGTTTTCACCCCCATGATCGCAAAGCACACGCCAAGGCTAGGCAAAGTGTTAGAGTAAGAAAGGGCTAGAGGAGAGAGTGGTGAACGGCTAGATCATGCGCATCTGTCTGGCTTTGTAAAAATACAGGAAGCGCTGGTCAAACCAACGCATAGCGACGACCAAAACGCGTGACGCCATACTGCATCTTGCTTGCTCGTTGGGACATGTACTTGCGCGATGTCGCAAAACAAAAGATGTCATCACCGTTCAAAAAAAGGTCCAGTAACCCAGGTTGTCACTTTGCTTATATAGAATTTTAGACCACCGCTTGCTTCGTCTTGCGGCACGTGATGGTTCTTCACTTCGAGCTTGTAACGAAGCGGGAGCGATGCAAGTGGTTCGTTTCGGTGAACATAATATTATGCATTGGCGTCGCATCTCTTTGACTAATGACCTGCTACGGTGGTGTAGTGGATAAGGCACTCGGCTGTTGAACCTCAGGTCACGAGATCCAATCCTGGCTGCGGCGGCCGCATTTTCTACCGGGGCGAAAATGGTTGAGGCCCGTGTGCTTAGATATAGGTGCAGGTTAAAGAACCCCAGGTGGTTGAATTTTCCAGAGGCCTCCACTATGGCTTCTCTCATAACCATATGGTTGTTTTGAGACATTAAAGCCCAACAACTATTTTACTTACTCTCTGACCAACTACCGAGGATTTGACAAAACGTGCCGCAGCGGGACAGGTGCAATATTTTCGGTTGTCGCTAGGTGTTCAGATGAGAATGAACACGAGCACCCATTCGCCATTCCCAATTTTTAATAAGTTTACCTTAGGCACATGTTTTAGACTCAGAGAAATTATTTAGCAGCATAAAATAATGTAATTTTTGGTGTTTAGCGCTTCAAAACCACCATATGATTACGAGAGTTGACGTAGTGTAAGGCTCCAGAAGTTCGCGACTACCTGGAGTTCCTTAACATCCACATTTATCTAAGTAAATGGACTTCTAGCAATGCGCCTTTGTCGAAATGTTTTCGTCAAACTATTGGTTTACAGAAAAAAGTGAAGTGATATACTATATGAGAATTTTATTTCTATTTGATATAAAATAACTTTAAGGAAAAAAACACAAATATGGTCAACGCCACAAATTATCTGTGTTTCAGAAATTTCTTGCAGTAGACAAGCTTAACTGAGGAGAGTAAAACTCGGCATTTACTAATAATTCAGCTTTCCTTCACAATGACTTTTGTTGTTCCGGCGTGCTCCGTTAAACTAAAATGGTGCTGAAAAGCACGCAGTTTACCCCAAATGCTAAAGTTTGAAAATGGTTTATACGAAAGACCATGTTTAATTCTTGAAAACAATATTTTTGAAGTGTAATAGTTGTGTACTATTCTGGGATAAAAAAAAATGTTGCATTACTCGAGCTGCTAACGAGTTACAATGGTCGAAATTGGATCAAGTCAGCCTAGTCGCAACGCCATTATGTACTGCGGATAAAATTCTAGTTGTTCAAGATACTTTCATTTCTTTATTCGCTTACATTGTTAGTTAGGACTACTGCACCCCTAAATGAATGTTTTGTGATTTTGAGCATTTGAGTTTCACATCATTTTGAGCATTTTGAGGTTCACAGCAATGAAGCAGAACAGCATGTAAACTTATTAGCGCCACATTCAGGACAAACGACTGAATTAAGCATCGTCATATTCTTATTTCGTGCCTTGTGCTGCTCTATCTGCATGTCTCTAGCTTTTTACCTTTTTGCCCCCACCTACGCGCTGTTCCCATTAAAAGGTGAAGCAGTATCCCGATGTTTTTGTTCAAATATTCATCATTTCATATCAAATAATAATAATTTAAATCATTTATTGATAAAGAAATAATTATATTTATTTATTTATCCACTTAAATTCCCCGATGGGAGTATGACTGGAGGGGTGGTTTTCACTAGTCATGCTTTCGATGACTGTATTTAGAGTAGTGGCAGTGGTGCACATCATTGCCACGAAGACAGTTGCAGTCGTTTGCAGTCCGCATGAACTAGGATTTCAGGATAGCAGTAGTACGATCGCAATCGAGGCGAAAATGAAGACAGAGTGGTGCCGTTCTTCTTACAAGGGCTTGCCTCTGCTGTCCGTCTTTACAGGGCTAAATCTTGAAGGTAAACAGTTCTAGCAAGGTAACAGTTCAAATTCATTAACAATTTAAGTTCCAATTATTAGTACAAACACAAACATTCAGAACAGCTAGGGGAAGGGGGGGGCGAAACTCAGAGATGGGAAGAGGTATTCTCGATCTTAAATATAGGTAAAGTGTAGAGCAAGAACAAAGGAAAATAAGTTAAAAATCACGAAACCAAAACACATGACGCATCAAAGCATAAAAAAGCAACGTAAATTATCAACGCAAAAAAAAAGAAAAGATCGAAACGCAAGTTAACAACGCTATCGTTGATTGATATGTCGTGTTTAACTTGCCAAAACCACCATATAATTATGAGAGACGCCGTAGTGGAAGGCTCCGGAAATTTCGACCACCTGGGGTTCTTTAACGTGCACCCAAATCTGAGCACACGGGCCTACAACATTTCCGCCTCCATCGGAAATGCAGCCGCCGCAGCCGGGATTCAAACCCGCGACCTGCGGGTTAGCAGCCGAGTACCTTAGCCACTAGACCACCACGGTGGGGCTACAACAACACTATCGTGAACAAGCTATTTGCAAAGAACAAAATCGCATCATATCCACGGACGGAGTGATGATGAGTGGGGGAGGCGTCCGTCCGTTCATTCGTGCATCCATCCGTCCGTCCAACCATGGGTGGCTATGTCCGTCCGTGCGTCAGTCTGTATGTCCGTCTGTCTATTGAGCACTCCAAGTACTACCATCTCGCGTCATTTCATCATCTATTAATTATATACAAGTAACGATCTAGCAGACATTCCAACAACTAAACTTCCCTGCGGCACATACCCGAGAGAGGTGGTTACTACAAATGACGATCACGTGACGCCTTAAGGAGTGTGGTAGCTTAGGCCAGTTGGTATGACATGACAATAGTTATAGCGCGAGAACAGAACGACGACACAGAGACAAGAAGGACACTCGTATCCTTCGTGTCCTTTTTGTCTCTTTGTCGTCGTTCTGATCTCGCGCTACAACTATTGTCATGCCTTAAGGATCTTCGCCCTTCGTCCGATCGGGGGTTGATCTGTCCGTCCGTCCGTCTTTCCGTGTGCCTGTCTATCTGTATGCCCGTCCGTCTAGTGAACACTCCAAGTACCACCATATTTTCAACATATATTGCATATATACAAGTAGCGTCATCTACCGGACATTCTAAGAACTGAATTTCCCTGTGGCACATACCTTAGAGGGGTGGTTACTATAGAGGACGATCGGGTGACGCCTTAAGAAGCTTCGCCCCTAAAACGTTTTCTTTCATTCCTAAATGTGCTTAAAAGCTTAGCGGCTGTTTTATTAGTGGGAGGTCCTTCCAACTTTTAAATGAGGGAAATGATGCCATTTTTTCATGGTTGTTATTACGCTGAGGACGCAGAAAGTTAAGATTGAGTGCAAGCGCACTGCAGTTACCGTTAGCTCGTAACTTACCATCAATGAATTCGTATGGAAGACGATTATGGATTAATTTAAAAAAGAAAACACCAAAGTAATACCTAAACAAACAAGAAATTGGAAGAATGGAGTGGTTTCATAGTAGCAGTAAAGCATCATATTGGAAGGAACTATTAGTGATCATGCAAATGGCCATGTTTTGTATATGTTGAATAGATGGGAGGCGAACCTTATATATATTTAGCCATGAAATGATCCCATCATTTATACGGTAATGAATAAATTCAAGGTATAATGAAAGTAAGTATTGTGGAAAATATGTTCGTGCGTTTGATTAGTGCTCTGATACAAAAATGCTCTATATGTTAAATAAATGCAATATAATTACAACATTTCATGTCAGAATCTAATATTATTCCAAGAAATGACAAGCCATATGTCACAGGTATATATTGACTGTTGAGGGTTACTTTTGGTGTACATTACAACTGTTGTCGCATGACGTCACATATCACTCCGCATCCAGTGCAGGCATTGGTGTACGGCCGATCACGTGGTTCCCTGCGCGTATATATATATATATATATATATATATATATATATATATATATATATATATATATGTGTGTGTGTGTGTGTGTGTGTGTGTGTGTGTATGTATGTGTGTGTGTGTGTGTGTGTGTTTGCGTGTGTTTGCGTTCTGTAAAAAACCCATCAATTCATCTTGCGATGCTGTCGGTTCCTCACTTTTTAACACTGGCGACAAGGATAAAATCCACCACACGTTCTAGATCAGTAAGAAGGCAGTATCGCGGATAACCAGCAATCGACGGCCTCAGAACAAAATGAACGGCATTCCTAGCTCAGACTGACTGAACTCGATGGCTGCAAATTTCGATGAGGGTCAACGTCTTCACCGGAAGACCAACTGACCGATAAGTACTGCACCTTGTCTGAACTACGGCGCGACTAGAGAAACTGGACAAATTCGACGAGAAGGATAAAAATTTTGAATCCTATTTGGAACTTTTCGAGCATTTCGTCACCACGAATGACATAAGAAAGGAAAAGAAGCTCGCAGTATTCTTGAGTGTGATAGGATCACGAACGTACGAGGTGCTCAAAAATGTTTGGCAGTACCCGCAGTTCCTGGAGACAACACCTTTGAAGAGGCCACATTGTTGTGTAAGAGACACTATAGTCTACAGTGCTCGGTCATTGTTGAACGTTGCAAATTTAACAAGCGAGCACAAGAGGAACAGGAAAGCGTCGAGGACTATTTAGGTGCCTTGAAGCATTCAGCAAAGGAAGTGAAATTTCGGCCAGTTTCTACAAGACGCTCTGCGAGACCGAATAGTATCAGGCATAAGATGGGAAGAAACGTAAGTTGCACTATTTGCGAAAGAAGATTTAACCTTCGAGGAGGCATGCAAGATAGCCCTACATTGAGAGCAGGCCGTGCGACAGACAGCGTTACTGCATACCGATGGCAAAGAAGCGGCGTTGCATGCCATAGCGATAAGACGCACAGGAGTTGAAAAGTAAAGGAAGCTTTGGAAGTTCAAGGAAGCTAAGCGACCCTGTGAAAGATGTGGCAAGGCGCATGCGGCCAGTGTTCGCTGGTACAAGAACGCCCAATGTCACAACTGTTCACAAATTGGCCATCTGCAGAAGATGTGTCCGAGTAAGCACAGAGAACTCCAGACTGCAAACATTGTGGACTGCGCTGATAACGACTCTAAATTAGATGTTTACCATGTTAATTATACAGTGCGTTCTGGGTATGAGGTGGAGGTAAACGACGAAGGGAAAGACCTCTGCATGCAGATTGATGCAGAAGCTGCTGTGAGAGTAATTGTTGAGAGAGTGAGGCTTACCCCCATATTCACAAACGCTCATTCACTCAAGCGCTCTCCTCGACTCGAAAAAGTCGATGGGAGCGCCGTCTCTTGGCCGAACACGTCACTACATATCGGCAACATTCTGCAGCGAGTCTTGAGAAGCGCAGCGTCAATTTCAGTCGAGCAGCGGCATAGTGCTCAACTCAATTGAGTGAAGGATGGAATTCGAGTCGAGGAGCGTTTCTGAATACGGGCGTTAAAGCATTTCCTCATGCCAAGTCCGAGCCATCTCGAGTCACCCTTACAAGGGGAACCGTGGCATATTCTGTCACGCGTGGAACTGGAGAGGCGGCCCAATCACATGCTCACATGGCCCGGGAACCGTCGGAGGGGTGGTGTCTTACGAGGGTTGAAGAACAGGTTGTACTTGCACACAGCTTGCGCAATATGGGGTTGCGTAGCGGGCTCTGATGTGGTCAGCATGCGTTACATCAGAGCTCACTACGCAACATGCGTAGCGGGCTCTGATGCATGCGATACTTTCACCAGTCAGCATGCGTTACTTTCACCAGATAGGTTACCGGACTAACAACCTGTGCCCTGACACGGCAGTAACCTCTGAATAACAACAATACCTCTGAATAACGATATAAAGCGAGTTTTTCTACGGTTTAAAAGTTTACCTGGCACCCCTCGACAACTCTTTCCGATTCATTGTTTTGTTTATAGTGAGGGTGTTACGGACTAATCAAACATAGACATAACAGTGTCATGTGACTATAAAACGGTGATAAAAAGCCTGAAAGACCTCTGACTCCAAACTTTGAAACTCAATATGCTTGTTAGTGTGTCATCGGCCTCCACTGTCGACAAAAACAAGCGTGGCAGTGACTTGGTGCCCCCCCCCCCCCATCGCCTCCCTTAGCATGCTCGCGTGCAGGCGGATAAACGGCCTTCGGGTGGTCATATCAAGAAGATAGAGTGTCAGGTTCAGGCTCAATGCTACACTGATGAAGTAGATGCAGAACTTGCAAAACTTGACCCCCAACAAGACCGTTGAGTTTCGTCTAAACGGTTTGGTGCTGTAAGTACGGTCAAAAGGAAGAGCACTCAACTGCATTCGTCCTTTTGTGCTTCCTTATTTCGGTGTCCGTTGCGCAAAATGATTAAGACGAATGTTTTCAACAAGGCCGACTCGCAGTGTTGCTGCCCCGCTACGGTGGTCTAGTGGCTAAGGTACTCGGCTGCTGACCCGCAGGTCGCGGGATCGAATCCCGGCTGTGGCGGCTGCATTTCCGATGGAGGCGGAAATGTTGCAGGGCCGTCTACTCAGATTTGGGTGCACGTTAAAGAACCCCAGGTGGTCGAAATTTCCGGAGCCCTCCACTACGGCGTCTATTATAATCATATGGTGGTTTTGGGACGTTAAACCCCACAAATCATTCAATCAATCAACCAATAAATCGCAGTGTTGCTCAAGTTTCTATAAAAACGGTCTTTTGAACAATTGCTCTACAATAAGGAAACAATAGCAAATATAAAATAGACTCATAGGGACGTGGGAGCAGAGTATGACCGCAATGAATGAAGCAGATATTTAGCACTCGTGTGTAAAAATGGTGAAAAAAATTGTTTACTGTTATGACATGTTGTCAGAAACAGCGGAGCAAGCGGGACCAAGAGGTAATAAGCAATACGGTGGTCACGTGAACATTCTTTGAAATACTGTTATTTCTATTATTCAGTCAAATAAACTAAAGGTGCAAATGTGTTTTCTCAAAAAGACGTGTAAGATGTACTTTACCTTTGTTTTGTGGCCCAATAGCAAAGGCTATCGGAACTTTTCAGGCACCGATGAATGAAAGAATGCATATGTAAACATGCGGACACTTAGTGCGTGTACATAGAAAAAACAAAGTCGCATGATTATGCGCATTAGAGTAGATTTCGCAGCAATGTCTGGAGGAAATCAGCATTCGAAGATATTAGGCATTAGGCCCATCGGATAATGCCCACTTACACGAAATGAATCTCCTTAACTAGGATTTTGTTTTATGTTCACGTACTATTAACCGAAAACGGAGGAAATATGGACTGGTGGCGGACGCTAAGACAACTCCGGTGTTTGTTCAGTCTTTATTCAATGGTATTGGCTGAAGACCGAGAATATGCGTGGCCGGCACATATTCAACTGGGATGGTGGTGCAACGCCCAAGATGGAGTAGCCGGTTGCGGGAAGCGCGGTACATTAATGAGGGCGCATCACGGGGTGACAAGAAGCCAACGCCCTGCATCGGTGGTGGCCTTAATGGCGCCCAGATACGGACTAGCGCAGATAGGGCAACGCGTCTGCTCGTCGCAGAAAGAACGCAACTGAGCCAGCTGCACGTGATGAGAGACTGCGATATGCGCACGCTAGGCCGCGAGTAGGCGGCGCGCCGTGGCGAGGCATCCAGCCATGGTCAGGCCGGTCACCGCTGCCTCCGCATGCAGAGCGCCACTACCGCGAGGCTCATGTGTCGGTTGCAGCTGTGGTTTTTCCTCCAGTTACACCTAATATGCACCGACCCCTCCGTTCCCACTTACTCCTGCACTGGAAGAATAGTGAGACACTGGCCAACCCACCACGCGCGTCCAATGGTTAGAAGGTACGCGACTGCTGACCCAAAGGTGGTGTGATTGCATCGCGGCCGCGAAGGTCTGATTTTCGATGACGGCGGAAATGATCCAGGCCCGTGTACTCAGATTTAGTTGCACGTTAGAGCAGTTGAGAAAGTCAGAATTTTTCGTGCCCCCCCCCCCCCCCCCCTCAGTGACACATGCTGCAGTGAAAGCACCTGACCAAAGGTTTTCACGAAAGAAATGTCTATTTGTCGTATCGTATATTTATAAATTTCCGAGACTATAGATTTTCGTTGAAGTGTATTAGAATGCTGTAATATTGAAGATTCCAACCCATAAAGCAATAATTAAGTCCGAGATGTAGGGGCTTGACGCCGCAAAGACTAACTTTTGCGACTAAAGAGTAACGCCGAGCAGCCTCGTGGGAGGGGGTTCAGTGAGAGCTCATAAACAGGAGAGACGTTTGGGCGACTTGGTTATGCATCGTGAAACAGTATTGTGCACGTACGCAGAAATAGACCAGCCCACACGGTGCGCTACGTACACTCGATTTTTTTTATACGGGGAAAATCTGTATTATGAATGAAATTAAGGAGTGCGTGCTCTTTCAGTACGCAGTGCACATGATATCATCCCTTGTTAATGAAGGCACCTTGATACAATCATTACGGAACTGAATCTTCGCCTTTACTTCGATTATTTCTCGAGTGTGTTTTTCTGAGCTGCGGCCTGGTATAATACATGCGGCTAAATTTGGTTTACGTGTGCAGTCCCATCACTGTGAGGGAAGATGACCATCATTTTTTGCTCTGAACCTAACATTAGTGCTGCTTCAGAAATTCATTAAGGCACCCACATGGTTGATCGAGGCAATATCAGTTGCAGGATAGCGGTCATTTATAAACCACACAGTGTTTGCATTGACTATAATAATAATAATAATAATAATAATAATAATAATAATAATAATAATAATAATAATAATAATAATAATAATAATAATAATAATAATATAGTTGAGGTCCCGAAACCACGATATTATTATGAAAGAGGCCCGGGACTCCGTAAATTTTGACCACACAATAATGGCGTCCGCTGAACATTTTACAAATGGGTGCGCAGAGGGTAGAGAGAGATGGGTGGGAGGGGGCATTATCAAAGACATTCCTTTTTTTTTTCTCTTCCGTGTCATGACGGGAAGATTAGTGAATAGCGTGTAACGTGTAGAGATGGCTGAAGGCTGCTTCACATGAATATGAGGGTCTTTGGTATGCGAATAAATGAGTGTTGCTTGTGATATCCAATATAAGTAAATATAGCATCCCAAATTCCAGAGCGAGGAGGCTGGCCCGATTCCACCCCTCTCTGAACTCTCATGCCACCTTGGGTTAGTGTGCACCTAAATTTGCTGCATGGCCCCCGTGTGTTTCCGCCTCCATCGAAAATGTGGCCCCGCGGCCGGGATTGAATGTTTGCATTAAACGTAGTTATCCCTGGGATCAGTGCTGTAAATTGAAATGTTCTCTTAGCAGGTAGCTGCAGTTTTGCACATTCGCGGAATGAGCACAGATGCCGAAAACACTGCTTCGAATCACGCATCCAGTTTGCGAAGCATTGCTTTCTAAAAATACCGTATAGATTTCGTTGTGGCTTCGGACCACAAGGGGGTGGTTGGCAACATAACCCTTCCACCACCTTGTGACATTCCGCAGAACGCATTTGTAATAATTTGATTCTAGAAGGAATAAGCGTCGCATGTAGCCTGAGCTATGCACACTGGTTTCAACGAGCGCGACAAAGCCGGTCACGTTTTCTCGTTTTGTCAGCCAACGAAGCTGAACAGCGAACGGAGGACGCCTAACGCCATCTAGAGCATCCATGCAAAGTTGTATTTGGTTCTCCCGTTTATCGCGGGACCCTTCAAAACATTTCTGCAGTGCCGATCACCACGATGTATACACTTCTATTTCTTCAGTCCATCAACGTGTCACAATTTAAAGCTGATACGTAAAAAGTATCATCACCAACAGCACTCTGTCTTCAGTACGAAAACAACTCCTAATGATCTCCGTTTGAACCAGTCCGGCGCGAGGACATACCTTTTCTTTTCCGCGAATTTATTCATTTCCTTACTCGCCTAACTCTCTGCCAGCTTCGACTGCCTTTCATCTGCCATAATTATTACGTGACCTGCTTCATCGATTACAGCTTTATCAATTACATTATAGTAATTCACAATTTCAACTTATCAAGTAACATCACACGTTGAAAGTATGCACTAATTGGTTTAGGTTCACAGGATATCGTTATCCCAGGCAACTCTTAGAAGCGAAGCTTACGGGTCCCCCAAATTTTTTTCACATTAAGTGGGCTAGAGTTGTGTATTTGGGTTTGGGCAATTTATGTGCCACATGACTGGGCTACGGTTTTTCTGTTCGCACAATTACTGTTCATGGAGATACGACTGACCTAGTTATATAGAGGGCACGGACGCAAAGGTTTGCTTCGCGCTAGAAAGCGGAGATGACACTAAAGAAGTATTTTATTAGGATGTTTCAGAATTATTGATTAATTACTATTAATGCATAACGGTTAGTGCAAAGACAGTAGTGCCAGTGCAAAACGAGGGCCGTGGTTCGTCCTCGTGATTGCTCCGTTTTAATGAATGAGGCTAGCATCGACGTTAGCCTCATTCGTTGTCAGCGAAAAAGGATATTGTACGGGATCTAAAAAGCCAGGTTTTCCGATCACTCAGAAGTGATTAGTGGGATGACGTTTCCTTGCCTACACAATGCACAGTTTAGTTTTTTTAGCCCTTGCACATGACTGAACAAAACGACTATTGGTTGCGCGACTATATACGGTCGTGCAGCTACCTCACGGACATCGAACTTAGGAGGTGCAAAAAATGCGAAAAACTATATAGAGTTGATATGCCGCTTGAAAACGCTTTATTAAGAAGAGTGAAAAATATTCATACACCAAAATGAATATACATATAAATACAAATAAAAAACAAAGTAGTGCCCCTGGCAAACCGCAGATTGGCGAGAGGACTCTCAAAGCTCTCGGAAGGACGCCCGCTTGGCTGCAGGAAGAAATCGAAAATAACTTTCAGACCCTTCCCGGCGAAGGAGGTGGCCCGAGAGTTCTTTCGCCGTTCTTCTTCATCTGCTGCCTCACGGCTGCTTCGGGTCCCACGCGCTTGTCCGCGAGGCAGAACAATGTTCGGCAAGGGGCCGGCAGAAAGATGTCCTTCCTCTTCCAAGAGTTCCTGTATATATAATGTCAGGAAAGTATATATTTATTAGTGACATAGCAACACCACTACAAGTGTAAAGCGATTGAAATGAACACTGAGCAAACGAACACAAGTGCGAAAGCGTGGACTGTGGGACAACGTGGAAGTGTTAAGAAATCTTGAACATTATGTGCTACTCAAATATTGCAGCGGACGATTCCTTCCTCCAGGCTCAGCGCTTCCACAAGTTAGCAAACTCGTGTATTTGTGAGCGAATCACGTTAATATAAGTTATAATGTCCCTGGTTAGTGTGTAGAAACCACGATATGATTACAAGGCACGCCGTATTTGAAAGCTCCCAAGTTATGCCAACTGCCACTCTGACATCACAGAGTAAGCAGTTTCGCACTATTTCGCCTGGATAAAAATGGGAGCGCCACAATCAGAACCCAACCAGTGACCTTCGAGTAAGCAATTGCGTTCTGTTATTCCTGCAACACCACGTCGGGTGTGATTCTCGCTAATTAAACGGATAACGAGGCTTACCTGCCGCACTAGGGTTTCTCTCGTGGGGTTCGACATTGCATTGGCTCCTCGCATGTTTCTCTGCAGAAGTCGTCGGAGACACGGTTCGCTGTGGGCTGACCACGACGCGACAAATGACGTAGCCTCGGCCTTCCATTCCTCGCGGTGCCATTGGACCTGCTCGTCCAGATGCGTCTTCAGTCGCAAGCGCCGTCTTGTTCTCCATGCTGCTCTACACCTTGTCTTGAAGTGTTCGTGCTGCGAAGAGGCGGACTCTTGAAAAGACGGTAATGGCTGCTTTGAAGGCCTATGGTTGGAGCGTGGCTTCGTTGCGGCAGACAGCGCTCGTTCTTGATTAGCACCGCAGGCAAATTCGAGAGCGCGCTGGCTGGCCTCGCGCCTCCGTCGTCTTCTTCGTCTTTAGCTCACGCAGAATAGGCCATCACCAAGACTGTGTTTGTTGCTTTTTTCTAATTTTATAAATATTCGTATCACACAGTGATTGCAAAATATTACACTAATACATTATAGTAACAACACTCAATGATATTGTGCAACTATATGCATGATAACTGATAAATTCAGTCTTGTACAAAGTAACAAGGTATTCGGCGCTGTCATGTGCAATATTGAATTGTATTTCGTAGAGGGTGGTCCAAATTGATTGTAAAAATAGAACACTTTTCCTGGAGTTTGTCACCCACCCATTGTTGATAGTTTTGCTGCAAATGACATTCTTTATCAACTTTTTATGGGGCCGAAAATTTCTGCAGATGCCACACATTTCTTTAATCTATTTCACAAAATAGTCGGGAGGTGGTTGCCTATACTACATTTTTTCGCTTTTAGACAGCGTTACAAGAGAAAGTGGTGAGTTCTAAATGCTAACATTTCTTTGCAAACTTCGGCGAGTTTGAACGTATCTATCTATCTATCTATCTATCTATCTATCTATCTATCTATCTATCTATCTATCTATCTATCTATCTAGCTATCTATCTATCTATCTATCTATCTATCTATCTATCTATCTATCTATCTATCTATCTATCTATCTATCTATCTATCTATCTATCTATCTATCTATCTATCTATCTATCTATCTATCTATCTATCTATCTATCTATCTATCTATCTATCTATCTATCTATCTATCTGTCTGTCTGTCTGTCTGTCTGTCTGTCTGTCTGTCTGTCTGTCTGTCTGTCTGTCTGTCTGTCTGTCTGTCTGTCTGTCTGTCTGTCTGTCTGTCTGTGTACGACATTTATCGCTCCTGGCCGTTTGGACAATGGGACATATACCGAAATTTGTATGACATAAATGACTGCATGAGGAGCATCAGTGACTACTCATAACATGAATATTATAATTTACATGTCATGGTGTTGCTGCTTTTACGGCGGTTTCGTTGACATGACGTATCGCGAAATTAGTATGGCATGAGTGGTGAACATAAGGAACAAGCCCTCACGTGGAAATCATGACATGCATGTTATGTAAGAACACGACTACATGCCACGCCCATGATGTATTCGCTGTCGTTTCGCTAGCATAATATATAGGAAATTTGATATAACGGGATGTGAATGGATGACGAAGAGAAATTCCAGGCGCAATCATGATAAGCACGACATGGTAGTCATCTGTGGCATTATTTATATGCACACCACTGCTGGTGGTGGTATTACAAACGTTAATGGTGTCTTCGCTACGTGACACTAATCAACATACTTGCATTTTTTTCCAGATATGTGAGTGCGCATATTGCCCCGCCGCGGTGGTCTAGTGGCTAAGGTACTCGGCTGCTGACCCGCAGGGCGCGGGTTCGAATCCCGGCTGCGGCGGCTGCATTTCCGATGGAGGCGGAAATGTTGTAGGCCCGTGTGCTCAGATTTGGGTGCACGTTAAAGAACCCCAGGTGGTCTAAATTTCCGGAGCCCTCCACTACGGCGTCTCTCATAATCATATAGTGGTTTTGGGACGTTAAACCCCACATATCAAATGTGAGTGCGCATAACATTTGTAGTTCTGTTTACTGTGTAATACACCCATCGTCCTCATAACACTGTGCTGATTTTAAAGTGCCGTATCCAGCTTCCTCGTGCATGCTTTGCTTTGATTCCCACTGTACGTGGGATCTGCCAATTTTTAGTTTTATTTTCTAGGTTTAACTCGTACATACATTTGGCCCGCGTACATTGTGCGCGCTGACGTAGAGGAGCTGATATGTGGCCAAGAGTCCAGTGCAATACTGAAGCTGGAACCAGGCACGTCACTGAAAAAAAAAACAAAAACATTTGTGCTTTGTTTGTGCGTGCACTGTGTAAAGTACCTTGAGTATCGGGCTGCTTTTGACAGATGCTCGGCTTCGTTGAAGCAGTCGGTAAGTAAATATTGGCAGCAAAATTACACAGGCGGCCATGAAAACTCTATCGTTAGCGCCTATTTTATTGTTCCTATATATATATATATATATATATATATATATATATATATGGTGTGCGTGCGTGTGTGTGTGTGTGTTTTGTCTCTTCTAAACAGAGAAGCTTTTTGTAAGTTCTTCAAAATAAAGTTTCACTAACATTTAAAGAACCTGTATATTTTGTTGTTCTACTAAACCCCTCATTCAATTCTTGATTTGATACAAACTGTTAAGTCTCGGAACACTATACACAATATCTCCCGCTTAATTTCTATTGTCGACCATGTAAGGAAGTAATCGCACCGAAAGAATGCACATCAGTGGCTTACTTGTATACGATTCGCGAGATGTGCACTTGTGGAAGATGCGTTATGCAAGTTTTTCCTGTATGCCTTCCATGACATTTGCATTTGTGAGTGTGAAGTTCCAGAAATAACATAGATAACCATTTCAATCTGCCAACTCTACTCATTTTTGAACGGTGCATAGCGACGGTCTCACGCTGCAATCGCAACGTCGGGCTTTTGAATCACTTATGAGAGGCATTTCTGATGCCTAGGTAAGGAGCAAGTTATGTTCTCTTTTGCTTGAAGCGGGATTTTCTTGTTCCATAAAGACGGTGTTTCTGACCACCAGATATTGTTTAAAATGAAGCCGACAGAAGATAAAGCTTGCAGTGTTTTTTTTTGTTATTGCTTGGTGGCTGCTAGCGGTGTATATGTACTGGTTGACCAGCGCAAAATGACAGATTTTGCAGATTGGAAAGTGACAGTTCATTTGTGTAATTAGCCAACTAAATAACAATCGACTGTGACAGCAAAACATTACCTTGCTAGCTGCACTGTAAATATATACCAAGCGCACTGACGATATGGAGTGGTACTCAGACGCGAAATATGTGTCGTTGACTGCAATGTTGAAAGATTAGAGTGTTAATTATTCAACGCTTGTCTCTTATTTTTAGCGGACTGCCTGTACTGAAGAGCGCATTCCTTAATTATATTGTGGCTAGCAAGCTCATTTTTGGTTTTCACACTAAAGTAATTCATATAGTTTGCACATATGCAAGATCAAAATAAAAGTCAATTTTTTTATTAGCCAAATATTGCCGAACATCAATATACACCCTCAAAACAGGCGCCAAGCCTATAAAGCCAAAGAAATGTGTTCTTTCAGCTTCGTTATGCCTGAGTTCTAATGGTCGGAAAAGCATTTCAAGGAGCATGGAAATGCCGCATTGAGTAGAAACCACACTCTAATAATCTAAGCGTGAGAAAAGTCACCACTCATGGATAGCAAGTGTGGTTTGCTTAGCTTGAAAGCAGACCATGCTTAGACTAAGCTTGAAAAAAATCTTTCCCGCTCACACTTGCTCTAGCGTGAATTTTCGTATTATTGGGATGGCGTATATATGCACATTCTTGGCTAGATTTTGCCGCCGGGGTCGGTGTTGCCGTCACTCGTATATATATATATATATATATATATATATATATATATATATATATATATATATATATATATAAATAAATAATATATATATATATATATATATATATATATCTATATATATATATATATATATATATATATATATATATATGTGGGAGTTTGAGATGTTAGCCACTGAACCAAGGAAAGGCTTGTTCATAATAATTAGAACGGAAATCTCGGAGGGGGGGGAACTATCGTGTTTTCAGCATTACCAGCAAGATGGCGCAGTAAGACGTGTCACCACATCGTCAAGTCTCCGCGGCGCGCCGTCATTTCTCACGCGTACTTTGCCCAGCGGAGAGGAGGGGCACGCTTAGAGGAGTTATCAAAATATAACAACCACCCTGGTAATGCAGAACGTTCAGTCAACGTGGTTTGAATGCAAGGAATGTGAGGCATTGTTAGACGGTAAAATATAACAATGCACCGACGTTTATAGTATTACGTTGCCAATTACACAGTGTTTTTATTGTATGAGCAACATTCAAATGATGACGTTGTCCTAACGTGTTGTTTTTAACGAGCACACATCATTCAAGTTACTACGTTGCCCTAACGTGATGGTAATAATGTGGTAACAACAATCAAATATTCATATTGCATACGTTGTATATACACATAAAACGCATGTTTAACAGCGAACGTAGAGACAACATGGAGAACATAATCGCCGAAACATCCAATAACACACATAGCAACTTTTTCAACTTCGTGTACTAATTTGATTAATGACTGACAGTGGCTAGTTAGTCTGGTTAAGTAAGAAACAGAAGCGTGAACACTACAGACAACAGTTCAGTCTATGTTTTCACACACTAATCCTTCAATGAATCTGATTTCTTTATACAGCTGCACTCTATGTTTCTATTTATGTATTTGTTTGACGCTATTCGTTTCACAATACAGGATTGCCGTAGTGCAGGAGACAAAAAACACCACCATGAGTCACCCGACTGGGCCTCTTTAGCTCCGCATCATACGTTCTTCACACAGAGTAACTGCATTGAAAAAAAAAGACTGCTAAAAAAAGACCGCTAAATTGTTAGTATGATCATCAAATATCGGAAAATATGAAAGTTAAACTAATCTGAAATAAGAATGACTGAAAAAAAAATAAAAAAAATTTCGTGGGTGAGAAGGATGTATGTAAATACGCCCATTTAGACAAGAACAAACAAGCTAGAAGTATAATTTTGAGCCTCAGCATCAACGTCGCAAATGTTATTTCAGTAGACAAGTTTGAAAGAGCCCGCGCCGCGCCAACGCTCTTCGAAAGTTCATTAACTGCGCCCTATGATCCGGCGTATCAAGAACGACAAGCACGCGCGGCGGAGAAAGTGATCAAGACTGTGCCATCTTCTCTTCTTCGGAGCGCGGGAAAGTTCGTCACTTCTGTACTACCTTCTGTTCGTTGAGGCAGCCAGTAGCAGCCGGGATCAAGTCGTCGGTGTTGTCTAAATTTCAAGCAGAGGACACCTGGTAAGTAAATCCGAATGAACTTCATACGTTATTTGTTGGTATGTGTGTGCACTACTGCAACCCGATCAGTTGTTAGAAAGCTCGCGCTGGGTTCAAATTCGCCATAAGTTCTCTCTGGAACAAAAGTGGAAAAACCCACCGGCAGTTCACTCGCTTCGTGTCCTAAAGGCTGGTGCACTCTAGCGACGAGCAGTGGTCGCAAAGCGACTGCTTTTGCTAGTAGCTTCCTGACCGATTATTCAGTCGCACGATGGCAGTCGCAAAGCTTCTGGAACCAATCTGCGATGCTCAATTTTGTTTTGTTTGTCTTGTTTTTTGTTGCGCTGGGTTCCTGCAGCCAGATACAAACGAGTGTGTTCCTCTGGGTCTATGGCACCATGGTCACCACGGAATAACTGGCTTGGAGATGGTGGGGCGCAGCAATTCGAGCAAAGTGTTGAATTTACGTGGCGGCATTCGCTAGAAGCTTAACACCGTCAAAGTAAACATAAAATAAATTGTTGATATGTGGGGTTTTACGTCCCAAAACCACCATATGATTATGAGAGACGCCGTGGTGGAGGGCTCCGGAAATTTGGACCACCTGGGGTTCTTTCACGTGGACCCAAATCTGAGCACACGGGCCTACAACAATTCCGCCTCCATCAGAAATGCAGCTGCCGCAGCTGGGATTCCAACCCGCGACCTGCGGGTCAGCAGCCGAGTACTTTAGCCACTAGACCACCGCGGCGGGGCGAAAATAAGTTGTTCACTATGTTTTCTCCGTATTCAGAAACGTTTTTTTTTGTCTAGAACTTGACTTGTCACCGACTTCAATGCAGTGCATTTGGAACGAGTTTGTGCTTCATGCCTTGGCAACGACTTAAGACACCGCGTTCGAGACACGTTTGTGCTGCATTGTAGGCTTTGGCAAGGTAATTCAAATTAAAAGACCGTTTCTGAATATGTATGAATCTCGGAAATACTCCTCGTCGTCTCAGCGCAGCTCGGGAGGCAGGCGGCTTGCATGGCCGGCCAACTCCCGCAATCGAAAGGACATTCACACCCACTACCGGCTTTTTTTTTTTTTGGAGGCATCTGTGATACCAGCGCTAACACCTTGGCACAGCGCACCAGCACCATGACAATCTCTTATTCTTCGCTTGAATCGAACTTGACGCAGTTGAGAACGCTGTGCGGGAACGGACGAAAACAATGAATGCGGCGCGCTCGGTTTGCTCAACTCACTCAGCTGGCGGCGTTTAGCTGATCGGCGCTGGTCTCCAGAGTTCTCGCTGATAGCGAAATCCGGGCGTGACTCTCTGGTTTTACGACTTCCGGTCGCTCGCATGCAGCCTCTGCCGGTGTGAACATCAGTCGCTTTTTGGTCGCCAGTCGCGAACGGTTGCGCGACCACTGCGAGTCGCCGGTGTGCACCAGCCTTGAGCCGCCGGAAAACCACGCCGCGAGACCGGAACGGTGCAATCGGTCCGTCTTTCACATTACGCGAAAACGAATCCTTTTTCCTATTCACGGCTGACCAGCTCAAAACCACGCGATGTGAATAACCGGCTGCAGATGGAACATGGCGGCAAAAGAGCGGCGGTGGGTCGCATCGCCTCTAATCGCAAAATACTCGTGCAGCTCGACGAAGCTTGACCGCCTCAACGAGAACGCGTTCATCAAGTGCCTGATTGGGAATACTATCGCCAAGAACACTGGAAGTAGACGGCGCAGCAGCAGCGAGTCGGCATGCCCCAACGTGTCGTTTTTGTACACAGCCGGCTGAATCCGGTGCTGCCGCTACCGATGCGTTCGCTCGTGCCGTTTCTTTTAAAACTTCCCAAACAAAGTTTTAAAAATGCTAGCTGCGTCTTTACAGTACTTTGAGTGAAAACTTGAATTGGGTACGGAACATAGCACTAAGAAAGCAGGCAAACTCGAAATAATTCGCGAAAGCAGTGCGGATGAATCATTTTCCGGGCCCATAACAAATGCAAACATTTTCGACGGATGCGGGCGTGGTTTTTTTGCTCTCTGGTGTTTTCGTTTCATTTCTCAACAGGGGCGTAGCGCCAGGGGGTGGCACACCGGGCCCGTGCTCACCGCCCTCCTCTTAATTTTTGTTGGTAGGCATAGAGAGCAGAAAATGGCCAAGTTAGGAGGCCGCCTCCCCCCCCCCCCCCTCACGAAAAAAATTCTGGCTAGGCACCTATTTTTCAGTATTGAATGCGGCATGTGTGTTTCAAGCGCGGGCTCCTAATGGCTTCGGTCGAAGGGAAGGAAAATAAATAATAACCATACATGCAAAAAGTGTGTCACGCAAATGTGCAGTTTTGTTGCTAAGTCCACCGAGGGGTTATCTTAGCCCCGTTTGACATCATCAGAATCCTCGGATTGCTATGGTGTGCTTTTATTTGGTGCTGCTAACGCTCGGTGTTTCGAGCGACGGCGTGTAGCATTCGGCCAGAAAGTTCTTTCATGCAGAGCGAACTTACTTAATTTGCTGCAGCGTGCGATTACTAAGAGTGCGTTCGTTTAATAATATTCATCTGATTGAAATTAACCATAAACAATATGTTTTTCGCAAGTTCAAGTTTACTTTGCAGCAATTGAATTGCTGCAAAGAAATATATATGGCGCTGAATTCTGGCACCTTTCAGAAAGGAGATGCAGACGCATAGCAAAATATCACTTGACCTATGGCTGTTCCCTTCTGTTGTAACGTATGCACTAGTTTTCATGTGCCTACTGATGTTTATTTTCAATTTCATCAAGCTGTGGCCATCATGTGTCGTTGTGACTGATTTTTATGCGTGCAGCAGTGATAAGGAAACTGTGAAAACTCAACAGGATTTGTGTATAAGTTAGCCCATCATACTCTGAGAGGATAAAGTACGCAATGAATATTTTGAGCACTGCTCGTCCATATAGAGGTGAGCACTAGCATCAGGAAGCTCGGTGAAAATCTTTCCAAGCTATACTGCGCAATGTTTCCTCCGTCACTGTATTATTGTTGATGTGCGCGGGGCTCAAGGTAGTATTGCATGATTAAAAGGCATTCAGCTGTGAAGTGAACACTGCAAGGGCTTTACTTGGCTTTGTCATGGCTCTTTTTTTTTCAAATAATATTGTGGGCACAGTACTGAGCTTACAGGCAATTTGAATTAACTGTACCAGGCGGGGAAGTAGCAGGACAGTTGTTAAATATTTTTTGCAGTTGTGCCTGCTTTGCCACTACATCCATTTTGACGTTCTCAACTTTGTTGCACTTCGATAACGATATTATTATATATCTTTTCTGTGTTGTTTCAACATCTGTGAACCTTAATGGAATTTATTTCATTGCCTCAACTGCTATTCGACATTCTTCTGTCAAGGACTTCGGCACCTAGCAACAAGTTTTCAGCGGAGAGGTAGACCTGGTTTGTGCCCATTTTCGAGATCGCCCAATAGCAATAAGGGGTAAAAAATTTAAATGCAAACAAAGCATTGGCATATTTGTTTTTGCACCTAATTTGTGTATCAGGTATAGGTGTTTGCCACAATGAAATGCATAGCAATTAATGTAGTGAAACTACTTGATATTTTGAAAAAACCCGAATTCTCACATTTTTATCAATGGCATTCTGAAATTGTCTTCACCCACAACACACGGCTTCAATAAAATTCTTACCAAACATCTGTGCGGCGAACCAAATAATTGAACCAGGGATTTTGCTAACATTGGATGTAAAAATAGTTGTTGACATCTAATGGGTCTGTTGTATGTATACTGTATGTCCGCTTCCAAAAACCATTGAAGACTTCACGCAGCCTTGCAATTATGTATGAGTATTCTGTACCCGAGTCTCATGTAAATTTATGTCACGGTGTGTATGAAAGAAACCCAGTAATATTGCACCGAATGAGCTAACCTTTTTGCCTAATAAATCATAACTGAATCAAGTCACAACAACCACAAGTCACAACAACATTCACAAAAACTCTGTTTTTCCGTCATCAATTGCATATTGGAATCAACTCCCATTAATAGCTGTGAACTGTGACACCATAGAATCCTTTATTGAAAAGATTAAACTATAAGTTTTGAACAATAAACGCAAATGTACGAATAGGGATTTATTGTGAGCAGTTTCTTTCCCTTTGACTGGTTTGTCCTTTTAGCATGATTCTGAACGTTGCATTATGACACTGTTGTTTTGGCTACTTCGAATTCAATAGTTTTTTTTCTTCTTCTTGCATTGTGTCGGTGCCTTTCTGTACGTGACATCATTGTTTGCATATCCTATGTACCACTCCTGCTTGGACCGAGAAGGTCTGCAGTATACTTGTAAAAGATGAATAGCAAATAATTATAAGCAAAGTCACAGAGATATTAGCGTCATGGTACGAGCTTTTGTATGACGTTTTATCGCCAAGCAGTATAGGGATGTTGATAGCGGCACATGGTCCTATGTGTGTCACTATATTGCCTATAAATGAAGAATTATTTCTGGTCAATGAAATATTTGCCTTTCCACTGCAGAGTCAGTGCTACTGGTGCGCTAGAATTAATCTGGCAATCAGGGTGGAAGCTGTGTCACAGGGACTGCTGGACTATACCCAAAAGGATGTGGTGGCTTCATACGGACATCGCATGTGCCATATCCACAAGGCCAGCTAGGAATCCGAAAGTTGGCCAAGTAGTGTTTTTGGTTCTCCAGCCTAGTCATGCTCCTGTCTACAGATAAGATAAATTGCACTCCTACGAAAGACCCTTCAATCCTATGTTGAGCGTTTGGAGCTTCAGGGCAATTGACATAACTGATTAGAAGAAAATCGTGCCTATTTTCACCAATTATTAGCACTGGAGCATAAATAGTTCACAAGAATTTGGTTCTGTAATTGTCAGGAGAAAAGCTCTTCGTGAAAGTAAGATAACTAGTTCAAACTCACCGCTGCTCGAAGATGTCTCAATTGTGGAAAGGTGTCAATTTAGTCATAAATTCAGTTATCACAATGCAAGTGACGAAGATTTGTAAAAGATTTGAAGGACCCAACCCTAAAATGTAACTCTCCTGATGGTTGATTTGCACGGAAGAATGGTAAGTTAAATTCGACTCACGTTTGAAATCGTCTGCGTTTGACATGAGATGGGCCACAGTAGAAACTGCTGAAATAAAAGTCGGAAACCTGGAGAAGTGCCTAAATGCAGTGAATATGAAAAGAAGCATGGCCGAAGGTGCTGTGCCCCCCCCCCCGAAGGCACTGAAGCAGAAGTTCAAAGTGAATGAGGCCCAGAAACGGATCGCTATAGCTGTCGCAAGGCCCAAGTGCCAGAAAATAGCTGTGACAAAAGGTACTCAAGCTAGCTATGCTCATCAACAAAACTCGTGACGAACAAGAATAAATGAAGGCCTAATGCATGCAGGTATTTTAATAAAACCACAGGAGAAACATGTATATATTCCAAACGACTGTGCAGTCACATCAGCAAAATGATTATGAAGTGACTGTCCCCATGCGGGAGACCTATGGCCCTGTCGGCGAAAGCTCGGCCGGACTTTCAATAAAGGGTTTACCAACAAACTAATGGGGTGACTCTTACTGAGAAAAGACGTGATTCCTAAATTAAGGTGGACATGTGGCCACAGCGCCTATTGTATGTGGAAGTATGCTTCAAAACACAGAATTGTTGGGGTAGTTAGCTTACATTTGTCCTAGAGGAGCGAAGACTTGGAATCAAAGGAACCCTACTTAAGACGCTCAACTTCCAACAGAGTTTATTTTGAAAAGTATCTCAGTGCTAAACCAAATGTGCTGGCGCAGTCACCCCTGATTTTCACTGAGCCAACAACAGATATATGGGTAAAAAGTAGTTAACTATGTACAATACCATGAAAGAGACATGCTTAATCAGTTTTTTATTTAACTGCTTTCAAGAAAGATAATTTCCTTCATTGTCAGATGCACCGATGATGCACTGATGCATGCATCTGTAGCACTTTCAATCTTTCCTGCCTGTAATATCTTGCGCTCAAATATGCCTTTAGCCTTGCCCTTGACATTGGCCTCCTCGAAAAGTGCATTGCAGCCAAATGTACTGCAATGCGCAGAAGGTGCCCCCCATTGTTCCGAGTGTTAACCGTAGTTGCCAGCTTTCAGAGTCTATCGTTCGTGCATCGGCCTGTTTGGGCGATGTACGCTTTACCACAGCTGCATGGTATCTTATAAACCACTTCCGTAGCACAGCAGACAAATGAGTTGTTATGCTTTTTTCTACATACTTCAGCAGAACAATGGGTGCATCCGCAGAGGTTAGAGAGAGATGGGTGGGAGGGGACATTATCACAGACAGCCTTTTTTTTTCTCTTCCGGGTCATGACGGGAAGAAGTTAATAGCATGTAACGTGTAGAGATGGCTGAAGGCTGCTTCACATGAATAAGAGGGTCCTTGGTATGCCAATCAATAAGTGTTGCTTGTGATATCCAATATAAGTAAATATAGCTTTCCAAATTCCAGAGCGAGGAGGCTGGCCCCATTCCACCCGTCTCTGGACGCCCTTGGCACCTTGAGTTAGTTAACGGGCACCTAAATCTAGATGCATGGGCCCCGTGAGTTTCCGCCTCCATCGAAAATGCGGCGCCGTGGCCGGGATTCAATGTTTGCATTAAACGTATTTATCCCTGGGATCAGTGCTGTAAATTGAAATGTTCTCTTAGCAGGTAGCTGCAGTTTTGCGCATACGCGGAATAAGCACAGAAGCCGAAAACACTGCTTCGAATCATGCGTCCAGTTTGCGATATTGATATGTGGAATTTAACGTCCCAAAACCACTATATGATTATGAGA